>JAAONU010000014.1:1800000-2307500 GCA_012932295.1 Cyclina sinensis | reverse complement strand
CACCTATAGAAACAGAAGGGAAAAATTTAGATATTTTCTTTAAAAGATAAACCTTTCACGAAATGATAACGGGGCGTATTAAATAAAAGAAATAAAACTTTTATTGAAATTGAACCAGTTGGCCTCACCAGAACAAGTCTTTGGCGAATCCAGAAACTTACTCACTCATTCACTCATTCATTCATTCATTCAATATTGTATGTTTCCAAAGTGAACAACTCCTTTCATCAATTCAGACATATTGTCGGCGGGAAAATCTTTTCTTCTGATTCCATGTCTGTTTGAAACTAATAACATTAAGTTCGATATCTTTTTTTTTCAGAGAAAAGTTGGTACATAAGCAGTCTTTCAAAATCAAATTGAATGTTCAAGTACACCTGATGACAGAAGATTAAAAGATTATTTATTTCAGAAGATTTTGTCTGCGTCTTATGTTCTTATCTTATCCCTAGTCACCTGTTCACTCTCGCCCAAATTTCTTTAATTACAAATGATAAAAGTTCATTAAAAAAAAGTCTGTGCATGTGATTCTAACAAGTCTTGTAAATATAATGCTGAACGAATAGACAAAGTTCATGGTTAGGGGTTTTACATGCTAGTAATCGGTATAACTTAAATAAGTAAATATTAGCCGATACTAAAGTGTCAAACATATCATCTGTTGCTTTTAAGTGAGAATCTTTGTAAATATTTCCGGGAAAATAAAACAGCACTTCATTTTAAACCTCTAAAAGATGCTGTCAAGAAGTCATTGTTCATAGAGAAAATGTCTTTAATGCCCATGAATGGGAACTGGATTACAGCATCATTTGATTGATGCAATGCAGGTCACAAACACCAAGCATTTATTTCCCAGAAATCATTTTCAATAACTACACGTTTTTAAAGATACAATGAACTTTACACTGATATGACAGAAAGGGTTTTTAATCGTTAAGTTATCATGAAATAGTTTTTATCTTTAATGACAAAGGTTTTCTTAATACATTTTTTGGAATAAAAAACAGGGAAGATATTAAACGGTACATTCGAAAAAGAGCATTCATTTGGTAGAAGTATTCAGTTTAAACTTCAGTCAAATAAAAATGCTCCAAAGAATCCTGCCATTTCGTAGGAAAGATGTTTCATTGTCCGATCTAAATCGCTTCAAAACATTAATCATTCAATTGTACCAAATGCTTCTTTGGACAATAGGAGCATACATCTATTTGAACTTATCAAAGAGATCTCTGAACCAATAGAAAAGACTGAAATATTTTCTATTAAAGCCGGAAATGAACTTTTTTACGGAAATACCCTGGAGCAATTACTTGTCTTCTTCAGTCCTTACATACCATATTTATCAGTATTACTAAAAGGAAATTACATTGGTAGCGTGGCCGAGCGGTCTAAGGCGCTGGTTTAAGGCACCAGTCTTTTCGGAGGCGTGGGTTCGAATCCCACCGCTGACATATATTTTTATTTGGTTACCTTTTTTTAAAATGTTGATTCTGTCGTGTTTCTTCTGGTACATGTAACTAAAAGAGCAGACACCGTTTGTAGCAATGCAGGTCAAAAACAACTTATCAAAAAGATATCTGAACCAATAGAAAAACTGAAATATTTTCTATTAAAACCGGAAATAAACTTTTTTAGGAAAATAAGCTGGAGCAAGAACTCGTCTTCTTCAGTCCTTACATACCATGTTTATCAGTATTACTAAAAGAAGTCACATTGGTAGCTTGGCCGAGTGTTTGAACAGTTAAGGTTACAACGCTATTTGAAATAAGAGCTATGTTTTTTAGAAAGCTTTGTATAAGTTCAGACAAAAAAAATAAAATTTTGGCCAGTGTGGGGGTCGAACCCACGACATTCGCGTTATTAGCACGACGCTCTAACCGACTGAGATAACCGGCCACATGTTTCCATATTTAACTACATTAGTATTTATCTAAATATTATCTATATATATATATGAACTCTCTTGGACTTAAGTCGTCAATGATTGTGTACCTTATTTCATTTTTAACTTGATTTGATCGGCAGCAATTATACTGGGTGGATTATCTGTCAAACTTTCCTTCGATTTTAATTAGAAGCACGTATTCTACGTGTTCTTTAGAAGTTGTGTTTAAAAACAATTACGTAACATCTGTGATAAATTAATCTGCATCTTTTAAACTAAAGACGCAAGAAGTTATTTTTCTAAATTAAAGTTCTGTGTTCTGCCCCATAACGCCAAGTTAATGATGAAGTGATCCTGATCATTCTCAAGAGTAGTAAAGAATAGTTTGTCTTCATTAGACAGAATAAATTTCTTAATTGAATCAAGGATTTTTATTGGGAGCTGTAGAGGAAGTGATTATTTTCTTAGATTTCTTTTTAAAAGCATTTGATGTTGAATTTCGAATATAATCTCTGATCTGAAGTTGCAGGTTTTGCATTACGTGCATAAATGATTGATAAATTTTCAATTTAACGCAGAAAAAAAGATCTGAGGGAAATATCTCATATATCATTGTCAAGCACATCAATCTATTCGTCTTCGTTCGTTCATTCATTCATTCATTCATTCATTCAACCAATCAATGAATGAATCAATCAATTTCATATGTCAAGTTCTAATGTGAACAACTCCTTTCATAAATTCTTACATATGTTTCGCTGGAAAATCTTTTCTACTGATTTCAGGTCTGTTTGAAACAAATAATAAGTTTGATTTCATTGTTGTTTGGTTTTTTTACAGACAAGTCGGTACGTAAAAATTCTTTAAAAATCACATTGAATATTCAAGTACACCTGATGATAGAAAATTAATAGATTATTCATTTCTGAAGATTTTGTTTGCGTCTTATGTTCTTATCAAGTCATCTGTTCACTCTCGCCAAAATGTCTTGAATGAAATAATAACAAATAATAAAAGACCATTAAAGAAATTTTCGGATGTGATTTTAGCATGTTTTGTTAATGCAACGCTGAACGAATAGACTAAGTTCATAGTTAGTAGATATACATTAAATTGGGATAATTTAGATAAGTAGATATCAGCAGATCATATAATTAGATATAGAATAACTGGTCAGTGATAGAGTGTAAACAAACTGTAAACGGCACTACATATATAAAGACTATTAACATTTAGTAGATTTAAACATTCGTTTGAACTTGAACCATACCTTGATAATTATACGATTGACAAAAATACAAAATTGCTTTAGGTAGGTTTCGTCTATCATCACATAACCTAGAAATTGAACGAGGAAGATATAATGATGTAATGAGAAAGCAAAGAATATGTAAATTTTGTAATCTAAAGATGATAGAAAACGAATATCACTTTCTTCTCACTTGCCCTTTATATTCAAATATCCGAAAAAGCGACTAAGACATAAGTATTACACATTGCCATCCGTGAATAAATTTGATAACTTGATGATGTCAAAAAATCAAAAAGAAATAGCAAATTTCTCAAAATACATATACTTTGCAAATAAACTTCGAAAAGAACTTGATTAATAAAATATAAGATATTCTTTTTTTCTTAAATAAATGAAAGACTGTTAGTACTCATTGGTTCCTCTCTTATTATACTGATTAGTTTGTTTGCAGTTGTATTTTTTTATTTTCCCTCTTAAAAGTGGTATTGTTTGCATTTTATGTGTAACCACTACATATGTTAATGTTGTACGCTAGAGGCGATGTTAAATATTGCTTTTTCTAAATGTTGTTGTTGTTGTTGATTAAAGTGAACTTCATTCGGATGATTAGAAACTTCGGTCAATGCACGAGTCGAACCCATGACAATTGCCTTACAAATCAATGATATCAACATAATTTCATATACATCACTGCAAAAACAATCTTAATTCATTGGATTTATTTGGGCGAATCGCCAATATTATACCCTCTTTAAAGATAAAGTACGAACGTTGTTGAAAATTACTATAAGATAATAACAACTTTAATCTAAATATCTTAAAACTATATATTCTGTGATATGTTGTTCACATTCCTTCAGCTAGTGCAGACTTTGAAATTGATAAAATTGGTTTTCAGTATATGATATATGGGTAGCGTGGCCGAGCGGTCTAAGGCGCTGGTTTTAGGCACCAGTCTCTTCGGAGGCGTGGGTTCGAATCCCACCGCTGCCAGTTATTTTAACGCTTCCGATGTATTTTCTGTTGCCTCTGTATTTTTAGTTACATATTTGTTTTTAATGTTTCACCATGCTTCTTTTTTGCTTCTTTTTACAATAGAAAGAAACCGGGAAAACTTTTCCAGACAATCTAACAAAAGCTCAGATGCTGGTTGAAACATTTGTTGTTTATCTCGACACACACAGCTGATCCAAAACAATAAGTTTTAAAATATGTTTAGGATCGTTGTCTGTTTACTTCGTTTACATACTAGTGTTTGCATGTATTAAATGGTAGACTACTTATGTGATTGTTGCTGGAAATAAGTACTTTATGTTTCTATTCATTCCCTAAGGCAGTGGTTAAACTATTGGAAGAAAAAGAAAAGTTACTGTTACCCATTTAAGAAAAACAGAGACCGGTTTATAAATACGCTGAACGGGACTATGATTCAGAAATAATCTCTGACTCAATATCTGCTTCAAAACAATATCAGCAATAAACACTAAGACTTAGTAGATATTATATGCTTAAAGCATTTCCTATCTTACATAATATGATAATTGTTACTTAACTGTTATTGAACTAAATATTCTAAACAAATCACTTACTCTCTCAATGTCTAAATTAGGTTTATTTTATTATGTCACGGTGGGGAATCACGTGACTTTGTGTTTGTTCGATGCAAGGATAATGGCGGCCGAAAGTCCTTGGAAAGTTCCGGGTATTCAAGAATGGTGGTTGGCATGCCGAAATTTCGTTAAAAATCGAAAGCTAGAAGACCAAAAACATCACATCCCATGCGTAAAATTGCTTGATGAATACAAGGCACACTGAAAACTGTGCAAAACAATGGCGATTAGGCGATTCGTAGAAAAAAAAACCCTCTTGTCCGCGAAAATGACCTTTGTCTAATTTTGTCGCCGGTAACAATTCAAAGGGTTGCCTCGAAAACCACGAAGTTCTTTGGGGCATGAATGGTACCGACTTACGCTGAGTGTTAGTCCGCACATGATAGGCTATGTCTCCAGAAGTAAAAAAGCATGATAACCACCATTCTCGAAAAACCTGAACTTTCCGAGGACTTTTGTTTTCATATATTGCATTATCCGAGCATCGAAACTAAATAAAGTCACATGACTCCCTACCGTGAATGTAGAAATTGCGATTGAATATGATTTGTTATCCCCTGACACAAATTCCAACTTTATTGTCATCAATTTTACTTCACAAATGTTACTTTTTGCATCAGTTTCATGAGAAGTTTTGGAGAAAAAATCAAAATGTAAAATGTTCTCAAGCGCACACAGGGGAACGCATGTTAAAGTGGTCATATCAAGATTTCTATATTTTACTCTGTTACTTTAGCAGTAAGTCATAAATCATTATTTCGTTTCCATACAGGAAGAAAATGCTATTCTGTGGACGGTGTTGTCTCTATAATGCACACCATTATCAGACTTTACACTCTAAACACACAACACCGTGACACATGCAAAGTCTGAAATACGATTATTATGATTTTAAACTGTTATTATTTTTACTAAATAAGACGTAATTTGAGATAGGTTAGCTGCTTAGCTTTGTCGGCTAGAGCGTCGTTAAACCGAAACATTCGCCAAACATTTTCGTCTGGTTAGTAGATAAACATTAAAACTCTAGTTAAATTGCATTTATTATATAGTGAATGTTTGGTATTAGGACGATTTGTCTTAGAGATTTGTGTTAGAGATTTTAATCTATTTTCAATAGAAATTTCAACAAGATAGAGAAAATGCCTTAATTGCCCTTTCGCGGGAATTTGATTACAGCTTTTGATTAACGCATGCAGGTCACAACACCAAACGTTAATTTCGCAGAAATTATTTTCAATAACTACTCGCTTTAAAGATACATTGAACTTTACACTGATATGACAAAAAGGGTTTTCAGTCGTTGAAATTATCATGATTTTTTTTATTTTTTTTTATTTTTTTTTTTATGACAAGGGCTTACTCTGAAAATCTTTTTATTCCGATTCTACGAAGGTGAAATATAAAAGCGAGGACAGATGTTAAACGGTACATTAGAAAAGGCTCAGTCCTTTGGTAAAAATATTAAGTTTAAACTACAGCCAAATTAAAAGGTCCTAGCAATTCGTAGGAACGAGGTCCATTGTCCGCCATTTTGAAATTAAATCACAAAATCCCCAGGTACAATTTACGTTCTTCCCTCTTAATATGATATCAAAAAGACCAAAGACAAATCTAAATCGCTTCAAAACATTATGTTAACAGTAATACATTCAGGACATTACTTCTTTTCTAGAGCATATTTTATAGAGGATATTTGTTTGTTTTTGTGGAAGATGAGAATTTATTTCATCGAGTGAACACCATATGTGATATTTTCACGAGTGGCGCCGCCACTCGTGAAAATATCAACATATGGTGTTCACTCGATGAAATAAATTCCCATCTTCCACTAAAAAACAAACAAATTTTCTTTTTATTTTATGCCAACATGTCTAAAATGGGTTTTTTTATGACATTTTTAATCAGGGCCTTCAATAAATTCCCCATGGTGAGCCCCAAATCAGTTAATGCGTACTTTGGTTACTGCGCACAAAAAAAGTGCAGACAATCTCCAATACATATGATAACTTTACTTCTGCTGAAATAAACTGAATACACTTTCATCAAATAACATTTATTTTTGTTTACACAGTTTATCAATATTTATTGAATTTTTGCCATACATACTTTAATTATAAAAGCGGATTAATACTCAATATTCAATCAATTGAATTGAAAGTCGGCCATATTGGATATTGTCCATGTGAGTTATGTAAACAAATCAGACATTTTAAATAATTTATGGCGAATTTCATCATTGTTCACAACTAGGAATTCAATATTATAACTGGATTTAACAAGGTAAATAAATTTCACTCGCTGTCACTGTCTGAAATACAGCGGATTCTCTTGTATTTACGTGGTGGGGAAATTCCTGAAGTTTCATCAAGCAGGCCAGCTTTTGGACTGGAATTTATGACCTGTTGAGATAGTTGCTGGGTTGCAGTTTTAGAGGAATTGAAATTGAAAGTAACATTTCCATGAAAGTGACTGTTCATGAAAAATCCTCTTGGTGCAGGACCAGATTCACTATTTCCTGCAATCATTGGAGCAGTGTGGTTCTTGGCTGAATCAGGTAAAAAAGTAGTTCGGGCACAAACAGTGTATTATCAAAATGGTAATTTCACTGATTCAAAACAGTGTATTATCACTTTTATCTCACTGATATTTCCCTATATTTCATTGGTAGGCATAAAATAAATATAGTTATTTGATACAATAGATGATTTTATGAATGGTTATACTTTTGTTTTGGAAGGTAAATTCCTTTCAGCACGGTCTTGACTTGCTAACAGTAAAGTTAATGTAACTTTTACATCAGTAGCGTGGCCGAGCGGTCTAAGGCACTGGTTTTAGGCACCAGTCTCTTCGGAGGCGTGGGTTCGTATTCCACCGCTGCCATGTATATATATTATTATTATTTTTGCTTAATTAATAATTTACATTTTTTAATATTGCAACATACTTTTATATGATTAATAAATGAGTTGTATCTTAGAATTACAATTAAGATTATCCTTCTCTATATTTTAACAGAAAGAACATTTTAACACGTGTAAATGCTGTAGGACCAACACAATGATATAACAAAAATGATAGGATGATATGTAAAATATTGTACTGGTTATGGACTGAAACGCGTTCTTTTAAGAAAGCATTGTGTTCATACTAAAATTGTGGCCAGTGTGGGGGTCGAACCCACTACATTCGCGTTATTAGCATGACGCTCTAACCGACTGAGCTAACCGGCCACTTATTTTTGTGTTACTACATTTGTACTTATGTAAATATCACAATACAGGCATATCATATCTTTGTTTTGTTTTGCTTTATTGTTTATATATTTATATAATATATGAACGCTTTAGGAGGATTAATGTCTCCTATGATTATGTACCTTTTTTCATTTTTTACTATTACTCGGATTCTTTTAATTATTATTTTGGATTAATTATGTGCTTAGTTTGTGATTGCATATTATCTGTAACCTTATTACAAAATGGTCATAATTTATTTACTTTATTGAAATATTTTTTCGTAATTTCCGCAATAAGTTGTTTTTCGTCCTGTTTTTATTTTTTTATTTTATTTTATTTTAGTTTGCTTTTTGGTAAAATTACACATAATCGATGGTGGTAACATATAACAAAACCTCCATTAGTTGTTTCAAATGTTCACAACCTGAAAGCAATAAACCCATGTGGTAACTATATGCTTATATCACAATATAATGGTACCACAGATTTCAGAACATATAATTTATATGCGTTTAAAGAATTGTGTTTAAGTTATTAACTACTTCCCTTGATCATTATCCGCTCACATGCTTTTCTGTGAGGAACATTTTCATATATAGATCATAACTATGAAATCAATTGTTGTTAATCTTGTTCGAAGCAAAAAAAAAAAGATCAAATATCGGATAACAACTTTTAACATACTAAAATTGTTTAAAAATCTTACAACCAAAAGTTGTACATGAAATTAATTTTTGTTATCACGTGACAAATGTTATTTTTAATGCAATTTAACAGTTTTGTAGTTTTTATATAACACACGTGTTAACAAAACATCACGCATTTACTTCTTGCTTCATTTTTTATTGATTGTAATTTCTTTATTTTATTATCTTACGAAATGTCCTATTTCAAAGAGATGTCGTGTATGTTTAGTATTTCCGATATATTTTGACATTTTTATTTGGAACTATTTTCTTGGCGGATAATTTATAAGAGCATTTTTAGTATAGTTCAAATAAATATACTTATGATAAGACTAATATATGGTTGTTCTCGTCATGTTGAATCTGACACCCGTTAATATTTCATATAAACTTTTATTTAACTTGTTATTAAGCCAGCCTCTGGCCATTTTCTTTTTAGCGAGGTGTGAACACCTTCGAAGGCTCAACTGGCTACCAGTCAACAAACGTGTAGATCAGACTGTTCTGGGTCACGTGTTTAAGGTTAAACAAGGTTTGGTCCCAGACTATTTTGGGCAACATTTTGTTTCACAGGCATCTGTTCATTCATATAGGACCAGGTCAACTCAAAAAGGTGCATTTCCTATCCCAAAGGTCAAAGATTTTGGGTCAAGGTCATTTTGCTATACAGTTCATTATGGAGCAATTTACCGTCCTCGATTACACAGATATATGAATAAAGGATCGGCTAGTTTAAATTGAATGAAACTAATAGGAAAATTTTGAAAGTTCAATAATCACTTGTCTGTTTGTTATTAGCGTGGCAGAGAGGTCTTTGGCACTGGTTTCCAGTATTTTCAAATATACTGAATCTCGCCACGCTCAAGACTAATTGTCCAATGAGTATTTAGAAAAAAAAGAAAATTTAAACGCAGTGCTCATCTCGAAAATATAAACGTTTCAAATTATAACAGGTAAACCTAATTTATTATCGTGGCTGTAAAATTATGATAGAAAAATATATGAGAATATTTCTTTTTTCTTGAAATTTACAAGCTTTGAACGATTTAGGTGCGAGTGAATTTAATCTACCATCGAGAAGACCGTTCGTCCACGCTACCTACTCTCTACTTTGTAATTTTCTTAAATAAAATCTGACTTGTTCAAAGACATCGAAGTGCATATCTTCTATAAAGAATACGACTTGCTCCCTGTTTACACTTCTTATGGTAATATGAGATGATCGCTAATGTATTTCTACGCTACGTGCCCTGTCTTGAACGATAAAATGAGTGTTTGATTAAGCGATTTGCAATTTTAACACGAACACTTTAATTTTGACAGAAACATGCATTAAATGCTCATTACTGAATATTCGATTACCGCTTCATTTGATAAGTGTCATGCAGGCCACACATAACCAAGCTTAATTTTCAAAGAAACCATTTGCAAGACATCAGATTGTTTTACACTGATATAGCAGAAAGAGTTTTCAATCGTCTCATTAATAACGATGTCGCGCTCTTCTAGGCATATATGTCTTTCCTATGAATTTATTTTAACAAAGTTCAAGGAGCTGACCGAAGCAGCTATAATCAATCATCATCAGAGGTGAATATCATTTCTTTATTTGTACGCAGGGACATTTTTGTCTTTCCCTTTTTACGTTTTGTGAGTTGAAATATTTTCAAGACATCTACGTACATCTATCCCACTGTTTTACAGAGGCATGGAAGTCTATTAAGGAAAGTGGAGTTGAGCTTTTTTCCCAAAAACATTCTACTGCATTTGTTATATGTAGCGAAAATATATGTACAAACAATTTGAAAATATATATTCCATGGAGAAAGATAATTCTCAAACTTTAAAAATTCTGGCAGCGGTGGGATTCGAACCCACGCCTCCGAAGAGTCTGGTGCCTAAAACCAGCGCCTTAGACTGCTTGGCCACGCTACCGATTTCTGAAGAAGTATAAATATCGCTTTTATCATCTTTAATGTTAGCAAGTCAAGACCGTGTTGAAGCGTATTTACCTTCCAAAACAAAAGTACAGCCATTCATAAAGGCATTTATTGTATCAAATTACTCTACAATATGTGCTTTACAAAAGAGGTAATGTCATGAATGTGCTACTGTTAACATACATGCAAAACGAGATAATATAATATCACCCACCCAAGAGATAGTACACCTCAATTATCTCGGACGGTCTTATTAATATCGCCAATGCTGGTCATTCAGCCCCACACAGGACAATGTTGCAGATGACAACTTATAAAACATACGGCTACTACTGTAACATAAAATTAAATTAACAGCATTTCGTGATATGATAAGGGCCTGACTCGAAACAACTTATGCATATTAGTTGAATGACATTAAAATATCATTCGATATAATTCTAGAAGGCATTTTAGCTCTCTATGTACAAAGCAGCCATACATACGCAGTTTACCAATGTTCATATCAAATGCTGATTGTTGTTTAGAATATATTCAAAACGGAAACCTTTACTTCAAGAATTAGGTATTTTGTTGACATGATTTCTCAAGTTTTCTCTACAGCCTTATTTTATTATAAAGCATATTGTTAGTAATTGCAAGACTTTTTTTATAATTGTTTACATATCATTAACACTGTTACATGGGTTTGAATAATATCTATCATAAATCTTGAAAAGTACTTGTATCAGGAATAGAGCTGTATTATCGTCATTTTATCACTTAAATTCTCATACAAATCTATAGTAACCAAGAAAACAAAATTGCCGATTTGTTGAAACAAAGCTGCTGCTTTTTTAACAATTTTTTTGTATGCCACTGAAGCACTTATATATGAGAATATCAAAACGACATTTTTTAGGACAAAACCTTTTGATATTTGCGATGACTGGCAAAAATCTACAAAATGATCCAAGTATTGTCTTCTAAGAACTGCAAAAACTTTACGTGTTTGATTCTACACGTAAAACTATTCTTACAAGTTAATTAAACGCAACTCTTTACTGATCTGGTAGATCATGGATGTCACCCAGAAAACTTCCTTTGTGACTTATGTCTTTTAGAAAAAGTGTTATTGAAACAAACTTAAACTTTATTCGCGTTTTTGGTCATCCGTGGTTCAGCAGCTTTAACACATATTTATTACTTAGTAGTCATTTACCATTAAATTCATGGAGACCTTGAACACATTTCCTAATACTACAGTTATCTCCTCAAAATGATGCAAATTAGCTTTATACAATAATTACTGTTACTGTTTAACAGCAAAGCATGTTTCTTTCTGCTCTTGGAAAGGGGTGCGCCATGTAGGATCAGAAGGACGAAGTTTTCAAGCTTATCTCTCCGCTCATTGCTTCCTCTTTCTCTTATCATGTATGAAATTGATTGATTATCATAGTGCGAACAGAAAATTTTGAAATTAGTTAACACTATTTATTTTGGAAGAAAATCTCAAAACTATACAAGTATTTTCTATTTGAAGAAAATTTCACTAAATTCTTTTTAAAAGAGTTAAAAGTTGATCCACTTAAATGACAATTTATTGTAATTAACTAAATCACAGTGAACTCCCACATTCAACCGGAATAACAGGTTGTTTGAAGCCGTGACATTTGATTGTCGTTAAATGAGCGCCAAAAGGAACTAGATTAGTTAACTTGACTGAAAGGTTTAAAGATTTTTTTCTGAAAGTTTTACAAAGAAGGTGAAATTCGTTGAAAGTTTCATAACGTAACAAAGATTTTTCCAAAACTTTAAAATTAACATCACATCAGGTATATTACACGTTGAATGAGTGTGGATATTAAAGAAACAAACAAATATACTCTAAAATTTCGAGTATTCAATCTTCTTCAAAATCAAGTCAAATGAAAATGTATTGAATGAAATATTACCCAGTGTAAATGTGTCAGTCGGAAACAGTTTTTTGCCTTGGGCCTTGCAAATGCGTTTTGTAGAGAGACCAGTTGATATTTATGAGAATGAAAGAGAAATTCTGGCACCATCGGTTTAAACATTACGATGCTAGTTGATGATCAAATATCGAATATTTGCTAAAAGCCATAACAACTTAACAGTAAAATATTCTAAGTAAGGAATCTAGTATGTCTTAAGCCGTATCTTGTACTTGTTTTTAGCCGTTCTTTATTTCGGTATACGTTTAAATTTGGAGATAAAACCAGCAACCTTGTAACTGATATGTATTTAATTGCATTAGAAAACGAAAACATTCTGTTTATTTCTTCATAAAAATAATTTGTTGGGAATTTAGAAAAGGGTGGTGAGAATATTGGACTGCTCTCTGTCTTTGAAAAAATTCAAAATTTAACTCCGACATTCAGTCTAATTAATTTGGCGTTGACGTTTTGGCCCATTTTGTAGACATTTTTTTATTATTGTCAAACCGTAGCGCCTAATTTTAACTGTCATTTTTGTGCACGGAAAATTTAGCGGCAACACTGCAAAAGACACAATAGGTTTTCCCATACCGCTGGCTTGCTTTTTTTTCTTTTTCTTTTTTTTCTTTTTTTTTTGTTTTTTCTTTTTTTTTTCCTTTTTTTTACAAGTCTGATTAGTTGGACTACATTCAGTCTATCTTTTAATTAAAATTGCATCAAGTATATTGAGGTCGGATGAATGTAGACATGAAACTTGATCTAAATATCATCTAAAGCTTACATTGCTTAAGCTACATATTACGCAGACAGACATTTGCATATGGACACAATGGTTAATGCATAATATTTTCTGACAAAGGCGTCACATGTATGCAACAGATGAATTTACAGCCCGACAAGCAATATTTCATAATGCCATTCTTCATTTCTATACGTTATTTGAATGTATAAATACAATAACCATTTTGTGGCGAACATAAAAGATAATACAGAGCATGAAAAGAGAAATAGGATAAAAAAAATCTATTTCTATCCCCGATTTGCTGTTCTTCCTTTTTGGAAAATTTCTTTCTTAAGGTTCTTCCAAAATTGTAAATAAAATCACCCTGTTTGTCAAGTTATTTATAGGTTGACAACAACAACAACATAAAAATATACAAAACGTCGTTCTGTGAAGTAAGCATTGGCCGGTTAGCTCAGTCGGTTAGAGCGTCGTGCTAATAACGCGAATGTCGTGGGTTCTACCCCCACACTGGCCAACAGAATGTTTTAAGCTAATGACCAAAACATTTTTTTCCCAAATTGAGTTTGTTTAATTAATTAATTATTTAATTAATAATTTGTTTTTCAAATACTCCGGTAATATATTGATTTACTGATATCACATTTTAAACATCGTTTTATAAGATATTCACAAGTAATAAATACTTTGCAAAAAGTGCTTCAATCACGAATATGGCTATGATCCTAAAAGTTTTGCGTAATTTTATCCGGATACCGGAGTCTGGTTCAATATCATTTCAGTCTTCAATTTTCCCATACCGCTGGCTTACTTTTTTTTCTTTTTTTTTTTTTTTTGTTTTTTCTTTTTTTTCCTTTTTTTTACAAATACGTGTTTTTATATTTTAATACTGATCAAAATGAAATACCATATCAGTAAATTAACAATCGTTTTCAGATGTTTAGGTCAAAATAGGCTACTTTACATTGAATGAAGATGATAAATATTTGATGAAATTTAACCTAAGTTTACATATGACTAATCTAATAGTTGGTAGCGTGGGTGGGCTGTCTTTGACGCTGGTTTAATGTATTTTCAGTGGTTTTCAAGACTATTTCCAAAAAATATCTAGAGAAAAGGGAAAATTTGAATACAAGGCTTATCTCAAAATGTTAAGCAACCTAGCACAATTTCAAAATGTGCCAGAGAAGTAATATGTATTATGTAAGGTAATTATGTAATTATATATCATGTAAAGTTGTAATGCTTATGAAAAGGTATCGATTGATTTATAATTAGCAACTAGTTTATCTAAAATGAGCTTTTCCCCCAACCGTGTATTTTGTTATATGAAGCGATAACAATCACGGTACCGATAACATTTGAAAATATGTATGAGAAAAAGTATGTTAGAAAGCGTAAATATGGCAGCGGTTGGATTCGAACACACACCTCCGAAGAGTTTGGTGTCTTTAAATAGAGCCTAAGACCGCTCGTTCGCGCAACCGACGTATGGAAAACAATTAAAATCTTAACGTCCACTTTTAAAATATGAAGATGTCAAGACCTTGCTTGAAGGTATTTTTTGAAATAGTTTACTATATTTCCGCTTTTGATATTAAAGTCATTATTATAGTGCAGTCCATGGTTCAGATATTTATCTGATCAAATGAGCATTTAGATCATTATAAAGTCATTAAGTATGATAAAATGATTGTCTTGAACACCTTAAGTTTTCCCTTGGGTCTTTTTGACTCTTATAATGTTTGCTTTAGGGAGGCAGTAATGCCCTGTTTACCAGCATGGATAAAACATTTAATGTAATGTCGCCTATTCATTAACTACGTGTAGTATTCTTCAGTGTCTTCAGTCGGTTGGAGGCGACGTACTAATATCGCACATATCGTGCATTCGGTCCCACACTGAAAAAAACTTACTTTTAAGGTTTTAAACGAGACAATTTATTTTTTTAATGTGGTAATAGCGTAATTTTCAGATCACTTTCTGATTGACAAGAAATCGTGTTATACAAGGCACTAAACACAAAAATGATCGGACTTGAAGCTACTTATTCATACGTTTGAAATGACTTCAGAAATATCAATCGATATAATGCAGAAATTTATTTTGGCTTTGTTTTATCAAACCAGACATTTTTTTATCCCAAACTGAATTTATTGTTGTCATGTTTTCTCTCAGAATTTTATAGGAACATGCACTATTAAAAAACATCATGTTAATGAGCATTTTCATGATTGTTTACATATTCTGAACACTGTTACAACCTTACATAAATCTTGAATATATGTACATGTATAAAGAATTCATCTGTATTATCCCAATTTTATCATAGTTTTTGCGTATGTTCGTTTTACGTGTATATTTGAATTCAAATTATACGAGCATATTCTACATGTGCACTGCATTCAAATGTTCTTTTTTTATTTTCTTAACATGATCAGGGAATCAAAATCTTTAGAGCAGTGAGATTTAAATCGAATAGTCCCAAAACCTGCACAGTCACGCTGTAAACTCTGAGGCAAATTTAGTCCTTTAAATTTGCATCTTAATAAACTTGTGTCACTTTAGAATCATACTCATTTCATATGAACAAACTGATCATTTTCCAAATACTGACCTAAATAGCTGAAAACAATCGTTAATATGCCATAACGCTATTTGATGTTAGGCTTATTCGTCTTAGTAAGAAGGACACTAAGAAGGACAGCAATGAGTTCGAGAACTGAGATGTGAATTGTTAAATAGAAAAGAAGCAATGAGACATTTTGAGGATAAGATTAAATCACTCCATTGTCCTTATGTGTTACCTAATATACAGAAAACACAAAATAAAAACGACTATGTTGTATAAACGAGCGACAATGACTGCCAAATTATAAGTCATGTCACTAAACAATTCATTTCTGTTTCTTTTTTATTAATAAAGTGTGATTTTATTTTGTAAGATGTATGCAAAGTACCAAGAGGGTTAGAGACGGTGTAGAGAGTGCTTACAGCCTAGAGGTCGCTATACATATAACTGAAGGTGTCAATAACTTTTCCAAATTCCACATTCTGTAAATCTGACCATCATTGTATAGACCAAAGACTGGTTTTAGCACTTCAGATTAAACACGGTTATCAATCTAACTGCTGCTGCTGCTGCTGTTGCTGTTTTTCTAAATCTAGTAGTGACAATGTTCGTGTTTATTTTTCTTTTAGCAAGTGGTTTGAAAACATTAATTTTTAATTTTGTATCGATCCTATATAAATTAAGATGAATTTAAATGAAAAATGTATGTTCCTTTAATTGTTTTGGCGATGTAGTTGGTAGATTTACTGAGCGGTCTTTGGTGCTGGTTTCACTTATTTTCAGTGGATTGGAATTTTAAAGACTTCAATGTGCAAATCGTGCCTAGGAAAAATATTTAATTGCAATGCCCATCTCAAACATTTTGGACAATAACATTGTTCATTAATCATTGACAGATCGAAGTAATGAAATTTTAATCATGACAGAAACGTGCTCATAATGCTCATAACCGGGTATAAAATTAAAGCTTCATTTGATACGTGCGATGCAAGCCAAACATTACAAGCTTATTATCCCCTGGAACATTTTGTATAACAACACTTTGCTTTACTCTAATGTAACAGATGGTGTTTTTGTGTCATTGATATTAATTCCTATCTCCTTGAAGCATAGAAGTTTGTTATATGAATCGCTGTTAACAAAGCTCTGTAAGCTGGTTGAAAGAGCTGTCATGAGGCATGATCAGAGGAGAATTTCATTTCTTCATTGATACTAACGTTTTGGTCAGAGTTTTTTGGTTTACTATTTCGTCAATACTTCCCATCTTTATGTTTAAGATTTCACATGCTTTCAAAATATCGCCAGATTTGCAAGAAAGTTTGTAATTTGACAACGCATTACTCTACTGTTTGTGTTCTCGATATATTAGTATACAAATCACTGCAATTTTGGAAATAATTTGGATGAAATGTTATTGTTATATGAAAGTGTAATTGGTATTATTGAAAGTTGAGCTTTTCCACAACAGTCTACTACTCTGATTCCTCCATGTAGCGAAAACAATCTCCGTACAGGTAATATCTGAAAATATGTATTCAGTAAAGAAAGTAGATTCGTAAAAAATTGGCAGCGGTGGGATTCGAACCCACGCCTCCGAAGAGACTGGTGCCTTAAACCAGCGCCTTAGACCGCTCGGCCACGCTACCGATGGATGGTATACGTATTAAAATTACTTTCATCATTTTTACAGTCAGAACCTGTCACGATATTTCTTCAGGGTATTTTCTTAAATAGTTTACTTCATTTCCGTTTTTGCTATTAAGTACACGATAATGGTCTTATCAATTGATTAAGATACTTATTTGATAAATAAACATTTAAACATCTATAAAATCATTTGCTGTACTAAATGACTTCCCTGGAATACCTTTAGTCTTATCTTAGGTCAGTGACTTTATAAAGGTATGCTTGCCCTGAATGTGGCGTTTGAATAGTATCTAACATTAATTTTGAAACGTACATCTATCAGCTGTTGATCTGTATTATTGCCATTTTATCATCCTTTTGACGAATGTTCGATTGCATTTAGACTTTGATTCCAATTATACGATTATAATAATTCGAAATCATTTTTCTAGATCTGAACCCAATGCTGTTTGAAACATGTCCCAAAAACGGCTCAGACACTCTCCCAGCTCTTAGACAAATTCAGTGTTCTCCAAACAAGAAATGTAAATTTAATCATGACAGAAAAATTTAATCATGACAGAAACGCCTAATAATGCTCATAACCGGGTATAAAATTAAAGCTTCATTTGATACGTGCCATGCAAGCCAAACATTACAAGCTTATTATCCCCTGGAACATTTTGTATAACAACACTTTGCTGTACTCTAATGTAGCAGATGGTGTTTTTGTGTCATTGATATTAATTCCTATCTCCTTGAAGCATAGAAGTTTGTTATATGAATCGCTGTTAACAAAGCTCTGTAAGCTGGCTGAAAGAGCTGTCATGAGGCATGATCAGAGGAGAATTTCATTTCTTCATTGATACTAACGTTTTGGTCAGAGTTTTTTGGTTTACTATTTCGTCAATACTTCCCATCTTTATGTTTAAGATTTCACATGCTTTCAAAATATCGCCAGATTTGCAAGAAAGTTTGTAATTTGACAACGCATTACTCTACTGTTTGTGTTCTCGATATATTAGTATACAAATGACTGCAATTTTGGAAATAATTTGGATGAAATGTTATTGTTATATGAAAGTTTAATTGGTATTATTGAAAGTTGAGCTTTTCCACAACAGTCTACTACTCTGATTCCTCCATGTAGCGAAAACAATCTCCGTACAGGTAATATCTGAAAATATGTATTCAGTAAAGAAAGTAGATTCGTAAAATATTGGCAGCGGTGGGATTCGAACCCACGCCTCCGAAGAGACTGGTGCCTTAAACCAGCGCCTTAGACCGCTCGGCCACGCTACCGATGGTTGGTAGACGTATTAAAATTACTTTCATCATTTTTACAGTCAAAACCTGTCACGATATTTCTTCAGGGTATTTTCTTAAATAGTTTACTTCATTTCCATTTTCGCTATTAAGTACACGATAATGGCCATATCAATTGATTAAGATACTTATTTGATAAATAAACATTTAAACATCTATAAAATCATTTGCTGTACTAAATGACTTCCCTGGAAGACCTTTAGTCTTATCTTAGGTCAGTGACTATATAAAGGTATGCTTGCCCTGAATGTGGCGTTTGAATAGTATCTAACATTAATTTTGAAACGTACATCTATCAGCTGTTGATCTGTATTATTGCCATTTTATCATCCTTTTGACGAATGTTCGATTGCATTTAGACTTTGATTCCAATTATACGATTATAATAATTCGAAATCATTTTTCTAGATCTGAACCCAATGCTGTTTGAAACATGTCCCAAAAACCGCTCAGACACTCTCCCAGCTCTTAGTCAAATTCAGTGTTCTCCAAACAAGAAATGTAAATTTAATCATGACAGAAAAATTTAATTATGACAGAAACGCCTCATAACGCTCATAACCGGGTATAAAATTAAAGCTTCATTTGATACGTGCGATGCAAGCCAAACATTACAAGCTTATTATCCCCTGGAACATTTTGTATAACAACACTTTGCTTTACTCTAATGTAGCAGATGGTGTTTTTGTGTCATTGATATTAATTCCTATCTCCTTGAAGCATAGAAGTTTGTTATATGAATCGCTGTTAACAAAGCTCTGTAAGCTGGCTGAAAGAGCTGTCATCAGGCATGATCAGAGAAGAATTTCATTTCTTCATTGATACTAACGTTTTGGTCAGAGTATTTTGGTTACTATTTCGTCAATACTTCCCATCTTTATGTTTAAGATTTCACATGCTTTCAAAATATCGCCAGATTTGCAAGAAAGTTTGTAAAGCAATTTGACAACTCATTACTCTACTGTTTGTGTTCTCGATATATTAGTATACAAATGACTGCAATTTTGGAAATAATTTGGATGAAATGTTATTGTTATATGAAAGTCTAATTGGTATTATTGAAAGTTGAGCTTTTCTACAACAGTCTACTACTCTGATTCCTCTATGTAGCGAAAACAATCTCTGTACAGGTAATATCTGAAAATATGTATTCAGTAAAGAAAGTAGATTCGTAAAAAATTGGCAGCGGTGGGATTCGAACCCACGCCTCCGAAGAGACTGGTGCCTTAAACCAGCGCCTTAGACCGCTCGGCCACGATACCGATGCATGGTGTACGTATTAAAATTACTTTCATCATTTTTACAGTCAGAACATGTCAAGATATTTCTTCAGGGTATTTTCTTAAATAGTTTACTTCATTTCCGTTTTTGCTATTAAGTACATGATAATTGTCTTATCAATTGATTAAGATACATGTTTGATAAATAAATCATAAATTGCCATTTTATCATCCTTTTAACGAATGTTCGTTTTACATTTAGACTTTGATTCAAATTATTCGATTATGATGATTCGAAAAAATTTTTCTTATTCCTTAATATGAATTCGACGTAAAAGTCTTTAGAGCGGAGAGATTTGAACCCAATGCTGTTTGAAACCTGTTACAAAAACCGCTCAGACACTCTACCATCTCTTAGACAAATTAAGTGTTCTCCAAACAAGTCACGTGAATCTGCGTATTAATGAACTAGTGTCAATTTCATTTCATCTTCAATTTCTATAACCAAACCGATCTTTTTTCCTGATACAGACCTAAATATCTGAAAACGCTCCTTAATCTTTCAGAATGTGTTTTTGATTTTAGGCTTACTAAGTTAATAATAAAAGTAAGAATTAATGACATTTTATAATTAAGACGGTGATTGGTTACAGAAAAAAACACAAAGAAGCAATTAGACAAATTCAGGATAGAAGTCAATTACTTGGTCGCTTTATAAAGAAGCAGACGAAATATTGCTGCATTTCTTGTCATTATTAAATATGTGTTACCTTATATACAATTTGGATTTTTGTATCAAATTAAAATTTCGACTGCTTCGATCCGATTGACATATCTGAATCTCAAAGTGACGTACAAAATGCATAATACAATAAGTAAAAAGGGACGTTTTACATAAACGAACAAAGTCGATTACCAAAATATTATATCGTTGAGATTTTCATTTTATTATATTACCTAATTATTACAGCCCAACAAGTAATATTTCGCTATGTCTTTCCGTATTTCTATACAGTTTTCTAATCTTTAATACAGTGATAATGTTGTGGCGAATATAAACAGTAATAGAGAACATGAAAGCGAAAGAACTTTAAGAAAGGAGGAGGAGGGAATTAAATGTGGTAGTATTCAATATGCCTGAGAATAATTCAAATGATGGTCAAGAAAATAAAAGTCTAATGAGAAAAAACTTCAAGAACTAGCAGAAGATATTGGAATTGAAAATATACAGATAGCGACTTCATATCGCTTAGGTAAAAAGCAAGAGAATAAATGTCGAGCTTTGAAGATAATACTACTAAATAAGAGGGAGAGAAGAAGGTTACTTGATAATGCCAAATATATCAAGGATTATGCAACTCAGGAATGTAAAAGAGTGATAATTGTTAAAGATTTAACAGAACAGCAGAGAAAGATGAAGAAAGAAAAGAAAGAGCAAAACCCTGTTAAACAAGCAGAAGAGATTGTTAATGTGAAAAGTAGGGAAGAAACAGGTAAAAGAGATAGAATAGGAGTGGAAATTGAAGGAGATTTAATGGAAATGTCACATTTTAATGATTCACAGTAATATCAAGATGTCACAGTAATAGGGGGAATAATTCAGACTTTGGGAATGGTAAATGAGGATTCTATTGTGAGGGAGAAACCTCAACCTCAGGCTGTGGTTCAAGGGATGCAAGGACAGGATGAAATCGCAAAAGAAGTAAGGTCAAACGAGGAAAACAAGAGTTGTGTCTAAAACATGTCTTAACAGTGTAAATACGGGCTCAAATATGTTCGACTCGGAGGCTAAAATATAGGGGTGGGGTCGATTTTTTTTATAAAGAATGTTTAAACTCGTAATTTTCCCTGATGTTTGAATTAACATTACATCAGGCGTATTAAGGTCGGATGAACCAGACATGAAACTTAAAATTATCTAATGTTTAAGTACATATTTTGAAGACAGGCTTTGGCATATGAACACAATGATTAATGCGATTAATGCATGAGATATATTGTGACAAAAGTGTCACACGTATGCTCTAAATGAATTTATAGCCCCACAAGCTGTGCGATCTATGCATAATTTGAATGTTTGGATGTGTAGCGAACATAAAAATAAAAATAAATCTGAAAATCGAGTGAGTAAAGAAAAATATTTTTCAATTTATGTTCACACTTCTTTCTGTTTTTTTTTTAAACGCAAATATATACATAACCAGGTATTCGATTACTACTTTATTTGATAAGTGCCATGCAAGCCACAGGTACCAGAAACAAAATTCATATTGTTTTTCACTGATAAAGCAGAAAAGGTTTTCTGCCGTCTCATAAATTATGATTTCTTGCTCCTCTAAGCACATAAGGTTAAAGAATGAATATATCTTGACAAAGCTCCGTGGGCTGTCTGAAACAGTTATTATCAAGAATGACCAAAGGCGGTTTTATTCCGTTATATATATTCTTTTTCTCAATTGTCTCAACTTTATTCCAATCCTTATGTCTTACATTTCATTATTTGAAATTATTTCAAGACCGATATGTAACTGCAGGCTTGCGTCAAACTTTTATGAGCATTTTGGCTATAGATTACTGCACTGACTACAACTTTCGGCATATTTGTATGCAAATCACTACAAATGTGATAATTTTGAAACGGGAAAATTATAGTATTACGGAGGCATTGAAGCTTAATGAGTAGAATGAAGCTGAGCTTTTTCCACAAACACTCTACTTTCTTTGTGATACACGGTACGTACAATATTTGAAAGTGTGCAAACCATGGAGAAAGATAATTCACAAGCGTTAAAATATCTGGCAGCGGTGGGATTCGAACCGTGGAAAATGAAGAAAATAATTGAAATCACTAGGATTCGAACTCATGCCCTTTTCTACCAGTAAAATGCAGAGCGGAGATCTGACCCACTGAGCCCCAACGAACTATTACTTTAAATCACAAACTTAATTTGATTATAAAATCTTACGACATTTTATTCTCTTTTTTTGAATTTCAATGCAATATTAAGGTTCCTATATTTGTTTATAAAGATGAGTATATGTGAACTTCTTAGTAGTTCATATTAATAATTAATTAAAAAATGACTGATGAAAAAATAACAAATCATATTCTGTTGACATATCACGTGCTCCTCCATCTGCTGAAGTCAGATCATGTGGTCCTCCATAGCTCTAAACTAAAATAGATACCAATAATGTTGTATCGCCTTTTCATAAAATAGTATGTCGCAGTTAACTCAGTCGTTTGGGAACTTCGTGCTAAATATACCTCAGGTTTTATTTTATGCAGTAGACGATTTATGAAAAAAATAAATACTTATGTAATAGCGTTAAATTCACCTGAATTCCTGATTGACGCAGATATGTTGCTTCTTAAAGCATATAATAGACAAAAAAGTACAAAAAAGGCCGGAGTTGAAACATCGTTTTCATCCTTTTCGAATGCCTTTAACGATATCAATCGGAAGAACGCAGAAATTGATTAGATTTGTTTTTTCTCATAAAACGGAAATATATACGACGCAAATTGAATCCTTGTTGACATGATTTTGTTTGCATGCACAATTATAAAGCATAATATCTAAAACTGCAAGATTTTTGTATTGTTGTCTACATATTCTGACCAATGTTACACCCGTTTGAACACTATCTAACACAGATCTTTAAAATAATAATGGATCTGTATTATCGCCATTTAATCATAAGTTTGACGTATGTTCGTTTTACATCTATGTTTGAATTCAAATTACTAGTATACGCAAGTATTCGAAATGTGCACTACATTCAAATGTCCTTTTCTTATTTTCTTAATAGGTTTTGGACATCAAAATCTTTAGAGCTTTGAAATTTGAAATGTAGCTATCCTAAACCGCTCTTCCAAGCATCAAACTCTTAGGCATATTAAGTGTTCTTTAAAGTCCTATCAATCGGCATCTTAATGAACCAGCGTCAATCTGCTATCATTTTCATTTTATATATATAACCCGATCCTTTTTCTAATACTGACCTTATTACCTGAAAACGATCGTTAATGTTCCAGAATGGTGTTCGATTTTATGCTGATTCGTTTAAGTTATTGCTAAAAGAAAGGAGAACATTAATGATTTTTAGAACTGAGGCGGTGTCATTGGTAAAAGAAAAAAAGAAGCAATGGAACATTTAGAAGATAGAATTAACATTGTTGAATTTCGTTGAGAAAAGTTCATTAGAAACAGAAAGTATTCTTGTCATTTTTAATTGATATCACATCAAGTGTATCAAGGTCGGGTGAATGAATATATGAAGCTCGATCTTTATATCATCTTAAACTTCAATTACTTATGATACATAATACACAGACAGTTTTTTGCATATGAACACAATGGTTAATGCATAATATATTCTGACAAAGGCGTCACAAGTATGCAGTAGATTAATTTACAGCCAAACAAGCAATATTTTGTGCATTATTTGAATGTTTGAATACAATAACCATAAACAAATTATACAAAATGTGAAAAGTGAGGGAGAGAAATAAGATTCATTTTTCATTTTTCAAAGTGCGATTTGGTTTTCCTACCGTTAGGCCAATTTCTGTCTTCTTAATGTTAAATAAATCACCCTGAACCTTTCAGCATTTTAAAAAGCATCAAGCAAGTATAGAAATGATATAGTTGCTTTACACTATGTAGTAGATAAAGCGTGGCCGGTTAGCTCAGTCGGTTAGAGCGTCGTGCTAATAACGCGAATGTCGTGGGTTCGACCCCCACACTGGCCATTCGATTTTTGAAATGTATTTGTGTTATTTCGATTATTTTAATATGTTATAACAAATAATAACAACAGTATTGCATTTGAAAAAGGGAAAGTTTACGTTGATCAGTTACGCTGTTTTTCATAAACATTGTTAACATAATTTACTGATAACGTTATTATCTTTTCCTATATCGTATATGTAAATTATTCACAGGTAACAATACATTGCGAAATGTCTTTAAAGGTGACAAAACTATAGCAATATTGCCTATTTAAATAATCATAATGAACTGATTAAAATGGTTTAATTACGAAATTATGAAACTCTTGCTTTTGATAAGAAAAAGACGTGTTTTTGATGATCGGCTGTTTCCGTTTCCACATCGGTAGTTTCCGCCGCTATTTTTTGGCTGTGGCGTAGATTTATCCCTACTGTACGAGGCAGTAGTTCAAAATTACTCTGCCCACTACACTTTAAATACAAAAATAACACTAAACCACAAGAAACACAATAATGGCACACTTCTAAAAATAACATGCTATAAATTGTTATTTAAAACAATAATGTGATTACATCTCGATTTTTATAAGTAAATTCAAACTTTGTGCCGGGAGAACGGGTTGTAATTTTACCTTAGCAGAGAATGTGATTCATAAATATTCAAATTTCTTCCCAGTTGTGGTTCTAAACAAAACTATCTCCTCCACGTTTTAACATGTTGTGTAACACTCCTCACTTGATGATTGCGTCATAAAGAAATTCTTTTCCATTTAAGTGTAGTAAAATTGAAGTGAACATATATGTCACCAAATGTGTTAACATTATTTCACTGGAATGGAAAATCACACTATAATTTTCACGTTGGGATATTGTTTGAAAAATAATAATATGACATCTCCATAAAGCAGAAATTGGTGTCTGCTTATAAATAAATATCAAATGAAATGTCAAAGATCCATTATTCACGCCTTATACTGTGGAATTTATGCAAATTAACCTACCCAAATGGGACCCTTGTATATTCCGCATAGCTGTCAAAACAAAGTAATTAACTTTTTTATGACACCATCAATGTTAAATTTTAGACAATTAGCACAATTTTATGGCAAGTGATCTTACAAATTGATTGAATTTCTTTTGATCAGTCACACTTGTGAAAACATTATGTAGTAGTTGCTTCCAATTAGCATGTTTCAATGATTTTACTAAAGTAGCTTCCATGCAGTTAAATATTTTAATTACATAATAAAATGTTAAAGATCTATTTATAAGGAAAATAAAAATCATTCGACTTCTAAATGTGAACAAATTTTTTACTTGTTTTGGTCTGTTATGCCGTTTATCAGCATTATTTCAGGTATGTTCGGTGGACATTCAGCTAAACGTACTGTTCCTGGGCAGGCTCAGTCGACCTAAGCGGTTTACCAGTACAAGGTGCATACACTTCTGCAAGTGACAGATACCTTTTCTATATATTGGGACAGTAGAGTAATGTAAAGGCCGAGGAAATATTCCCCAACCAAACCATAACAGAAGACCTGTGATCTGCCGGGATTAGAACTCACGACTTCTGGACCGACTTCGATTGCTTTCCAAAGTTTGCTAACCGGTCGATTTGTGTAATTCGCATTCAGTAAAACTTTCTTACCGGAGCCTGTTGACAAAATGCACTGTTCAGTATTGTACACAAGTATTATGCAGTGTTTTTTTATATTTTTCAAAAACCGCCCAGGGCTTATAATGATGAAGTACGGACAAAAGTTCTATACTTAAGTTTGATAAGGAAAGTATTATAACTCGGCAAATATCGCCAAAGCGATACGCAGTGATGTTTAGGGCAGCTGCTGTCCTTTTGGCGGAGGCTTGGACGGACTTACTGCATAAGCTTACAGCAGATCCTGTGTGCCAGAACTTTCATAGCATTGATTTTCAAATCCAGTGGTAGAAAGCGGTTGCAGTTGTAAAGAGAAAAGGCACAGTACAGGCAGTATCAATTCTGATAAACAGATAGCGACGTGGGTGGCAGCCAAAGAATCTTTCATCAAAAGGTATTTTGCATGAACAAATGGCATTGATATGAGTAAACTCAGTAAATCTCGGACATGAAAGCTTTCAATGTTGAAGTGTACGTAAATCATATCAACAAAACTATAGTCAATGATGTATATCAGTTCCGTTTATTTTGATATTTTGTTTAAAATCGAAAGCTAGAAGATCAAAAGTAAATCACAGCCAATGCGAAAAATGGCTTGCTGAATACAAGCAGACTGGAAACTGTGCAAAACAATGGCGATAAGGCGATTCGTGGAAAGAAACCTGCTTATCCGTGAAAACGACCTCTGTCCCATTGTGTCGCCGGAACAATTTAAAGGGTTACCTCGAAAACTACGCAGTTTTGTGGGGCATGAATGGTACCGACTTACGCTGAGTGTTGTTAGTCCGCACATGATAGGCTATGTCTCCAGAAGTAAAAGCAGCATGCTAACTACCATGTTTGAATAAAGACTGTTTCCGAGGACTTTCGTTATCATATATTGCATTGAACATAAACAAAGTCTCGTGATTTCCACCGTGAATGTTGAAATTGTGATTTTATATGATTTGTTAATCCCCTGACACAACATCAACTTTACTGTCATCAATTTTACTTCACAATTGTTACTTTTTGCATCAGTTTCATGAGAAGTTTTGGAGAATAAATCAAAATGCAAAATGTTTTCAAGCACACACAGGGGAACGCATGTTAAATTGGTCATAACACGACTTTTTATTTTACTCTGTAACTTTAGCAATAAGTCATACAACATTATTTCGTTTCAATACAGGAAGAAAATGCTATTCTGATGACGGTGTTGTTTCTATAATGCACACCATTATCACACCTTACAATCTAAACATACAACACCATGACTCATGCAAAGTCTGAAATACGATTATTATGATTTTAAACTGGTTTTATTTTTACTAAAAATAAGTCATAATTTTAGATCGGTTAGCTGCTTTGCTTTGTCGGCTACAGCGTCGTTAAACTAAACATTTTCGTCTTGTTAGAAGATAAACTTTAAAACTCTAGCTAAATTGCGTTTAATATGTAGTGAATGTTTGGTATTAAGACGATTTGTGCTAGACACTTTGATCTATTTTAATATAAATTTCTACATGATAGAGAAAATGGCTACATTCCCCTTTCGCGGGAATTGGATTACAGCTTTTGATTGATGCAATCCAGGTCGCAAACACCAAACATTAATTTCCCAGAAATTATTTTCAATAACTACTTGTTTTAAAAGATAAAATGAACTGTTACACTGATATGACAGAAAGCGTTTTCAGTCGTTGAAATTTTCATGAAATATTGTATTGCTTTTATTCCGATTCTACGGAGGTGAAAAAAAAAAACCGAGAAAAAATGATGAAAGGTACATTTAGAAAGGCTCAGTCCTTTGGTAGAAGTATTTAGTTTAAACTACAGTCAAATAGTGGCTCCTAGCAATAAGGGACATTCATTATAAAAAAATTATTTCCCTAACTCGGATAAAATCAAAGGTATACCAAATTGCACAGTGGCCCTTTCAGTTGGAATCCTCTAACTTTATCCTTGTTTCTCTTTGTGATGGTCATGAATTTTAGTTGTGAAAATTGTCACTTATATATTAAATGAAAAGTTAGAATTATGAAAAACAACAAATATGATAGTGTTAACAAAACATCCTGCTAAATTAAATGTGTAATCTGACTACCATTGTTGCAAATAATTAGGCTTAATTATCAACATACCGAAAAAGAAAATAGCGATGAAAGCAGAGGAATTTAAATAGAAGGATCATTGTAATATCAGAGAGTATTCAGGATAGATAATCCACTAATGTCCCCCATTCGTAGGAAAGAGGTTCATTGTCCGCCATTTTGAAAGTAAAATCACAAACTCCTCACTGAAGCATGTGAGGTACAATTTACGTTCTTCCCTTTAAACTACATAGGCACTTGGTTTCAACTCAATTGCCGTTATATTGATGATTTGCCATATAACTGAATAACCCCGTATACTGAAAAAAGTAAAGGTAGATCAGCTGCCATTTTTGTCCACAACGGAAGTGAAGTCTAAATATGAATATTTTACCGTACCCGTGCCATTCAGAATATGGTTCTCAGTTTACATGTTATAGTCAACGGGATTCGCGAATACCAGATCAGGAAAGGTACGGGTACGGTAAAATTTTTATATTACGACATCACTTAATCAGTTATGTGGCAAATCATCAATATAACGGCAACTGAGTTGATAGCAAGTGCCAATGCTAAATTATGGTATCAAAAAAGACCAAAGACAAATCTAAATCGCTTCAAAACATTAATCATTCAGTTGTATTAAATGTTTCTTTGGACAATGGGAGGATATATTTAGTTCAACTTATCAATAGATATCTCAACGAATAGAAAAGACTGAATTAATATCAAAATGAAGTTAACTATTGCAGGGAAATACCCTTGAGCAACAACTTGCTTTCTTCAGTCCTTAAATAACATATTTATCTTTGCTGCTGATATCGGTAGCGTGGCCGAGCGGTCTAAGGCGCTGGTTTTAGGCACCAGTCTCTTCGGAGGCGTGGGTTCGAATCCCACCGCTGCCATATTGTTTTGTTTTCTTTTGCTTTATTAAAAATAAACATTTTTAATGTTGCAACATACCTTTATATGATAAACAATTGAGTTATATTTTAGAGTTACAATTACGATTATCCTTCTCTATTTTTTAACAAAAAGAACATTTTAACACGTGTAAATGCTGTAGGACCAACACAAAGATATAACGAAAATGATAGGATGATAAGTAAAATATTGAACTGGTTATGGGCTGAAACGCGATAGGTTCTTTTAAGAAAGCATTGTGATTGCATATCATCTGTAACCTAATTAGAAAATGGTCATAAATTATTTAATTTATTGAAAAATATTTTCGAAATTTCCGCAAAAAAAATAGTTTTTTTCTGTTTTCATAACTGTTGTTAATCTTGTTCGAAGAAAAAAAAATCAAATATCGGATAACAACTTGTTCATCTTTACAAAGAGTCGTTATAAAAGCTGCTTTTTCAAATCATAGCTTGATGTTTTGCCTGCCTGGTATATACATCGAATGAAGTCGTGATGTCATTTTCATTCATTAGTATAATATCGTTTTTCTTTTAAAAATAAATGCAACACTGGACCTCTTTGTGACATATAAGAATAACTATTTCAATTTTTTGTGTGCTTTCTTAGAATAAGACACTATGACTTCAAGACGAAATTGCAATTTACAACACTTAGAAAAGAGCAAGGGGTATAAAAAATAGGCTGGGACACATTCACCATACAACATGTGGCATCACCGAACGCCCTTTTCAAAAGCGTGGTTTAAAATCCTGTGACAGTAAAGTTCCAATGTTAAGACCCCTTTTAATGTTAAAACTTCACTTAAAATCTGCAATTCTTAAGAACCAAAGTCTGATCTTTACAACAAAAATCGTCCGCTTTTAAAGCCAATGCAGCAATCTTCTGTTTCTTTTCTAAATAAGACATTTTTGTTTCATTTTTTCCTCACAAACTCATTGTTTTATTTTTTTTATTTTTTGAAGCAATAACATCCATCGCAGTTCTAAAACCTTCTTTTATCTTTAAGCATGAACTAACCTGACTAGTATTGCTTCTTAGTTTGTTATCTGTTATAATTCCATTTAAGCTTAATTAAAGTTATGATACGGTCTATAACAAAACTATGATATTATAGCCAGAATATGCAGATAGGTAGGTAGCTAGCTAAGTAGGTTATGTTGGTAGGTTAGGTATGTTAAGTAGGATAGGTAGGTAGGTAGGTAGGTTATGTTGGTTATGTAGTTATGTAGGTACCCAGCAAACAAAATATATGGGACCCAGATGGCCCCATTTGGGTAACCATATAGGTCCTATATGGGCACCCCATGTGGGGCCCACATGGGATGTGCAGCCGGGCACCATGAGGGGGCCATATGGGTTTGCTATATGGGCCCTATATGGGTCCCTTTTTTAGACATCTGGGAAGTATATGGGCCCTATATGTGTCCCTTGTTCAGACATCTGGGCAGTATATGGGCCCTATATGGGTCACTTGTTCAGATATCTGGGCAATATATGGCCCCGATATGGGTCCTGTTTTAACATATTTTTCTTAGATGGGTTCCTTGTTTTGACAGTTCCTGTTTATGGGCAGCGTGTAAGACCCCTAGGCATGCTACAATTGTCCATGGTAATCCTTGAACCAATCATGAACCTGTCCAAGCATTTGTTTTTCATTTTCTTGCAGTCACCACATCTTAATATTGTACAACTTAAAATAATTCAAATTCCACAAAATCAACAAAGGTAAGTATTGATAACATTTAATAACTTGAAAAGAAAACAGTGAACCTTGTTAAAAGTCATTGGAATAAGCAAATCCGTTGAATTCATATCCCCCGCCAAACAGTGTTGAACAGTCACTGCTACCAATTGTTCATAAAAGGGTTTCTTCTTATAAACCATACAGTCACATAATGAACAAAGAATTATACAACTATACAAAAAAATCCCTCAAAATAACCAAAGACTTACAGGTAAATAAATACAGAAAAAAAGTTTTTTCTGACATTTGACCTTGACGAGTGACACCAAGTTTGGATTATCTGAATTTGCTTTGTATTTGTGACTTTTGTGTGATATATTAATCAAAATAATTATAAAATCAACTGAAAAATACCCAAGATCTTTATGAAATATGGCAAAACTGTTCAAATTCATTATCTTTGACTTCAAGCTGTGACCCTGACACCCCATATTGTTTCTGTGAATTTGTCTAGTAATGAAAACATTTGTGCCTACTTATTTTAAAATCCAAACAAAATACTCAAGTTATTACAAACTGTTAATTAATCAGAGATTCTATATACCTCTGTCTATGATGAACGATAAAAAATAGAATTACAAATATCAAAATTATGCACTGTACAAGATACTGTTTGTAAAATGTTGCTGTAACATAAGTATTCATCAAATAATAGACATACGTTATGTCAAATAAACATAAACTATGCCCAAGTTAAACAAGAGCACCACTTTAAACAAATATAGGTGCAGATAGCTAATTTTCTCTCAGTAACTCTGATTGTCTATTAAGAATACAATGTATTACAAACTAGATATTGCAACAGATTTCACGAATGACACAAATATTGTATTGTCTATTAATACCTTTTAAAGAATGCTACTTTTTCTGGTTTGTCAGGTTTCATGTCAAATATAATAGTTTTGAGATAATATTATGTAGTAATCTATGTAACTGACCATGCAATGTAAAACCACATTGACAAACAAGACATACCTATAATACGAGATCAATATATTATAACAATAACATTGACTAAACCATTCTAAAATTACAATGAAAATGAGCAATAATAATGACTAGACTGTGGAATTTAAGAGCTAAAAGTAGATTAAAACACTAAAATAATATGCAAAATACAATTACTTGGCACTAACATACAAAGTAGACGAACATTAACATGAATAAAAAATTCTACATTATGTAATTTAATTAGCAAAAAAGATAAAACTGATTATATACAACAGCTAATGCAAAATAATACATTTTAAAAGAACAATGAAAATATACATGTATATACACAGATGACTTTACAGTGAAATTTCACTGACAATGTAGGTAAAAAGGCTTAACAGCATCAAGACATACTCACAAATTTTTACTTTAAAAAAATAATGTTAACTAAACTTTAAATCACTATTCATGAAATTTTGTGCACATCAAGTCAGACTATTTAGCTGACATTTGAATTTGAAGATTCTTAACTAATGGCTATTGACTACAGGGTAACAATTTGTACGTATGTCAGCGAACATTTTAAACTGTTATTGAAATTTCCCACAAATATTAATGTAACTCAAATAATAATCGAATTAGTTTAGAATGCCAGGTGTGACAGGCGTGCTTGGAGCAGTGGTGTTCCAGGAGCAGTCGCAACAGTGTTTTTTTTTTATTTAGGCTTTTCTCCCACCATCTCAGACACATTTTCCACCAAGCCACTTGGTAAAATGTCCTTAATGTTTTTGCTGCTCACATTATGGGATTCATGTGGAGACAACCTAATAAAAAATAAAGATTATGTTCTCAATTAGTATTGTGAATTTTAGAAAACCTCAGTATTTTTCATTACGAACATAAAAAAAAATATAAAAAAAATAAAATATAATTTGTTGTTTTGGTAAATTATCGATATCAAGTGATGTTTCTTAGACAATATTGATTGCTGCTACAATCATATTTGGACACAGGCTTTTTACCATAAGGTAAACAGTGAAAATGCAAAAAAGCCAAAACATTGTTCTTATTCCACTGCGAAGAAGTTGGCAGATATCAAACTGGACAAATTAGTTACACCTTCTTCTTCAAATGAAATTATTTTACTGCTTTCAACGATAAAATTACTTACAGAAATAATGCCTTTTAGATTAATGCCCTCTAGTTTCTTCCTCTATCAGACCCTTGTAATTACAGAGTCTACCAATCTGTGTCTAAGAAAGTTTTCATTGTTCTGTTGACTGTGTCTTGGGCATAATGGCCACCAGTCTGACAGCTAGGTATCTCCTATAACAGAATTAAATATCAATATTTACATGTTAGAATTTAAATGAACTAGATAATTTAGTAAAACATATATGCCCTCCCTAACGCCTTTTTGTTGGGCCAGGCACTCTATTATATACATTTTCAGTCTAGTCCAAAACATTGATGGTTCCAAGTCGCTGTAACCTTGACCTTAGCCACATCATTCTGTAGTTATTTAGCAGAATAACAACTTCGGCTAATGCACTCAAAGTTTATTCAGTGCAAATCTCAACTGTTGTTATCCGTCAAAATTAATGTCAAACAAAGACGGTGTGACTGTCTATTTTATAAATACACATTCAACTGCGCATATGATAGGTCCAAGTAACTGTTCTCGAAAAGATGAATATCGTGCTGTTTTGTATTAATGGTCTATCCAATTTCAGCCATTAAACCCTTAGTCGAAATATTGAGACTAGCATATGGTATGAAAGAGGTAATTTATTTAGTGTAATGACATTAACTTAAATAATTAAAAACATACTCACAACAGTGGAAGAGTCGTCTGATCCTCCAGTTTAGAGTTGAACTTATCTATCTCCTCAACGGTCGTCTGGGTGTACACTTTTACCCTGGCAGCTCACTCAGAGTCAGAAAAATCACCGCTGCCCCATCCTGGTTCTGTGTCAAAAACAACTATACAGAAGTCTGTCGTTTGAGTATTTCTTGCATTATTCCAGCAGGATGAAAATCCTTGGGCTCCACACTGTAATATAATGTTTTAAATACATTTACATAAGAAAAATGCAAACAACAATGTCTACTCAAAATTGATACATCTAAATGTTTACAACCGAGATCTGTTCCATTAATGGTACTACTTACTAAGCTTTGTCATTTATTTAACGATTGATTCTGAAGAAAGCTTGAGAGCTTATATAAATCACTATTACTAGCCTAGATGGTGATATGTTGTCTTTTATACTGTATATAATTTTGGACAAAATGGCATGAATAAAATCTTATCGTATCTTATCACAAGAGTCCTCTACTCCGAATTTGAATCAAATTTAGCTGAATTTATATCGCGAAAATATACGACAAATGGAATCTGTATGTTTCAAATGGACATAAATGCAATGGAATACTAATTTCAACACTATATTATTGGAAGAAAACGACAATGATGCCAGATCTAGGTTATCTGCAAGCTTGTTTATGAACAAAAAAAATACCTGTTAATAAAACACACTGTTTGTTCTCACCCACCAAGTTTCTTTGCATCAGTTGCGCGCGCAATTTAAACGCCAGTTTTCAAAACTAACGATTTTTATTCAATTTCGATTTATTTCTGTTTATTTATTATAATTTATTACAGTGATACATTGAAAAAGCTTCCAGATTTATCTGACTATTTTAACTTGAACTTTTTTGTGATTTAAATCAGGCGTATTATAATTAATGTTTAAATGCATTTTTGCTCCCTTTGCAAATTGCAGAATAAAGGTGTACATGGGACCCTCATGGGCCCATTATGGGAACAAACACATGATTTTTTATATGGGTCTCTAATGGGTACAGGATGGGCATACCCAAATACATTTGGAATGTTATATTAAACTTCTAAATACATTTTTAATCTGTTTTTGATATTAATTAGTATATTAGACCCTTATGGGCCCATTTTGAGCACAAACATATGGGTGTGTTCATATGGGTCCCATATATGTTCTGTATGGGCAAACACATATGGGCTTGCCAGGATGCTGCCCTAATGAGACCCATATGAACATGTTTGCTGGGTAGGTAGGTTAGGTAGGTAGGTAGGTAGGGTAGGGTAGGGTAGGGTAGGGGGTAGGTAGGTAGGTAGGTAGGGTAGGGTAGGTAGGTAGATTTATTTCAGCTAGGAATGCGGACATTTACAACATGTAAAATATACAAAAATATCACATACGTGATAATAAATATACCATGACATGTACACCATCACCAAGGATAAGACAAAAATGCGTAAACCCATATTTCCATTGTGGTCCTTTGTGCTGGTGGTTTACTGATCGTTTAAAAACAGACAATTTATCAATCTGTGTAATCGAGGATAGTAAATTGTTCCATGATGAACTCTCTATGTAACATAATGGCCTTGATCAAAACCCTTTTGGGATAGCAAATACACCTTTTTGAGTTGACCTGGTCCTATATGAATGAACAGATGCCCGTGAAACAAAATGTTGCCCCAAATAGTCTGGGACCAAACCTTATTTCACCTTAAACACATGACCCAGAACAATCTGGTCTACACGTTTGTTGATCGGTAGCCAGTTGAGCAATCGAGGATGTTCACACTTCCAAAAAGAAAATGGCCATAGACTGGCTTAATAACATTATTCCTGGACAAGTTGAATAAAAGTTTATATGAAATATTAAATAAAGGATGTCAGATTCAACATGACCAGAACAACCATATATGAGTCTTATCATATCTATATTTATTTGAACTATACTAAAAAGGCTCTTATAAATTATCCGCCAAGAAAATAATTCCAAATTAAATGTCACAATATATCGGAAATACTAAACATACACGACATCTCTTTGCAATAGGACATTTCGTATAACAATAAATTTAAGAAATGACAATCAATAAAATTAATAATTTTGAAGCAAGTAAATGTGTGATGTTTTGTTAACACATCTGTTATATCAAAAATAGGCAATGGTTATATTTCGACTCTTTGTAAAGATGAACATAGACTTAAAAAGGAATTAACGAGTATGCATGTTAAAAAGACTTTAATAGGATATATTGGGGGAAAACATGTCCGTAAAAAGACCGTAAACTTTCTTATCTGTACGATATGTATTGTACATTCCTCATATGTGCATGTTAAACATGTATTGAGATAATAAAAGATCTGTTCTGTTCTGTTCTGTTCTGATATGCCTGACCTAATACGGATTTTATCATTAAAATCAAATATATATACGATACATTTACGGTCTTATACAGATATTAAGATCATTAAATGAATAAAGGATCGGCTAGTTTAAATTAAATGAAACTAATAGGAAATTTTTGAAAGTTCAATAATGACTTGTCTGATGGGCGTGGCAGAGAGGTCTTTGACGCTAGTTTCCAGTATTTTCAAATATACTGAATCTCGCCGCTCTTAAGACTAATTGTCCAGTTAGTATTTAGAAAAAAAGTAAATTTAAACACAGTACTTATCTCGAAAATATTAACATTTCAAATTATACCAGGTAAACCTAATGTATTATCGTGGCTGTAAAAATATAATAGAAATATATATGAGAATATTTCTTTTTTCTTGTAATTTAAAAGCTTTGAACGGTTTAGATGCGAATGAATTCAATCTACCACTGCTTTGTAATATTTTCTTAAATACAACCTGACTTGCTTTGTAATATTTTCTTAAATACAACCTGACTGGTTCAAAGACATCGAAGTGCATATCTTCTAAGAGGAATACGACTTTCTCCCTGTTTACACTTCTTTATGGTAATATGAGATGATCGCTAATGTATTTCTACGCTACGTGCCCCGGCTTGAACGATGAAATGAATGTTTGATTAAGCGATTTGCTATTTTAATCGCACGAACAGTTTAATTTTGACAGAAACATGCATTAAATGCTCATTACTGAATATTCGATTACCGCTCCATTTGATAAGTGTCATGCAGGCCACACATAACCAAGCTTAATTTTCCAAGAAACCATTTGCAAGACATCAGATTGTTTTACACTGATACACTGAAAGGTATTTTAGCTCTCTATGTACAAAGCAGCCATAAATACACAGTTTGCCTATTTTCTTGTCAAATGCAGTTTGTTATCTAGAGTATATTCAAAACGGAAACCTTTACAGCACGAAATAGAAATTATGTGAACATAAATTCTCAAGTTTTCTCTACAATATTATCTTATAATAAAGCATGATGTGATTAATTGCAAGAGTTTTATAATAGTTTACATATCATTTACACTGTTATACGCGTTTGAATAATATCTATCAAAGATCCTTGAAATGTACATGTATCATGAATAGATTTGTACTATTTTATCTACGGAGCCCCTGAAGTGACATAATACACACTTATTTTTGTTGTTATCATATTTATTTTATTATGTTAAAACAAAATTAAGATTTCGTTAAAACGAAATAGTAATTCGTTTAAACGAAATAATATTTTGTTTAAACCAAATAATAATTCATTTAAACGAAATAAGTTGTCATGTAAACGAAATAAGTTGTCGTGTAAACGAAATAGCATTCGTTTAAATGAAATAAGATTTAGTTCAAACGAATTATTATTTCGATTATAAAGAAATCTTATTTCATTATAACGAAACCTTATTTTGTTTAAATGAAATGTGAATAAGATTTCTTTTTAACGAGTTAACAAATCAATTAAACGAAATGTTGTTTAATCGTTAAAACGTAAAGTTAACTCGTTTAAAAGAAATTTAATTTCAAAATATTGATTCTTTTAAATGATATCTTATTTCGAAATATTAATTCTTTAAAACGTAATCTTTTTTCGTTAAAACGAAATCTTATTTCGTTTAAACGAAATACTAATTCGTTTTTACGAAATCTTATTTCAATATTATTTAAATCTTATTTCGTTTAAACGAAATCTTATTAATATTTCGTTATAACGAAAAAAAGATTTCATCTAAACGCAATAAAATAAACGTAACAACAACAAAAAAGTGTGTATCATGTCACTTTAGGGGCTCCATATTTATCACAGTTTTGACATATATATATTTTTATATAAATCTATCACGGGGTATAGCCATATCGGCGGTCCCTGCGAAATCTGCTTTATCGGCCTCCTCTCTGCGTGAGCACTGATTATTCTCTGCTTTAGTTTAAACACAGTTTGCGATGATAGACAGTCAGAAGAAATCGGATGGACATCAGTTCAAACAGCTGACTTGTTTAAAATTAAGAAAAGCTCGGAACATTGGCATCTTAAAAAGATTTTTTTAAAGACAAAGCTATTGATATTGCAAAAATTAGCAAAAATTTACAAAATAATCGAATTATTGTCTTCTACAAACATAGAACTAAAAACAGACATAAGAAACTCTGAAAACTATGTGTGTTTGATTCTTCACGAAAAACATATTCTTACAAGTTAAATAAATGCAACATTTTACTCTTTAGATAATGGGTGTCACCCAGGAAACATCCTTCTTGCCTTTTTTCAAAAGTGTAATTGAAACAAATTAAAACTTGGTCATTCGAGGTTCAGCAGCTTTAGCAAATTCTTATTGATAAGAGTCATTTACCATTCAATACATGGCGACCTCGAGCACATATCCTATAACAACATTTATCTCTTCAAAAGGATGCGGATCAGCTTTATTCAGTAATTGCTGTTGTTTTAACAGGATGTTTCTGTCTGCTCTTCGAATGGGGCACACCGTTTTGGATAAGTAGGACGAAGTTTTTAAGTTTGTCTCTCCTAAGCAAAACTGCATTACATAATAGATTTAAATATCTAAGGAGGCATAAGTGTTTCAGCTGAATTACAAAATATGTTAAAGCTTATACAAGTAATTCATTTTACAAATAAGCATGCCTCCAAAGGCTAAACTTGGGATCAAAAGTTTTATTGATATAACTGAACTTAACTGATCACACACCATATCGAAAAATGCCAGTAAATATCATTAAAAGCATGACATGTTTAGAGTAAGAATATTGAGAACTTTTATCATTTTAAGCTCTTGCTTGCACAAGTTTCTGTCTAGTTCAAGTAATAATTTCGAAATGTGCAATGCATTAAAATTTTCTTCTTAATACATGTATGATTTTAACGCAAACGTCTTCAGAACGTTGAAATTTGAACCCAATGGTGCTTGGAAACTGTTCCAAAGACCGCTCAGCCGCGCTACCAACTTTAAGGCAAATTTTGTGTTCTCCAAACGCCTTCTTAGAATCGACATATGGATGAACTTAAACCAACATCCTACTATCTTCTTTACATATAGATAGTCGACCTTTTTCCTAATACTGATTTTAATATCCAAAAACGGTCGCATATATTCCAAATGGCATTTGAATTTAGGCTCTTCGTCTTAGTGATACTCGAAGAAGGCAGGGAATTCATGACTGTTGCTGTTATTTGTTAAAAATAAGACTTTTTAAGTATAGAATTGAAACACAAAATATGTTTTAGAAGAGAAAAGTATGTTATTTTGCAAGTGAACCTTAATGTAGAGGAACAGTTATTTAGTCTTTGTTTTGGGCCTAACCAATGCGATTTGCAGAGAGGCCAGATTATATTTATGTGAATGAAAATATATTAAGGCACTATATTGGTTTAAACATAGATATGCTAAGTGGTGATCAGATACTAAAGGGAAGAAATAGCGTGGAATATTGGTTGATAGCCATAGCAACAAACCATTCAGACATTACACAATCTAGCATGTCTTAAGCAAGATCTTGTTCCTGTTCTTTTTTGTAAGTCGTTCTTTCTTTTGTTATTACTTTAAATTTGGAGATAGAATCACTAAACTTCTTACTGATAGGTACAGCTAATACTTTTTGTTTAATTCTTCAAAAGAAACAGGAGAGAAAAAACACAAAAAGACATTGCTTCCTTTTTCCCTTATCATGTATGAAATTGATTGATTATCATAGTGCGAACAGAAAGTTATGAAATTAGTCAACACTATTGATTTTGGAAGAAAATCTCAAAACTATATATGTATTTATTTTTGAAGGAAAATTCACTAAATTCTTTTTAACAGAGTTAAAAGTTGGTCCACTTTAAATGACAATTTATTGTAATTTACAAAATCACAGATAACTCCCACATTCAACCGGAATAACAGGTTGTTTGACACCGTGAAATTTGATTGTCGTCAAATGAGCGCCAAAGGGAACTGCTTTAGTTAATTTGACTGAAAGACTAAAAGATTTTTTTAAAACAGTTCTTTGTTTTGAGCGTTGCAAATGCAATTACAAAAAGTAAGGAATCTAGTATGTCTTAAGCTGGATCTTGTACTTGTTCTTGTTTATAAGTCGTTTGGTATACGTTTAAATTTGGAGATAAAACCACCAACCTTGTAACTGATATGCATTTAATTGCATTACGAAGTGAAAACTTTCTGTTTATTTCTTCATAAAAATGTTTGTTGGGAATTTAGAAAAGGGTTGTGAGAATATTGGACTGCTCTCTGTATAAAGGGATTTCACTTGTTTGTTTTACTTGCTATCAAACTAAAAAAGAAAACTTGAAAAGAAAAGGGAAATTGCCTCTTTTCATTTTCATGTACGAAATTGATTGATAATAAAAACACGAGTGTAAAGATAGGGAATAAGATATGAAAATAGTAGAAATTTGTGAAGAAAACCATTTTGAATTCAAAATTTAACTCCGACATTAAGTCTAGCCTATTTAATTTGGCGTTGACGTTTTGACCCACTTTATATACAAAATATAATCAAAATGGACGCCTCTATAGGCGACCAGCGTTGCGATTGAAATTTAAGTCAATTCTGATATCTTAAGTTGTTCATTGAAAAATGATATTTCGGAAACTCGTATAAAATTGTTTCCCTAAAAGGTAATTTTGGTCATTTCTCCCAAAGTATGCAAGTTATCGCTCCCAACGACTACAAATTGGGCATTTTCAGTGCATAAGAATGCAACTTGTGGTTGGGCTTGGAAAAAGACATCGCGTATCAAAAATTTTCTCGATGTCTTTTCAACAAGTGAGATTAGTTGGACTACTTTCAGTCTATCTTTTAATTAAAATTGCATCAAGTATATTAAAGTCGGATGAATCTAGACATGAAACTTATCTAAATATCATCTAAAGCTTCCACTGAATAAGCTACATATTACGCAGACAGACATTTGCATATGGACGCAATGGTTAATGCATAATATTTTCTGACAAAGCCATAACATGTAAACAACAGATGAATTTACAGCCCCACAAGCAATATTTCATAATTCCATTCTTCAATTCTATACGTCATTTGAATGTATAAATACAATAACCATTTTGTGGCGAACATATAAGATAATACAGAGCATGAAAAGAGAAAGAGAGAAACAGGATGAAAATATTTATTTCTATCCCCGATTTGCTGTTCTTCCTTTTTGGAAAATTTCTTTCTTTAGGTTCTTTTTAAATTGAGAATAAAATCACCCTGTTTGTCAAGTTATTTATAGGTTAACAACAACAAACATAAAACTATACAAAATAGTCGTTCTAAATAAGAAGCAGTGGCCGGTTAGCTCAGTCGGTTAGAGCGTCGTGCTAATAACGCGAATGTCGTGGGTTCGACCCCCACACTGGCCAACAGATTTTTTAAGCTGATGACCAATACTTATTTTCCCAAATTCACTTCGTTTATTATTTACTTAATAATTTGTTTTTCAAATACTCCGATAACATATTGATTTACTGATATCATGATCACATTTTAAACATCGTTTTGTATGATATCTACAAGTAATAAATACTTCGCAAAAAAATGCGTTAATTACGAATATGGCTATAATCCTGAAGATTTGCGGAATTTTTTCCTGATACCAAAGTCTGGTTCAATATCATTTAAGTCTTCAATTTTCCCATACCGCTGGCTTGTTATTTTTTCTTTTTTTTTACTAATACATGTTGATATATTTTCTTACTGATTAAAATGAAATACAATATCGGTAAATTAACAATCGTTTTCAGATGTTTAGGTCAGAAAAGACTACTTTACATTGAATGAAGATAATAAATATTTGATGAAATTTAACCTAAGTTTACATAAAATGTATTGTGTAAGGTAATTATGTAATTTCTGTTTTTGCTGTTGTTGTTGTTGCTTTCAAATACATTTAATTGTTATTTGATTTTGTTTTGTAAGTTGTTTTCAAAGTATTAAGAGGGTTAAGACGGTGTAAAGAGTGTTTAAAGATTAGAGGTCTTTACTGAGAGTGTTAATAACATTGTTTGTTCAATATCCTGTTGGTGCTGGTTTTACTTATTTTCATAGCTCTCAAGACTTGAATGTGCAAATCGTACCTAGAAAAAAGAACATTTAAATGCAATGCCCATTTCAAAACTTTTGGCAGCGGTGGGATTCGAACTCACGACTCCGAAGAGACTGGTGCCTTAAACCAGCACCTTAGACTGCTTAGCCAGGCTACCGACGTATGTTGAGGGTATTAAAATCTATTTTATCCTTTTAAAGTCTGAACATATCAAGACATTGCTTAAGGGTATTTACCTTAAACAGTTTTTACCGCTTTTGATATTAAAATAACTAGTTTCTTGTCTTTTAATTCCGATATAATTTGATAAAATGTGCTGTTCAACCTTTCAAAGAATCAGTGCCTTTAACAAATTACTTGTCTTGAAGGTCTTTGGTTAGCTAACGTTTTTTGACTAGTAAGCTATGCTTTGGGGAGAAGGTACAGTACTGAATGCGTTTTATAACCTGGCAGCAAAATGAGATAACATTATGTTGCCATTTCATACAATTCTATACTGCAGTTGACTCGGTCATTCGGTCCCGCACTGGACTGAACTTACATTTTATTTTCTGCAGAAGACAATATATCAACAAAAAGAAAAATGGCTACTAATGTAATAGGGTTAAAGTCACCTCACTATCTGTATGACAAAGATATCTTTCATATCAAAGCATACAATTCCAAAAGTATATGAGAAGTGCCGGACATATACTTCTTGGCTGACTTCAAAAATATCGAGCAATCGATATGGTGCAGAGGTTTATTTTAGCATATTCTTCTCTTTTTTTCGCAAAAACGAAAATATTTATACCACGAAAGAACTAATTATTTTCTAGACATAATGTTTTTGTTTTTTCTATTATAAAGCATTATAAAGCATGGTGTAAATAATTGCAAAACATTTTGTGATTGTTTTACATCTTCTGAACACTTTCATCTGTTTGAATACTATCTAACATAAATGAAGTATTTCCTATTCTAAATGCAGTCAGATAATTACTATATGTGGTCAGGGTGAGGACGGGACTTACCCGCGGAGCTTACTGAAGCAACGTCTGCTCTCTGTGGAGTCTGTGTAAATCTGGCCAGGTACACTTATATTCCCGCCAATCTTACCACACACTGGAAGTAGGTATTTAGCTACTATATTCTTACCTACCTTAGGTACAATACCATTAAAAGTACCGTCCGTCACATCAGTACATACATCAATAACTGAACTGTATTATCGCAATTTTAGAGTTTTGACGTATGTTTCTTTAACATTTGAAAAATTGATTCAAATTATACGAACTAATTCGACATGTGCACTGCATTCAAATGTTCCTTTTATATTCTTAATATGTTTTTGACATCAAAATATACTTACTTTTTAATATGATTTGGACACCACAATCTTTACATGGTGGGATTCGAACTGAATGGAGCCTGAAGCCTGTCCCCCAATAAAAATCCACTCAGCCAAACATCAGTCTTTTAGGCATATTAAATGTGCTCTAACTAGCGTCAATTTACTATCATTTTTATTTTATATGAATTTTAAATAGATAGTTCCTTTTCCTAATACTGACCCAGATATCTGAAAACGCTTGTTAATATGCCAAAATGGTAGTTGATTCTAAGCTGATTCGTCTTAGTAACTGGTAAGGAAGAAGGACATTAATGAATTTTAGAACTGAGGCGATGTAATAGGTAAAAGAAAAAAGAAACAATGAGACAGTTGTCATTTTTTAAAAGTAATATCGCATCAAGTGTATTAAGGTCGCGTGAATGAAGACATGAAACTTGATCTTTGTATTATCTAAAGATTCAATTACTTAAGCTACGTAATACACAGACAGGCTTTTTTATATGAACACAATGGTAATATATTCTGAGAAAGGCGTCACAAATATGCAGTAGATGAATTTACAGCCCAACAAGCAATATTTTGTAAATTTCTTTCTATACATTATTTGAATGTTTGATTTTTTTTGTGGTGAACAAAACAAATTATACAGAATGAGAAAAGTGAGAGAAATAGGAACATTTTTTTATTTTTCAAAGTGTGAAATGTTGTGTCTTCTTTTAGGCAAATTCTGTCTGTAGATTCTTCTAAATGTTAAATAAATCACTCTGAGCCTTTCAACCTTTTAAGGGTATATTTTGATTATAAACAACAAAAACATCAAGCAAGTATAGAAATGATTTCCTGACTCTATGTAAGAACTAAAGAGTGGCCGGTTTGCGTGATTAGAGCGTCTGCTAATAACGCGAATGTCGTGGGTCCGACCCCCACACTGGCAAATCGATTTTTAAGCAAATCACAAAAGATATTTTTCCCAAATCAAGCTCGTTTATCATCTCGTTTATATTTTTTCAAATACTTTGCTAATTTAATCATTTACTGATAACATGATTGTTGTTTTATACATCGTTTCGTCAGATATTTAAAAGTAATAATACATTGCCAATTGATTCAGTCACCTGTCCTGTTTAAGAATATGGCTATTATCCTGAAAGTATTGAAAAAATATATCCTGATATCAAAGTCTGGTTCAATATCATTCAAATCTTTATATACAATATATATATATATATATATATATATATATATATATATATATATATATATATATATATATATACGCACTTTTTAAAGCATAATATCGATAATTGCGAAAATTTTTATGATTGTTTACATATTTTGAACTCTTTTACACCCAAACATCAATATTGAATACATACAATTGTAACAATAATTGGTCAGTATTGTTGCCATTTTATTAAAGTTTTGACGTTTGTTAGTTTTACATATTAATTTGAATTCAAATTATACGAACATATTCAACATGTGCACTGCATTCAAATGTTCTTTTCTTATTTTCTTAATATGTTCTTGGCATCAAAATCTAAGAGCAGTGACATTCAAACCGAATGGTCCCAAAAAAACTGCTCAGCCGCGCTAAAAATCCTTAGACAAATTTAGTTTTCTCTAAATAAGTCCTATGAATTAGCATCTTAATGAACTAGCGTCAGTTTACTCTCATTTTCATTTTATATGAATAAACCGGTCCTTTTTCTAATACTGATATAAATATGTGAAAACAATCGTTAATATACCATAATGCTTTTTGATGTTATGCTTATTTGAGTTAGTTAATGCTAAAAATGACACTAATAAGTACGAGAACTTCGTCGATGTAATTTGTAAAAAAAAAAAGAAGCAGTGAGACATTTTGAGGATAGAATTAAATCACAACATTGTTCTTACATGTTACCGCATGTACATGGAACACAAAATAAAAGTCTTTTTAACTGCTGCCGCTGCTGTTTTCTAAATCTAGTGGTGACAATACTCGTGTTGTTTTCTTTCAGCAATAGGGATAAAATCATTATTTTATTAAAATTGTGTATCGATTCTATATAAATTAAGATGAATTTCCATGCGAAATGTTTGTCCTTTAATTGTTTTGATAATGTAGCTGGTAGCTTGGCTGAACGGTCTTTGGTGCTGGTTTCACGATTTTCAGTTGATTGGAATTATACCGCTCTCAAGACTTCATTGTGCAAATCGTACCTAGGAAAACAGAATATTTAAATGCAATGACTATCTCGAAAAATTTTGCACAATAACATTGTTCATTGATCATTTACAGGATCGGAAAAAAAACTAATTATGACATAAAGAAACATTAATTGCTCATAACCGAGTATACAGTTAAAACTTTATTTGACAAGTGCCTTGAAAGCCACACATTACAAGCTTAATATCCCAAAGAACGTTTCGTAAAACGTCACATTGTTTTACACTGAAATAACAAACAGGGTTTTCGTCTCATTAATTAATTTCCTGTCTCCTTGAAGCAGTCTGCGATATCAATTTCTTTTAAAAAAGCTCTGTGAGCTGGCCGAAACAGCTGTTATCAAGCATGATGAGAGGTAAATTTCATTTCTTCATTGGTACTAAGATTTTGTCAACATATTTTATTTTGTCTTTCGTCAATACTTCCCATTATTATGTTTTAAAGAGGCTGTACTCCGGATTTGATATAAAAATATTATTTACATAAATTAAATATCTAGATGCTGTGAGATTATAACAACATATTTTACTTCAAAACTGATTATAAAAGTCAAAATAGAACAAAAAATATATTCGCTTCAGCCTGATTCGAACCCTGGACCCACATGTTAACAAAATTTTACCAACGCTTTTACCACTATCGCTGTATGTGTAATTATAGTTATCTACTTTAAATGTTATACAATATAGTTATACCGTCGCGTTACGGTATAGCACTATGATACGAAAAAAATCAATTTATAATGTGATTAACTCACTTTTTTTTGTTAGTTAGTTAGCTATTAAGCATTAGTCATAAATATTACAAGAAATTTGTAATACAAGAAAACTTTCTTTTTTTTGTCATCTCTGTAACTGCATATTTGCAAGAAAAATTGTAAAGCAATTTGAAAACTTATTACTCCACTGTTTGTTTTCGAGATTTATAATGTGATTATCTCAATTATTTTTTTTTGTTAGTTAGTTAGCTTTTAAGCGTTTGTCATGAATATTACAAGAAATTAATAATACAAGAAAACTTTCCTTTTTTGTCATCTGGAGGCCAGCCCCTTTAAGATTTTCCGTGATTTCAAAAAATCTCTGTAACCGCATATTCGCAAGAAAGATTGTAAAGCAATTTGACAACTTATTACTCCACTGTTTGTTTTCGAGATACTTTTATGCAAATCACTGCTATTTTGGAAATAGTTTAGAAGAAATATTATTATTGTTATATAAAAGCCTAATTAGTAGTAAATAAAGCTGAACGTTTCCATATCAGTCTACTACTCTACATTAATATCTGAATATATGAATTCCATAAAGAACCGTAAAAATTCTGGCAGCGGTGGGATTCGAACCCACGCCTCCGAAGAGACTGTTGCCTTAAACCAGCGCCTTAGACCGCTCGGCCACGCTACCGACATATGTTAAGAGTATTCAAAAAAATTTCATCACATTTACAGTCTGAACATGTCAAGCTATTGCTTCAGGGTGTTTTCTTAAATATTTTACTTAATTTCCGCTTTTGATATTAAGGACATTATAATGGTCATAACTATTGATTCAGATATTTATTTAATAAAATTAACATTTCAACCATTTATAAAATCATTTGCTCTATTAAATGTCATCCCTGGAAGACCTTTAGTTTTATCTTAGGTCAGTGACTTTATAAAGGTATGTTTGCAACAAGTGCCTAAAATATCGACAAATGAAATCGCGTTTAACAAAACTGATACTCTTTAACGGAGAGGGTAGAAAACTATCAGAAATAAAATGGCTGCGCCCATGGCGAAAACCTGTTTCGCGTGTCTTGCCAATATAAAAGGCAAAAACTATCGCCAACTCAATTCTTCGTCAAGCAAAGACCGCTATAGTGATATTTTACCTATTATTAACATTTCGCACACATTTTCAATTTTGAACTTTTCACAAACAGAATTAAACATGTCGTCTATGGTTGCCGCCATCTTGTCTGTAATACCGAATGTCGTATAGAACGAGCGTTTTGATTGGTTTTAATTGCCTAATGAAATCGTGAGGGAACCAAAGAAATAACTGTCTTTGACACACCTCTTATCGACTAGATATCGTCCAAAAATCCCACGGCTGATAAATGTTAAAGTATCGGCCGGGGGTATCCAACGATGATCCATCAGGTATTGATCTGTATTATTGTCATTTTATCATCGTTTTGAAGTATGTTCGTTTTACATTAAGACTTTGATTCAAATTATACGATTATAATAATTCGAAATTCCTTTTCTTATTTCTTTATATGAATTGGACGTAAAAGTCTTGGGAGCGGAGAGATTTGAAACCTGTCCCAAATGCCGCTCAACCACGCTACCAGCTCTTGGGCACACTAAGTGTTCTCCAAACCAGTCAAATGAATCGACGATTTAGTGAACTAGTGTCAAATTCCTACCATCTTCATTTTTATATAATCCAGCCGATTCTTTTTCCTAAGACCGACTGACCTAAGTACCTGAAAACGATCGTAAATCTTCCAGAATGGCATTTGATTTTAGACTAATTCGTCATTGTTAATCATAAAAGTAAGAAGGACATTGTGTTATTGGTCACAGAAAAAAAAAACAAAGAAGCAATGAGACCATTTTAGGATAGAATTCAATAAGTACTTGGTTGTTTTTTAAAGAGTCATTGTAAAGTACGGATTTCAAATCATACTTTGCTCGTGTTAAGATATCAACAAAACTATTTCTTGAAAAAGTCTGGTAATACGGGTTATCTTATATACAAAATGCATAATTCACATACAAACTTGTCTCTTTTTACATAATCGAACAAAGACAACTGCCGTGATGTATAACCTTACTATTACAGCCCAACAAGCAATATTTCTTATATCATTCTTTCTTTCTATACAGTTTTTGAATGTTTGAATGCAATAACCATTTTGTGATGAATATAAAAGATATTACTTGACAAGTAGAATGTGTGTGTGAGAGAGAAATAGATGATTTTAGGGCAAATTTCTTTCTTTCGATTCTTTCTCAATTGAAAATCTAATCATTCTGAACCTTTAGTGTATTTTTGAAAGTTAACGATAGACTGGCAACAATAACAGAAAACTATAGAAAGCAGCCTTGTTGTAATTTCAAAAGTGGCCGGTTAGCTCAGTCGTTTAGAGCGTCGTGCTAATAACGCGAATATCGTGGGTTCGACCCCCCACATTGGCCATTGAATTTTTAAGCGTTTTCATTAGAAATCAACTAACAATTATAATAATAGTATTGTATTCGATAAATAGAAATTTTTAAGCTCTTTCATCATTTATGTTTTTAATAAACTTTGAAATCATTGTGATAATCTTATTTCATTCTTATATTTTCCTATATCGTGAAATCTGCTCCAGTCATCTGTCCTGTTTAGGAATATGCTAAACTCCTGATAGTGTTTGCGAAATTTTGTAATGAAGTGAAAGAGCCTGGTTCAATGAAGCCAACACAATTCAATTCAAGTGTTCAATTTTCCGATACTGCTAGTTTTAGTTTCTCACAATTTTTGTTATATATTTAGACAAGCCATATAAGAATTAAGTACTTCATTTCATTTGGACTACATTCAGTCTATCTTTTAATTAAAATTGCATTAAGTATATTAAGGTCGGGTGAATCTAGACATGAAACTAATCTAAATATCATCTAAAGCTTCCACTGCATAAGCTACATATTACACAGACAGATATTTGCATATGGACGCAATGGTTAATGCATAATATTTTCTGACAAAGCCGTAACATGTAAACAACAGATGAATTTACAGCCCCACAAGCAATATTTCGTAATGCCATTCTTCAATTCTATACGTTATTTGAATATATGTATACAACAACTATTTTGTGGCGAACATAGAAGATAATACAGAGCATGAAAAGAGAAAGAGAGAAATAGGATGAAAATATTTATTTCTATACCCGATTTGCTGTTCTTTCTTTTTGGAAAAAATTTTTTCGTTAGGTTCTTTCAAAATTGAAAATGAAATCATCTTGTTTGTCAAGTTATTTATAGGTGAACAACAACAAACTTAAAACTTTACAAACAGTCGTACTGTGTAATTAGCAGTGGCCGGTTAGCTCAGTCGGTTAGAGCGTCGTGCTAATAACGCGAATGTCGTGGGTTCGACCCCCACACTGGCCAACAGACTTTTTTTAAGCTAGTGACCAATACTAATTTTCCAAAATTCAGTTCGTTTATTATTTACTTAATAATTTGTTTTTTCAAATACTCCGATAAGATATTGATTTACTGATATCATTATCATATTTTAAACATCGTTTTGTGAGATATCCACAAGCAATAAAAACTTCGCAAAAAGTGCTTTAATCACGAATATGGATATAACCCTGAGGTTTTTCGAAATTTTATCCTGATACCAGAGTCTGGTTCAATATCATTTAAGTCTTCGATTTTTCCCTTACCGCTGGCTTGATATTTTTTCTGTTTTTTACAAATACATGTTAAAATATATATTCATACTGATTAAAATGAAATACAATATTGGTAAATTAACAATCGTTTTCAGATGTTTAGGTCAGAATAGGCTACTTTACATTGAATGAAGATAACAAATATTTGATGAAATTTAACCTAAGTTTACATAAAATGTATGTAATTATATTTCATGTAAGGTTGTAATGCTTATGGAAAGGTATCGATCGATTTATAATTAGCAGCTAGTTAATCTAAGATGAGCTTTACCCCCAACCTTAGTCAAATTAAGTTTTCTCTAAACAAGTCCTATAAATCGGCATCTAAATAAACTGGCGTCAATTAACTGCCATCTTCATTTTATATGAACAAACCTTTTTCCTAATACTGATCTTAATATCTGGAAAAAAATCATTGATATGCCGCAATGGTATTTGAAGTTAGGATTATTCGTCTTAGTTATTGCTTAAAGGACACAAATGAGTTCAAGAACTGAGTCTTTTATTGGTAAAATAAAAGAAGAAGCAATGAGAGATTTGAGAATAGAATTAAAATACTCCATTGTCCTTACATGATAATTAATATACAAAGCATACAAAATAAAAAAAAACGACTGTTTTTGTATAAACGAGCGACAATGACTGCCAGAGTATAATTCTTCTCACTAAACATTTAATTTCTGTTGTTGTTATTGTTGTTTTCAAATATATATTAATTGTTATTTGATTTTGTTTTGTACGTTGTATTCAAAGTATTAAGATGGTTAAGATGGTGTTAAGAGTGCTTACAGATTAGAGGTCTTTACTTAAAGTGTTAATAACAATTTCTGTTCAACATCCTGTTGCTGCTGGTTTTTCTTATTTTCATAGCTCTCAAAATTTCAATGTGCAAATCGTACCTAGAAAGAAAGAACATTTAAATGCAATGCCCATTTCGAAAATTTTGGCAGCGGTGGGATACGAACACACGCCTCCGAAGAGACTGGTGCCTTAAACCAGCGCCTTAGACTGCTCGGCCACGCTACCGACGTATGTTGAGGGTATTAAAATCTATTTCATCATTTTAAAGTCGGAACATATCAAGACATTGCTTAAGGGTATTTACCTTGAACAGTTTTTACTGCTTTTTATATTAAGATAACTAGTTTCTCGTCTTTTAATTCCGATATAATTTGATAAAATGTGCAATTCAACCTTTCAAAGAATCAGTGCCTTTAATAAATTACTTGTCTTGAAGGCCTTTGGTTAGCTAACGTCTTTTTGACTAGTAAGCTATGCTTTGGGGAGAAGGTACTGAATGTGTTTTATAACCTGCCAGCAAAATGAGATAACATTATGTTACCTTTTCATAAAATTCTATACTGCAGTTGACTCTGTTGTTTGGGGGGCGTCGTGCTTTTATTGCAAATGCTGGGCATTCGGACCCGCACTGGACTGAACTTACATTTTATTTTCTGCAGAAGACAATATATCAACAAAAAGAAAAATGGCTACCTATGTTATAGCGTTAAAGTCATCTCACTATCTGTATGACAAAGATATCTTTCTTTCCAAAGCATACAATTCCAAAAGTTTATGAAAAGTGTCGGACATATACTTCTTGGCTGACTTCAAAAATGTCGATCAATCGATATGGTGCAGAGGTTTATTTTAGCCATTTCTTCTCTTTTTCCGCAAAAACTTAAATATTTATACCACGAAAGAACTAATTATTTTTTAGACATAATGTTTTTGTTTTTTCTATTATAAAGCATTATAAAGCATGGTGTAAATAATTGCAATAATTTTGTGATTGTTTTACATATTCTGAACACTTTCATCTGTTTGAATACTATCTAACATAAATGAAATATTTCCTATTCCAAATGCAGTCAGATAATTACCTTGTGTGGACTTACCCGCGGAGCTAACTGAAGTAACGTCTGCTCTCTGTGGAGTCTGTGTAAATCTGGCCACGTACACTTATATTCCCGCCAATCTCACCACACACCGGAAGTAGGTATTTAGCCACTATAGTCTTACCTACCTTAGGTACAATACCACTAAATGTACCTGCCGTCACATCAGTACATAAATCAATAACTGATCTGTATTATCGCAATTTTAGAGTTTTCACGTATGTTTCTTTAACATTTAAAAAATTGATTCAAATTATACGAACTTATTCGACATGTGCACTGCATTCAAATGTTCCTTTTATATTCTTAATATGATTTTGACATCAAAATATTCTTACTTTTTAATATGCTTTGGACACCACAATCTTTACATGGTGGGTTTCGAACTGAATGGAGCCTGAAGCCTGTCCCCCAACAAAAATCCGCTCTGCCAAACATCAATCTCTTAGGCATAATAAATGTGCTCTAACTAGCGTCAATTTAGTATCATCTTTATTTTATGTGAATTTTAAATAAACAGTTCCTTTTCCTAATACTGGCCCAGATATCTGAAAACGTTTGTTAATATGCCAAAATGGTAGTTGATTCTAAGCTGATTCGTCTTAGTAACTGGTACGGAAGAAGGACATTAATGAATTTTAGAACTGAGGCGGTCTAATAGGTAAAAGAAACAATGAGACAGTTTGGGGATAGAATTTCATTGAGAAACCTTCATTAAAAACAGAAAGAATTCTTGCCATTTTTTAAATTAATATCGCATCAAGTGTATTAAGGTCGCGTGAATGAAGACATGAAGCTAGATCTTTGTATTATCTAAAGGTTCAATTACTTAAGCTACGTAATACACAGACAGGCTTTTTTATATGAACACAATGGTAATATATTCTGAGAAAGGCGTCACAAATATGCAGTTGATGAATTAACAGCCAAACAAGCAATATTTTGTAACTTCTTTCTTTACATTATTTGAATGTTTGATTTTTTTTGTTGTGAACAAAACAAATTATACAGAATGAGAAAAGTGAGTGAAAGAAATAGGAACATTTTTTTTATTTTTCAAAGTGGGAAATGTTGTGTCTTCTTTTAGGCAAATTCTGTCTTTAGATTCTTCTAAATGTTAAATAAATCACTCTGAGCCTTTCAACCTTTTAAGGGTATATTTTGATTATAAACAACAAAAACATCAAGCAAGTATAGAAATGATTTCCTGACTCTATGTAAAAACTAAAGAGTGACCGGTTAGGGTGATTAGAGCTTCGTGCTAATAACGCAAATGTCGTGGGTCCGACCGCCACACTGGCAAATCGATTTTTTAAGCAAATCACAAAAGATATTTTTCCCAAATTCAGCTCGTATATCATTTCATTTATATTTTATATATATAACATGCACTTTTTAAAGCGATAATTGCGAAAAAATTTATGATTGTTTACATATTTTGAACTCTTTTACACCCTAACATAAATATTGAATACATACAATTGTAACAATAATTGGTCAGTATTGTTGCCATTTTATTAAAGTTTTGACGTTTGTTCGTTTTACATATTAATTTGAATTCAAATTATACGAACATATTCGACATGTGCACTGCATTCAAATGTTCTTTTCTTATTTTCTTATTATGTTCTTGGCATCAAAATCTTAGAGCAGTGACATTTAAACCGAATGGTCCCAAAAAACTGCTCAGCCGCGCTAAAAATCCTTAGACAAATTTAGTTTTCTCTAAATAAGTCCTATAAATAAGCATCTTAATGAACTAGCGTCAGTTTACTGTCATCTTCATTTTATATGAATAAACCGGTCCTTTTTCTAATACTGATATAAATATGTGAAAACAATCGTTTATATACCATAATGCTATTTGATGATATGCTTATTTGAGATAGTTAATGCTAAAAATGACACTAATAAGTACGAGAACTGCGTCGATGTAATTTATAAAATAAAAAAGAAGCAGTGAGACATTTTGAGGATAGAATTAAATCACAACATTGTTCTTACGTGTTACCTAATGTACATGGAACACAAAATAAAAGTCTTTTTAACTGCTGCCGCTGCTGTTTTCTAAATCTAGTGGTGACAATACTCGTGTTGTTTTCTTTCAGCAATAGGGATAAAATCATTATTTTATTAAAATTGTGTATCGATTCTATATAAATTAAGATGAATTTCCATGTGAAATGTATGTTCCTTTAATTGTTTTGATAATGTAGCTGGTAGCTAAGCTGAACGGTCTTTAGTGCTGGTTTCACGATTTTCAGTTGATTGGAATTATACCGCTCTCAAGACTTAATTGTGCAAATCGTACCTAGGAAAACAGAATATTTAAATGCAATGACTATCTCGAAAAATTTTGCACAATAACATTGTTCATTGATCATTTACAGGATCGGAAAAAAAACTAATTATGACATAAAGAAACATTCATTGCTCATAACCGAGTATACAGTTAAAACTTCATTTGACAAGTGCCATGAAAGCCACACATTACAAGCTTAATATCCCAAAGAACGTTTCGTAAAACGTCACATTGTTTTACACTGAAATAACAAACAGGGTTTTCGTCTCATTAATTAATTTCCTGTCTCCTTGAAGCAGTCTGCGATATCAATTTCTTTTAAAAAAGCTCTGAGCTGGCCGAAACAGCTGTTATCAAGCATGATCAGAGGTAAATTTCATTTCTTCATTGGTACTAAGATTTTGTCGACATATTTTATTTTGTCTTTCGTCAATACTTCCCATTATTATGTTTTAAAGAGGCTGTACTCCGGATTTGATATAAAAATATTATTTACATAAATTAAATATCTAGATGCTGTGAGATTATAACAACATATTTTACTTCAAAACTGATTATAAAAGTCAAAATAGAACAAAAAAATATATTCGCTTCAGCCTGATTTGAACTCTGGACCCTCATGTTAACAAAATTTTACCAACGCTTTTACCACTATCGCTGTATATGTAATTATAGTTATCTACTTTAAATGTTATACAATATAGTTATACCGTCGCGTTACGGTATAGCACTATGATACGAAAAAAATCAATTTATAATGTGATTAACTCACTTTTTTTTGTTAGTTAGTTAGCTATTAAGCATTAGTCATAAATATTACAAGAAATTTGTAATACAAGAAAACTTTCTTTTTTTGTCATCTCTATAACTGCATATTTGCAAGAAAAATTGTAAAGCAATTTGAAAACTTATTACTCCACTGTTTGTTTTCGAGATACTTTTATGCAAATCACTGCTATTTTGGAAATAGTTTAGAAGAAATATCATTATTGTTATATGAAAGCCTAATTAGTAGTAAATAAAGCTGAGCTTTTCCATATCAGTCTACTACTCTGAGTACATTAATATCTGAATATATGAATTCCATAAAGAACCGTAAAAATTCTGGCAGCGGTGGGATTCGAACCCACGCCTCCGAAGAGACTGGTGCCTTAAACCAGCGCCTTAGACCGCTCGGCCACGCTACCGACATATGTTAAGAGTATTAAATTTTCATCACATTTACAGTCTGAACATGTCAAGCTATTGCTTCAGGGTGTTTTCTTAAATATTTTACTTAATTTCCGCTTTTGATATTAAGGACATTATAATGGTCATAACTATTGATTCAGATATTTATTTAATAAAATTAACATTTCAACCATTTATAAAATCATTTGCTCTATTAAATGTCATCCCTGGAAGACCTTTAGTTTTATCTTAGGTCAGTGACTTTATAAAGGTATGTTTGCAACAAGTGCCTAAAATATCGACAAATGAAATCGCGTTTAACAAAACTGATACTCTTCAACGGAGAGGGTAGAAAACTATCAGAAATAAAATGGCTGCGCCCATGGCGAAAACCTGTTTCGCGTGTCTTGCCAATATAAGAGGCAAAAACTATCGCCAACTCAATTCTTCGTCAAGCAAAGACCGCTATTGTGATATTTTACCTATTATTAACATTTCGCACACATTGTCAATTTTGAACTTTTCACAAACAGAATTAAACATGTCGTCTATGGTTGCCGCCATCTTGTCTGTAATACCGAATGTCGTATAGAACGAGCGTTTTGATTGGTTTTAATTGCCTAATGAAATCGTGAGGGAACCAAAGAAATAACTGTCTTTGACACACCTCTTATCGACTAGATATTGTCCAAAAATCCCACGGCTGATAAATGTTAAAGTATAGGCCGGGGGTATCCAACGATGATCTATCAGGTATTGGTTTGTATTATTGTCATTTTATCATCGTTTTGAAGTATGTTCGTTTTACATTAAGACTTTGATTCAAATTATACGATTATAATAATTCGAAATTCCTTTTCTTATTTCTTTATATGAATTGGACGTAAAAGTCTTGGGAGCGGAGAGATTTGAAACCTGTCCCAAATGCCGCTCAACCACGCTACCAGCTCTTGGGCACACTAAGTGTTCTCCAAACCAGTCAAATGAATCGACGATTTAGTGAACTAGTGTCAAATTCCTACCATCTTCATTTTTATATAATCCAGCCGATTCTTTTTCCTAAGACTGACTGACCTAAGTACCTGAAAACGATCGTAAATCTTCCAGAACGGCGTTTGATTTTAGACTAATTCGTCATTGTTAATCATAAAAGTAAGAAGGACATTGTGTTTTTGGTCACAGTGAAAAAAAAAACAAAGAAGCAATGAGACCATTTTAGGATAGAATTCAATAAGTACTTGGTTGTTTTTAAAGAGTCATTGTAAAGTACGGATTTCAAATCATACTTTGCTCGTGTTAAGATATCAACAAAACTATTTCTTGAAAAAGTCTGGTAATACGGGTTATCTTATATACAAAATGCATAATTCACATACAAACTAGTCTCTTTTTACATAATCGAACAAAGACAACTGCCGTGATGTATAACCTTACTATTACAGCCCAACAAGCAATATTTCTTATATCATTCTTTCTTTCTATACAGTTTTTGAATGTTTGAATGCAATAACCATTTTGTGATGAATATGAAAGATATTACTTGACAAGTAGAATGTGTGTGTGAGAGAGAAATAGGCGATTTTAGGGCAAATTTCTTTCTTTCGATTCTTTCTCAATTGAAAATCTAATCATTCTGAACCTTTAGTGTATTTTTTAAGTTTTGAAAGTTAACAATAGACTGGCAACAATAACAGAAAACTATAGAAAGCAGCCGTGTTGTAATTTCAAAAGTGGTCGGTTAGCTCAGTCGGTTAGAGCGTTGTGCTAATAACGCGAATGTCGTGGGTTCGACCCCCATCATTGGCCATTGAATTTTTAAGCGTTTTCATTAGAAATCAACTAACAATTATAATAATAGTATTGTATTTGATAAATAGAAGTTTTTAAGCTCGTTCATCATTTACGATGTTTTTTCATAAACTTTGAAATCATTGTGATAAACTTATTTCATTCTAATATTTTCCTATATCGTGAAATCTGCTCCAGTCATCTGTCCTGTTTAGGAATATGCTAAACTCCTGATAGTGTTTGCGAAATTTTGTAATGAAGTGAAAGAGCCAGGTCCAATGAAGCCAACACAATTCAATTCAGGTGTTCAATTTTCCGAGACCGCTAGTTTTAGTTTCTCACAATTTTTGTTATATATTTAGACAAGCCATATAAGAATTAAGTACATCATTTCAATCAAAATCAAATGCCATCGGTTTTCTGATATTTAGGTCAGAGACAGAAATTTTGTTAATATTAAATTAAGTTGATAGGAAATTGTAAGCATTTACAGTAGGTTAAACATCACCGCTCTCAATACTTTATCGTCCAAGATGCATCTAGAAAAAAGTTAAACACAGATCTCTTAAATGTTGAACAACAAAGTACATTTCAAAATGTACAAATCATCGTGATTGTAATACTTATCGAACGGTGTCGATTGATTTATAGCAAGCAATATTTTAAATATGTTTTACTTGTACTTTAAAAGTTTTCACCGCTTTCGGTGCAGTGGGATTGAAGCCGCCTCGGAAAAAAAACTTGTGCCCCAAACAAAGCACCTAAATCTGTGTTACTTAGCTTCCTATCGTCTGCTCTGTCATGTAATCTTAGTGGTCTAAGGCGTTCGTACTTTACATTGCTAGGTGGCTGATGCAATTTGGTGCAAGTTTGAATCCCACTGGCAACTTGTTTATTTAAATAAAACCTGACTCGTTCAAAGACATCAAAATGTTCATACTTTAAATGGAATACGTCTTGCTACCAGGAATATTTTGTGTTTCCTAAACCTGCATATTGATGAACATCAATCTCATGTCTTCTTCATTTTATATAAATAAACCTGTCTTTTTCCTATTACTGACCTAAATACCAAAAAACGATTATTTATATTCTAAAACGGTATTTCATTTTTATATGATCCGTCTTTATTAATACCAAACGAAAAGAGAGCATTTATGACTTTCAGAACAGAGGCGATATCGTTGGAAAGATAAAACAATGAAGCAAAGAGACAGTTTGTAGATAAAATTGCAACTAAACATTATCGTTTTTAATAGAAGCAGATGGAAGATTGATGCATAACTGATGATTACTCGGTATTCCAGTAAGAATTTTAAAACACATTTAACATATTACTCTTTAATAATGTTAATATGTGTTACCAAATATACACGATACACATTATACACGTAATAAAATATACACATTTTTAACGAACAACACCGACTGGTAGAATATAGTTCTATGCATAAAATAGTGTTCACTGCTTTTCTCAAATGCTGTTTTAGTAGTGGAACGGTATTTTTTCCGCTTTTGATGTTAAAATAATTAGTTTCTTGTCGTTTCATTCTGGTATTATTTGATAAAATGTGCATTTCAACCTTTCAACGAATCATTCCCTTTAATAAATTACTTGTCTTGAAGGTCTTTGGTTTGCCTAACGTCTTTTTTACTAGTAAGCAATGTTTTAGGGAGAAGGTATAGTACAGAATGTGTTTTATAACCTGCATGCAAAATTAGATAACATTATACTGCATTTTCATAAAATTCTATACTGCAGTTTACTCAGTTATTTGGGGGCGTCGTGCTGCTATCGCAAATGCTGGACTGAACTTGCATTTTAGTTTCTGCAGAAGACAATTTATATAAAAGAAATATGGCTACTTATGTAATAGCGTTAAAGTCACCTCACGCTCTGGTTAACAAAGATATCTTTCTTTTCAAAGCATACAATGCCTCAAAGTATTTGAAAATTGCCGGATTTATACTTCTTGGCTGACTTCAAAAATATCAATCAATCGATCAATCGATATGATTCAGAGGTTTATTTTAGCATATTCTTTTCTTCGCAAACGGAAACATTTATACTACGAAAGAACTAAATAATTTCTAGACATAATGTTTTTTTTTTATTATTATTATAAAGCATGTCAATAATTGAAAAAAAAAGTTGTGGTTGATTTTGTATTTGATACTGTCACCTGTTTGAATACTATCTAACATAAATCTTTTTAACGTGCATATATCAATATTACTGATCTGTATTATTGCAATTTCATCACAGTTTTGACGTATGTTTGTTTTACATTAAAAATATTGATTCAAATTATACGAACATACTCGACATGAGCACTGCATTCAAATGTTCTTTTTTATTTTCTTAATATGACTTGGACATAAAAATCTTCTTAATACGGTTTGGACATCAAACTCTTTAGATAGTGGGATTCGAACCAAATAGAGCCTGAATCCTGTCCCCCAAAATAATTGGTGTAATTGGTAAACGAAAAAAAGAAGCAATGAGACAGTTTGAGGATAGAATGTATATTGTTGAATTTCGTTGAGAAAGTTTCGTTTATAACAGGAAAAATTATTGTCATTTTTTTATTAATATCCCATCAAGTGCATTAAGGTAGAGTGAATGAAGACCTGAAATTCGATCTTTATATTATCTAAAGCTTCAATTACTTAAGCTACATAATACACAGACAGGTTTTGCACATGAACACAATGGTTAATGCAAAATATATTCTGACAAAGGCGTCACTAGTATGCAGTAGATGAATGCTCCAACAAGCAATATTTTGTACATTATTTGAATGCTAGAATGCAACAACCATTTTGTGGCGAACAAAACAAATTATACAAAATGTAAAAAGTGAGGGAGAGAAACAGGGTTAAATTTTCATTTTTCACAGCACGATTTGTTTTTCAAACTCTTAGGTAAATTTTTGTCTTCTAAACGTTAAGTAAGCCACTCTGAGCCTTTCAGCATTTTATAGGTATATTAAATTGACAACAAAAACATCCAGCAAGTATGGAAATGAGTTGCTTTGCACTATCTATTATTTTACGAGTGGCCGGTTAGCTCAGTCGGTTAGAGTGTCGTGCTAATAACGCGAATGTTGTGGGTTCGACCCTGGCCATACTTTTTTTTATGGAAATTTTAAGTTTGTTATCTGTGGCATTATGGCTAACATGGCATCTATTAACTGAAAATATAATCCAATACCTGCTCTTGAGCATTTTCTCCTGCTCAAAATTTTACTGTTCGTCGATCAAAGTGTTCAAAAAAAAAGTTTGTAAAATTTCACTTTATCGTGGAAACTAAGGCACCCAGCTGACATAAAACTTATATATTGCCACGTGCGATGAAGCGTAAACAGAGAGCAAGCTGCATTCCTCATAAAATGTATATGGTTCGAATTCTTTTAAAACCAGATTCACATAGCAGGTAGGAAGTACCGTGACCGAACAGTCAAAGGCGTTAGGGTTTCAAGCGCTTCGCTCTAAATATTTTCTTTTCAAAACTTTTTAAGTGCAAAAAGTGACTTTAATTAAAAAATCAGTTGCTGACCTATATCGTTAGTTAAACTTTACAGCCACGACAATATGTTACGTTTTTCTGAGAATAAATTCTCATTTCAAGTAGAACTAATCCAGATGCATATTAAAGGAAATCGTATTTAAACAATAAATACTTACATAAGAAATTTTGCAATAACATTTTTCTTAAAAAATTAGATTAAGGTTAAATAGAACCAATCTAACATATTCTAGAGAATAGTTATTTCGTTGACTGGTTTACTGGTGTAGGCAACGACATATCATTAAAAAGAATGATAAGCGTGTTGAATAAATAGATGTTTTCAAGTAATAAAAAATAACAGTCAACTAACGAGTGGTCATTTCAAATGCCAAGTCAAACAATGTATGTCTTCGGCCAGTTTTGAGGACACACCAACGACATTTGTGGTTATTTATACAACGCTCTAACCGACTGAACTAAACAGCCAATTCCGAAGTAGAACGTAAATTTATTTGTATGACCAAATTAATGTTCGATGTGACTGGAACACGCGTACCCACTTTACTATTTTATGAATTGTATATAATCTTTTAAGGCTGGTGATCTTTGTGAATAATTTTATAGAAACTTCACTGGTTATTAAAAAACTAATATCAAAAATTAAACTTTATTGCGACAAAGCTATGTGATCTAAAAAACAATTACCTACATGACATGTTTAAAAATGTTTTTTTACTCTGTTTTACATACTAGGCTATAAATGTATTTAATATCAGACTTCTTAGGTAATTGTTAATGGAAATAAGTACTATATTTTGCCGTTCCATCCAAAATGCAATTATCAAATTATTGGAAGATTTAGAAAGTCTTGTAATACATTTTTATAACGAAGTTTAAAGTTTGTTGAGATTTACATTATAGAACACGAAGGGTTGTTTCCTAAATGTTTTGATTAACATCACATCAAGTGTCTAAGGGTCGAATGAACGTTGACATGAAACGGGATCTTGAAACAATTTAAAGCTTAAGCTACATATTTCCCAGACATACTGTTGCATATGAACACAACCGTTAATGCATGATTTACATTCTGACAAAGGCGTCACACGTATGCACTAGATGATTTTACAGCCTCACAAGAAATATTTCATGATGTCGTTCTGTAACTACAGGCTTGCATCAAAGATTTTAAAGTATTTTACAGACTATAGATAACTGCACTGATTACAGTTTTTGATATATCTGTATGCAAATCACTACAAATGTAGTAATTTTGTAACGGAAAAAACTATAATTTTACGAAGGCACGGAAGCCTAATATTAGAGTACATTTCTGCTGAGATTTTTTCCACAAACAGTCTACTCTGTTTGTTATACACGGTACGTCCAACATTTGAAAGTGTGCAATTCATGGAGAAAGATAATTCACAAGCGTAGAAAAAAAGAATCTGGCAGCGGTGGGATTGGAACCCACGCATCCGAAGAGACTGGTGTCTTAAACCAGCGCATTAGACCGCTCGGCCACGATACCGATGCATGTTGAGGTTATTAAAAGCTATTTATTTTATGCCTACCAATGAAATATAGGGAAATATCAGTGAGATAAAAGTGATAATACACTTTTTTGAATCAGTTAATTACCATTTTGATAATACACTGTTTGTGCCGGAACTACTGCTTGATGAAACTTCAGGTATTTCCCCACCACAAGAGAATCCCCTGTATTTCAGACTGTGACAGCGAGTGAAATTTATTTACCTTGTTAAATCCAATTATAATATTGAATTCCTGAGCCTAACTAGTTGTGAACAATGATGAAATTCGCCATAAATTATTTAAAATGTCTGATTTGTTTACATAACTCACATGGACAATATCCAATATGGCCGACTTTCAATTCAATTGATTGAATATTACTCGGTATTAATCTGCTTTTATAATTAAAGTATGTATGGCAAAAATTCAATAAATATTGATAAACTGTGTAGACAAAAATAAATGTTATTTGATGAAAGTGTATTCAGTTTATTTCAGCAGAAGTAAAGTTATCATATGTATTGGAGATTGTCTGCACTTTTTTTGTGCGGAGTAACCAAAGTACGCATTTACTGATTTGGGGCTAACCATGGGGAATTTATTGAAGGCCCTGATTAAAAATATCATAAAAAAAACCATTTTTGACGTGTTGGCATAAAATAAAAAGAAAATTTGTTTGTTTTTTAGTGGAAGATGGGAATTTATTTCATCTCGTGAACACCATATGTTGATATTTTCACTCGTGGCTGCGCCACTCGTGAAAATATCACATATGGTGTTCACTCGATTGATATATTGATTTAGATATTAATTTGATAAAAATGTACATTTCAAGCTTTCATACAGTCATTGCTTTTAATGAATTACTTGTCTTGAAAACCTTCAGTTTGCCTTATGTCTGTTTTACTATAAAGTTACGCTTTAGGGAGGAGGTACAGTACTGAATGTGTTTTATTACCTACATGCAAAATAAAATAACGTTATACATTGTATTGCCCTTTCATAAAATAGTATGCCGCAGTTTACTCGTCGTTTGTGGACTTCTTGCTAAATATACCTCAGTTACTTACATTTTAGTTTTTACAGAAGAAGGTTTATGAAAAAAAAATGGTAATAACGCTAAATTCGCCTGACTTCCTGAATGACGAAGATATATGCTTGATAAAGCATAGAATGTCAAAAATATACAAAAAGGGGCCGGAGATGAAACTTTCTTATTCATACTTCTTGAATGACTTCAACGATATCAATCGGTATCGGGAATATTTATAATGCGATGATTTCAAATTATACGAACATATTCAAATTTGTTTATCCTATTATTCAGAACTGTTTTCATATTAAACTACGTAATAAGTAGTTGCTATCATATAAGATTTTTCACATGCATATTTGATTTCAGTCACACCTGCCCCTCCACCTTCCAGCTTTCACATTTTGCCTGTTAACTCTAGTTTTTCTTTTAAACATCGCCTAGGACCGCCTGGCCACACAACCCATGAAAACTGATAGTCGACCGTATGTAATATCTGTAAAGGTAATATGACTTTGCCGGAACTGACTTTTTCATTCATTTTTTTTCTAGCTGCCATTATGCGGGTACCATTTTTTGAGCTCCAGTAGACTGAATTGGTGGTTTCATACCTCGGAAATAATGTGCTAGGCACCATATTGTACTATTTTATAATACAAATGGTGTGCGCTAAATTGAAAACATTTCTTAAAGCCTGTACCTGTTAATGCTTTAAATTAAAAATTATTTTCATTGTTTTCGATTGCAAAAGACAAACAATGTTTGAATTCTGCCATGTGTGTTTATATTTTATTAAAGCCGGGGCGAATTACCATTTGGTGTATTCACATACATATGAGGTCTTTACACGAAGTTGTCGGAAAAGGCCGAGCTGTTACGACTGATACTGACCTAATTATCGGAAAACGATCTTTAATCTTCCAGAATGGTATCTGATTCTCAGCTGATTCGTCTTAGTAACTAAAAAAAGAAAGGAGAACACTAATGACTTTTAGAATAGAGGCGATGTAATTGGTAAAAGAAAAAAAAAAGAGGCAAAGAGACATTTAGAGGATAGAATTTACAATGTTAAATTTTGTAGAGAAAGTTTCATTAAAAAAACAGGAAGTAATCTTGTCATGTTTTAATTACATTAAGTGTATTAAGGTCTAGTAAATGAAGACATGAAACTTGGTCTTTGTATTATCTAAAGCTTCAATTACATCAGCTAGATAATACACAGACAGGTTTTGCATAATAAAACGCAATGGTTAATGCTTATATTATTAACATATTCTGACACAAGTATGCAGTAGATGAATTTACAACCGAACAAGCAACATTTCGTTTTTTTTCTATGCATTATTTGAATGTCTGAATACAATAACCACAAATTATATAGAATGTGAAAATGAGGGAGAGAAACAGGAAAACGTTTTCATTTTTCAAAGTGCGATTTGTTGTTCCTACTCTCAGGCAAATTCTGTCTTTAGATTCTTCTAAACGTTAAATTAATCACTCTGTGCCTTTCAGCGTTTTAATTGTATATTTAGATTTACGACAAATCATCAAACAAGTATAGAATTCAATTGCTTTACACTACCAACTAGCGAATGAGTGGCCGGTTAGCTCAGTCGGTTAGAGCGTCGTGCTAATAACGCGAATGTCGTGGGTTCGACCCCCACACTGCCCATTCTTTCTTTTCTGGAAATTTTAAGCCTGATATCTGTGACTATTATGGATAACATGGGTTCTATCAACTGAAGATGTAATCAAATACCCACTCATGAGCATTGAATGCATTTTTTCCTGCTCAAAATTAAACTGTTCTTGGATCAAAGTATCCAAAAAAGCTTTCGTAAACCTTCACTTTATCGAGTAAACGAAAGCACCTAGCTGACATAAAACTTATATATTACCACGTATGAGGAAGCGTAAACAGAGAGCAAGTTGTATTCCTCATAAATTGTATACGGTTCGAATTCTTTGAAACCAGATTCATATAGCAGGTATATAGTAAGTAGTGTGACAGAACAGTCAAAGGCGTTGGGTGTAGGCACCAGCCTCTTCGAAATTGTGAATTCGAACCGCTTCGCTCTTATTATTTTCCTTTCAAAATTTTTCAAGTAAAAAAATGAAAATTCCGTTGCTGAGTTAATATCAACTTATATCGGCCAATACACTTTACAGCCACTACAATAATTATGTTCGTTTATCATAGAATAGAATATCATTTCCAGTATAATCAAACTATCCAGATGCGTATTATAGGAAATTGTATTTCATCTATAAATGCTCACATAAGTAAATTTGCAATAAAATTTCAAGAACATTTTTCATAGAAAAATAGATTCAGGTTTTATAGAACCAATCTATCATATTCTAGAGGATTTCTTTGACTTGTGTAGGCATCGACATAACAATAAAAGAATTATAAGTGTGTTTAATAAGTTAAATGTTGTCAAGTGATGAAAAAACAGTAACTTATGAGTAGTCATTTAAAATGCGAAGTCAAACAATGTATGTCTTCGGCCAGTTTTTAGGCAGCAGCAACGGCATTTGTGGTTATTAATACCACCATCTAACCGACTGAACAAAACGGTCAATTCCAAAGTAGAGCGAAAATTTATTTGTATGACCAAATTAATGTTCTATGTGACTGGGACACGCGTACCCACTTTACTATTTTATGAATTGTATATACTCGTTTAAGGCTGGTGTTCTTTGAGAATAACAATTTTATAGAAACTTCACTGGTTTATAAAAATTTATGTCAAAAATTAAACTTTATTGCTAGAAAGCCATGTGATCTAAAACAATTTCATACATAACATGTTTAAAAATGCATTTTACTCTGTTTTACATAGGCTATGAATGTATTTAATATAAGACTTCTTATGTAATTGTTAATGAAAATAAGTACTACATGTATATTTGCCTTTTCATCCCAAATGCAATTATCAAATTATTGGAAGATCTAAAAAGTCTTGTAATACATTTTTATAACGAAGTTTAAAGTCTGTTGAGATTTACATTATAGAACACGAAGGGTTGTTTCCTAAATGTTTTAATTAACATCACATCAAGTGTTTTAATTAACATCACATCAAGTGTCTAATTAACATCACATCAAGTGTCTAAGGGTCGAATGAACCTTGACATGAAACAGGATCTTAAAACAATTTAAAGCTTAAGCTACATATTTCCCAGACATACTGTTGCATATGAACACAACCGTTAATGCATGATTTACATTCTGACAAAGGCGTCACACGTATGCACTAGATGAATTAACAGCCTCACAAGAAATATTTCATGATGTCGTTCTGTAAATACAGGCTTGCAACAAAGATTTTAAAGTATTTTACAGACTGTAGATAACTGCACTGATTACAGTTTTCGATATATCTGTATGCAAATCACTACAAATGTAGTAATTTTGTAACGGAAAAAATTATAAATTTACGAAGCCTAATATTAGAGTACAATGCAGCTGAGCTTTTCTCCAATAACAGTCTGCTCTGTTTGTTATACACGGTACGTACAACATTAGAAAGTGTGCAATTCATAGAGAAAGATAATTCACAAGCGTTGAAAAAAATCTGGCAGCGGTGGGATTCGAACCCACGCCTCCGAAGAGACTGGTGCCTTAAACCAGCGCCTTAGACCGCTCGGCCACGCTACCGATGCATGTTGAGGTTATTAAAAGCTATTTCATCACTTTTCAAGTCTGATCATATTAACCTTTGCTTAAGGGTATTTTAATAAAACAGTTTTCTTTACCGATTTTTTTATCAAACATTTTTTATTAGTCTCTTGTCTATTGATTTAGATATTAATTTGATAAAAATGTGCATTTCAACCTTTCGTAGAGGCATTGCATTTAATGAATTACTTGTCTTGAAAACCTTCAATTTGCCTTATGTCTTTTATACTATGAAGTTACGCTTTAGAGAGGAGGTATAGTACTGAATGTGTTATATTACCTGCATGCAAAATAATAACGTTAAATTGCCCTTTCATAAAATAGTATACAGCAGTTAACTCGTCGTTTGTGGACTTCTTGCTAAATATACCTCAGTTACTTACATTTTAGTTTTTGCAAAAGAGGGTTTATGAAACAATTGGTACTAAGATAATAACGCTAAATTCGCCTGACTTCCTGATTGACGAAGATATATTGCTTGATAAAGTATAGAATGCCAAAAATATAGAAAAAGGGCCGGAGTTGAAACTTCTTATTCATAATTCTTGAATGATTTCAACGATATCAATCGGTATCGGGAATATTTTATAATGCGATCATTTCAAATTATACGAACATATTCGAAATGTGCACAGCATTCAAATGATCTTCTTTTTTTTCTTAACAGGCTTAGGACATCAAAATCTTTAGAGCGGTGAGATTTAAAGCGTGTGTATCCTGAATCCTTTTCAAAAACCCCTCTTCCAAGCATCAAACGCTTAGGCATATTAAGTGTTTTCTAAAGTCCTATGAATGGCATCTTTATGAACTAGCGTCGATTTACTATCCATTTCGATTTCCTAATACTAACCCATTCGGAACACCTCGGGCGACCTCAATAAGTCACCTCGGAAATAATGTGCTACAAATGGTGTGCGCTGAATTGAAAACATTTCTATTGATTGACAGGCACGGATTTACCGGGGGGGGGGGGGGGGGGGGCTTATGGGGCTCAAGCCCCCCCAGCTGGCCCGTTTGTAAAAAAAAATAAAAGGGCTCATTTTTAAAGACCCTAAAATATTTTTTCAGGTCTTTTCACCTCGTAACAGAAACACAGTCAGCCTTCCAATTTGCAACGGTCATGCAATATTACGTAACAACTGATAACGTGTTCGCAACTTTATAGCTGTGTATATTATACCAATGTACCGTATATTCGGTGGCACGGATTATCCGAGAGTTCTCCAGACTGATCATGAGCGTCTTTTAACCTTGACGTATTTGATAAAGTTGTTAAATGAGCGCCTGCTGACCATGACTGGTGATGAGGCAGCTTTTTCACTGTTTCCTGTAGTACCTTAGATTCCATAAAAATGGCATTTGAATTTTTATAATGATCATTGTTCAACAGTTTTGAGTTTTTTGCATTGATGACTCACTTTGATATTGATTTAAATTTGCCTATTTGACAAAAAGTATGCGACGACTATCTGTTTTGTGGGCCATATCAAATCCTCACAACCATGGTGATGATAATGATGATTGAATTTGTGATGGTTCTTTAATGATTTTAATGAATAAGTATGATTATGGTATGATTATGATGATATTGTGATGACATTTTTATTTGTTATGCCAATTAATTTATGGATAAATTATTCGTTTCAGAGGACTCAATAAATATAAAAAAAGTTAAAACATGTCATACCGTATTTTGTTTTTTGCTTTAGCTGAACATTTCAAAGAATACCATTAAATTTCTTTTTAATTCTCACACAAATTTCATTATATTCGTATGCCTAAAACGCACCAAAATGAGCCATTTACACCACCTTTTTAGAAAATTTTCTTGGGGGAGGCCCCCCAACCCCCCCCCCCATACGGAAGGGGGTACCTTCCCCCAAGCCCCCCCAGTCAAAACTTTCTGGATCCGGCCCTGGATTGATACTGACCTAATTATCGGAAAACGATCTTTAATCTTCCAGAATGGTATCTGATTCTGAGCTGTTTCGTCTTAGTAGCTACAAAAAGAAAGGAGAACACTAATGACTTTTAGAACAGAGGCGATGTAATTGGTAAAAGAAAAAAAAGAAGCAAAGAGACATTTAGAGGCTAGAATTTAAAATGTTGAATTTTGTAGAGAAAGTTTCATTAAAAAACAGGAAGGATTCTTGTCATTTTTAATTAATATCACATTAAGTGTACTAAGGTCTAGTAAATGAAGACATGAAACTTGGTCTTTGTATTATCAAAAGCTTCAATTACATCAGCTAGATAATACACAGACAGGTTCTGCATATTAAATAAAACAAAATGGTTAATGCATATATTATTAATATATTCTTACATAAGTATGCAGTAGATGAATTTACAACCCAACAAGCAACATTTCGTTTTTTTCTATGCATTATTTGAATGTCTGATTACAATAACCACAAATTATATAGAATGTGAAAATGAGGGAGAGAAACAGGAAAACATTTTCATTTTTCAAAGTGCGATTTGTTGTTCCTACTTTCAGGCAAATTCTGTCTTCTAAACGTTAAATTAATCACTCTGTGCCTTTCAGCGTTTTAATTGTATATTTAGATTTACGACAAATCATCAAACAAGTATAGAATTCAATTGCTTTACACTACCAACTAGCGAATGAGTGGCCGGTTAGCTCAGTCGGTTAGAGCGTCGTGCTAATAACGCGAATGTCGTGGGTTCGACCCCCACACTCGCCATACTTCTATTTCTGGAAATTTTTAGCCTGGTATCTGTGGCATTATGGCTAACATGGGTTCTATCAACTGAAGATGTAATCAAATACCCACTCATGAGCATTGGATGCATTTTTCTCCTGCTCAAAATTAAACTGTTCGTCGATCAAAGTGTCAAAAAAGCTTTTGTAAACCTTCACTTTATCGTGTAAACTAAAGCACCCAGCAGTCATAAAACTTAATATATTGCCACGTATGAGGAAGTAAACAGACAGCAAGTTGTATTCCTAAAATAATATTCTTTTAAAACCAGATTCATATAGCAGGTGGTAAGTAGTGTGACCGAACAGTCAAAGGCGTTGGGTTTAGGCACCAGCCTCTTCGAAATCGTGAATTCGAACCGCTTCGCTCTAATTATTTTCCTTTCAAAATATAATAATGAAAACTCCGCTGCTGACTTTATATCAACCTATACTGGCCGATACACTTTACAGGTACGACTATCATTATCATTTCCAGTATAATACTAAACTATCCAGATGCGTATTATAGGAAATTGTATTTAACCAATAAATGCTCACGTAAGTAATTTTGCAATGTCAAGAACATTTTTTCATAAAAAAAAATAATTAAGGTTTTATAGTACCAATCTAACATATGCTAGAGGATTTCGTTGACTGGTGTAGGTATCGACATAACAATAAAAGAATTATAAGTGTGTTTAATAAGTTAGATGTTTTCAATTGATGAAAAACAGTAACTTGTTAGTAGTCATTTCAAATTCCAAATCAAACAATGTACAATTCGGCCAGTTTTGAGGACACACAACGACATTTGTGGTTATTAGTACGACGCTCTAACCGGCTGAACTAAACAGCCAATTCCAAAGTAGAGTGAAAACTTATTTGTATGAAACTGAGACACGCGTGAGTACTTTACTTTTTGAATAAATGCGCATAATCGATTAAGGCTGAATTTTACGAATAACAATCTAATAGAAACTCCACTAGTTTCTAAAAACTTATGTCAAAAATTATACACTGTACCTCATTGCGATAAACCTATGTGCTCTAAAACAATCACGTGCATAACATCTTTAGATGGCTACTTTGCACCTTTTTTACATACTAGAATACGCATGTATTTAATGGCAGACTTCTTGTGTATTCGTTAATGGAAATAAAGACTATATTTTGCCTTTCCTTTCCGAATGGAGTGATCAAGTTATTTGGGGATCTAGAAAGTCTTGTAATACATATTCAATTCTCTTCAAACATTTTTTCTTGAGCGAGTTTTTAATCTGTGAAATGTAAATAAAAAAATTCATTATTACGCATTTGATGACAATAAAAATTTTAATGTTAAATTAGTATTCGAAGTATAACTCTTAATTAGTAATTTAATTAATCAATTAAATAAATTGTTAAATAATTAATAATGTAATCAGTTATTGCTGTATTTAATTATTTAATTACTTAAATTATCCATTACCAGTAATTAATAATATAAATAATAATTAATAATTCAATTAATTAATTTCTTATTTTAATTAATTTTCTATGTATTTTCTTATTGCAAGTAAAACTGAATTTTAAATTCGAATGGAAAAAACATTACGTCATAGTAATGATAAAATGTCGATAAAACAGAATCTTTCTTGATACTTGAACATTTCAAGAGTTTTATCAAATATTATTGAAATGTTTGTCACTGTGATAAAAATATGTACACATTCATGATAGAAAAAAATGCTCGCAATTGTTGATATCTTTATTTGTCACTGTGCATGTGATGATGAAGAAAAATATAAATGCAGTGTGGGTATCAAATCCACAACATTTTGCGTTATTTTACGACGCCTAAATTGACTAAACTAACCGGCTATTTCTCCAACATAAACACTACTCATGTGGTTCATTACAAATTTACAACAATCAGAATATAATCTGGACAGTCACTCCATTTCGTTAAATGTATTTATGCCCAATAAAGGCAAAGTATACTTAAGTTTAAACAGTCATAAAAATTGTATTGAATTCATGATCAAGCTCTTAGAGCTCATAGGCTGTTTAAGGGTACTCTCTTTAAGGATATATTACATTTTTTATCATCTACAGAAAAAATGAAAAACAAGAACATGTACTAGTTATATGCATTTAAGTTCAATGAAAATCGTGTAACAATTCCTTGGCTACACCTATGTGATGTTATAGAAAATAAATTTCTCATAAGACTCCATCTTTTTTCTTGATGGCCTTGTTTACACGAATAAAAAGGTCATAAGATAATTTTGGGTAAAAGTCAAGGTTTTTTTGCCACCAATACCTATTTATATCTTATTATGTTATCTAAACATAGAACTAATCACTCGTTTCATTTTAACGAATAGCAATGTGGTCCAACAGATAACATCAAATAAATGTTTATACTGTAAACAGAAAAAAATGAATGAAAAAGTCAGTTGCGGCAAAGTCATATTACTTATTCAGATATTACAGTTTTCATGGGTAGTGTGGCGTTGTTTAAAAGAGAAACTAGAGTTAACAGGCAAAATGTGAAAGCCGGAGGGTTGAGGGGTAGGTGTTACTGAAATCGAATATGTATGTGGAAAATTCTTACATGATAGCAACTACTTATTACGTAGTTTAATATGAAAACGGTTCTGAATAATAGGATAAACAATTTTGAAAACGAATGTCTCAAATCGCTGTTTATTTTGAATGTTTCTTCACTTCAAAGAAAACTTATGTCATGGGAAGATAGCTTAAAATAGAAATTAAAAAAATGATTCAGTTGTCTTTAGAGGGATGTCTTAGAAGATTGAGGACTTTTTGTATACTGAATTTGTTTTCTGGCATATATGCATGGTCTATTGGTTAAAGCATCTTTAGTTTGTGCTTAACAAATAAAACACAGTCAGATTTGGTTATGTTATATTTGCACTTCTGTGTAAACTGATATACATGTACGTTCATACGGCGCGCACCCCTGGCACGAAGATAATCTTTAAAATTAATGGCATTTATTGAAATTTGATGTCTGCCGTTTTCCGCCAAATTACGTCACTAAATGATTTCACTTGCGATGTCCGATCGAAACTTTTGACATTGACACAGAAAACATTTGTGAGATGTTATTTTAGCAACAACAAAAAACGACAAGTACAGTCATTAGTGTGACTATGTCTAACATTTTCATGTAATTAGAGTGCTCAGTTTCATAGACAAGCTTATAGCTCTATTTAGGCACTTAATTGTGTAGAACGATCTGTATAGAAATGACGTCACAGAGTGACAGAAATTGAAAAAGTGTAGATCTTAAGTTACACACTATATCATATCCTATAGTATTTTATTACAGCATTAAGTCCCAATATCATTCTATTAGCTTCTGAAGAAGTAACTCTCGCCGATTTCTTGAAAGAATCAATCATGAAAAACAATTTTATTCAGATTTTTTCATAGCATGGCCATTCAACTTTTCTGGTGTACCTTCTCGAAGTAGATCACCCCAGTCACTTTGGTTAAAACAACAAAAAATAGACAAGAATTGTCCGGCACACTTATGCCTAATTTCAATTTGTTCTTCAATATATGTGTTGTTTTCAAGTGAAATCTGTCTTTCTGTCTGTCTGAGTTTATTTATCGTCGGTACCGGTTGACCATATGACCGACGCCCCCTACAGAGATAAGTTATTTTATATTGTGAGGGGTAGTGCAAGACACCCTGGTTGTTTTTTTTTTGCATGCTCAGTGTACAGCACTGATACATGGGACCTCGGTTAAACGTCTCATCCGAAAGAATGTCAGACAATCCGCACAAATCCTGGTTTCCGACAACACTAATTTGGTGGTGTTTAACCTAAGTAGCTAATTAGAAATTAAGTAAAAGTTATAAAACAATAAAAAAGAGAGAAGTGAATTTATTTTTTGGATGCTCTACAGCGTTTTTTTGGTTTTTTTTTTTTTTTGCTGTTTTTTTTTTTTTTTTTTTTTCATCGGGGGGTGGGCGGTGTTGTTGTTTTTCGTATGTTTGTTTTGTTTGTTATTGTTTTCTTTTTCAGGTGACTGTGTTACTGAATGATATTATATATAAAGGGAGCGTTCAGAACGATGAATAGACTGAACAGAACTTAAAACTTACGTGTTGGAGGTCAAAAGATAATAGATCAATTTTTATTTTTTTAGCTTTCCGGTTTAAAGGACAACTCCCATACGACATTCAGCGTTCAAACTGATATCCGACCGGTGACTGATACAGGGTATCAGGTAATTATGTCCACTGACTCTTGATATGTTACCAGAAACAATGGTGGATGGTGTTCTGAGGCTTGAAGCAAAAGTGATGACCGACCGGTCATTGATTGTTGTGGTATTTGTCAGTTATCGCAAAATTATCTTAATACTAGTATGAAGCTGAATTGATGTTTCAGCAAATCTCAAAGTATGGATTGGTATTATGTTTCGTGGGATTGACCTGACCGCATTAAAGGTGTCCTACATGAAATATTAACCAGGATAACCTTGCTGAAAATTTTGCTTTCAATATCAAACGAGTGTTAGAATACAATGATGAAAAATTAATATCTTTCATTTTTTTTACGAAATCCGCACTATTGCTCATACAAGCTTTTGGTTCAGCACATACCGAAATATTTTTGCTATATTTTCTAAATAAAAGTTAATATATTTTGATGAGTATTTCATAGTTGTTTTGTCACTACACTTTTCGACAGGTTCTGAAACAATCCTGGGTACATTTAAAAGAGACAACACAAAGAAATTATAAATATAGCATATGAAAAATGACTACAAAAATTTTGAATCCCAAAATCTGCATCATACTGGGCAGAAGCTATTTTCTTTTTATATAAAGAAATGACGCACTGAAACAAACAAAATTACGTGTACACAAAGACTTTATCAAAAATTGAAATAATTTTATCATTTATCTGTTCTCTTAGATCAAGGACAAATATTACACATGCATGTATATCACGTATATAACTCGTGAAGCTCGGATGGTGAGGTGCCCATATCACTTTTGATATTCAACAGTGAAACATGAAGATATTTGCGGTAGTGTGTGTGTTCGCGGTTTTTTACCAGGCGTCGGCAATGCGACTTTGGGGGTGGCTGTCAGATGAAGACAACACAGATGACGTCATAACTTATATGGAAGGTATGAATATTGATTTTCATTTAAAAAATACAAGAAGGAATTAGTTTTTGCAGGTTATGCCATAGAAATACGACACTTTTTGGTCCTGGTATTTTATATGCTATAAAAATTCTGTTTCAACTTTTATTTTTGCATGCACTGAAGTACTTTTATCTTGTTATCTTGTTAATAAATGTTAGAACATCGTGGCAGTAAAATACTTAGGGTTTCTTTCAATCTTAATATGGATCTAAACAGAAACATATCATTTAGGTAATTTCGAATAAGCATAAAAAACATAGTTATTTAATTAGCTGAGTGCTTTTTCTGCCGTATTTTCTTCCTTTCTTTCTTTCATTCTTTCTTTCTTTCTTTTTTGCAAGTCCCTTTTCCTTTTTTTAACACTTAATTACTTCACTATATGACTGTACGATTAAAACTGAACCGTTATAGTTTGGCCTTATGGAACTAAAAACATTCACAGTTTTAAGAAGCGTTTTAATCGAACAATTCTTTAAAAGAAAAATGGACTGTTATTATTAAGATTGCAATAGCCTGCATAAGCTGCAAAAGAGCTGCAAAGAAATAAACCCAGCCTTGAAAGTCACGAACCGTTCAGAAAAACTTCCGATGAACTGCGCAAATTTGTAAATAAGAAATCATTCTTGCATTCATCGCTACCACATTTATCCAGTATCTATGTTTGTCCAATATCTAGGGCGAATTTTATTTGTATTGAATCACTCTTACTATCATTTGTCAATTCATTATCAAAGGTTAATGTTGGTAATATTTCACTTGATAATATGGGATGAATAACAGCGTCATGCAGCAAATCCAAGGTCAAATGCTACAAAGTCAATGGATTTTACATGACATAACACAGAAAAGTTCCATAAATGAGTCAAGTATTTCTAAGAATTCATACTATCTGTCTGACTAAAGAAGCATCGGAATTTCCTGTTCATGATTGTTTTTATCAAATTCGGTGAAATTGATGCTTACTGTAAAGTGTTACCAAAAACAAGAGACAAAAATGTGTAACACGAAAAACTGACCAATGCTAGCACTTCCTCCACACTGAATGAAGACTCTCCCCCACCCCCCGCCCCTACCCTCGCCAAACAGTTACGAGGCCGCCATGCTCTTAGCGCACACAAAATAGATTTCCCGCTGCCGTTCTTGCGCTAACAAAATGCTCTCCCGCACCTCTATTACCTCTCAGCGTAAGCAGAAAGTTACCGTGACCCTTTCGCCATGCCTACGATTGCACAACGTCCCGATCATGCCCTGGCACAACCCCTTAGACTGTGTCAGCACTCAACTACACGTTTGGAGATCACAGTGGGGTTGTAACCTTTAAGTGAGACCTGCGTTGGCCGTACTGCTTCAAATTCTTGACGACTACGCATTCCCGCTGAGCGTGTTACATAAGCTGCCACAGCTATCTACCAAGGGCCCCGGTACGCTTCCAACACAAATACTAACCACCACGATTTTGCTATGGAAGTTTTGACCGTTTTCAAAATCTCTCCCTTTCACGGGTAATAAGATGCCCGAAATGTTTATAATACCCTTCTGAAGACCTCACCAAGACCCTGGAAACACCAAATACGTTCTGACTAATGTCATAGGTCCTAGCGCGGTCTTCATGCAGTGCAAAGGGGGTTTTATTAGTGTAACGGGTTGGTGTTTTTCTCTATTTCCTCATATTCTTCACAAATGGACATTCATATGTTAGATGACATTTGCTGTTAGTTTTCATTTGAGATATATAGTAATTTTGTTACCTTAATTATCACAAGTGACCAGCTATATCTATGTCACTAGATAATAATTTCGATAACAATAAAAAGAAAAAGAAATAATGGGCTGTTTAAACCGGTATGTTGTTTCAGTATACCTGTTCTCGCTGATTCTTGTTTGCAGCTAGATTTCGGCTAGATCTCCTTGCAGCACAGGGAAGTGTCCAGTCTATGGTATTTTAGGTCTTTCGTTGTAAACTGCTATTGTCATTGTGTAATTTTGTTTGTCATACGGTTTATCAGTTTGTCGAACAATGATAAACAGTTGAAAATGATGCAACAGTTAATTTTGTCGAAAATAAAGTGTCCATATCAAGGCATTGTCAAGATTAAAAGATTCTGAATGTGAGATACATTCTGGTTGCTCATTATCGCCGTTCCTGGACGGCGATATATACAATTAACAAGATTTGAACAGTTTTGCCTGTACACCGTCTGCCTTTAGCCAATCAAAGCGAATTATACATATCACATGATAACAAAATGGACGTCAAAAAACTTCAGCAAGGGATGCGTAAATGGACTCGCCCAACCGCCATGTTTGTCGGGTTACTTATTCGTACAACTGAAAATACCATGATCAATTTACGAACTCAGTACCAGTCTTCAGGCTCTTGCAAGATAAACACAGGATAATCGCAATATTTTTGGCTACATGTCATTTCTATCTAGAGAATGTAGTCTAAATAAGAGTATGTTTTGTTTGTTTTTCCAAAACTTGCACTTCTAGAAAAAAATAAATGCTTGCTTCCGGGCGATTCTTATCAGGATACAAACTCCCCGCAGCGGTTACTTCCCCTGATCAGTACAGCAACAGTAGCAAAGCGTGACGAAACCATTGCGAGGAGTTTGATCAGGATATATCCTAGTTTTATATATGCTTGATAAGAGTCGGGGCAAAATCGTATTTTTACCTTAAATTTATTCTGTTTAAATTGCACATGTAATATTCTTATATTCTTTTCACTGCAAAGCATGTTATAAAATTATCAAATTAATGAATGACGTGCATGAAATTCATGCATCTATGGATCAGACGTCATACGTGGCTGAACAGCGATTTCAAGCATTTTTGGAAATGCTAATACTTGTAACCTAAATATGATACAACATGAAATAAATAAAAAAACGACACCTTACTGTAAGACACTTGTCAGAAATAGGCCGTTGAAACAACTAGACATTAAATTTTTGAGCTTGTAAAACATATAAGGAATCTGTTGCGCGCTAGTTGTACTTCAGATATAAACACCTCTTTTTAGAAAACAATAATATATCTCAGTTCGTGTTGTATTAACTAAGTATAAATATTGACAGAAACGACCGATGAATGCCGTCGCCTTGGACGTTTGGGTCAGTGTGGATTCTACGACTGCTTGGAAGAACGTTTCCCATGCGGTGATGATGGCTACACGGAAAAAATTAGCAAGCATTTCTGTTCCAAAATAGACAGGAATTATGAATCATTTGATACCTTTGTAAGTATCCTTGTTTTCATCTGTTGAAAGCCCATGATCACTTAAGATAAATAGGCCTAATATGTTTCTATAAAATGTTGTTCGCTCTTACACTATGTATGTGATCACACAATATGTTCACAGAGGAGAGTTGTTGAAGTTTTTAATTGGATCAGGAGTTTGTTTCCTTTATCCAATGGTCCAAATGGAACACCATACCTGCTATCGTTCTATTTCAGGGGAAACGCTGGCTCAATCAGACAAGCATTTGTCTGCACAGTTTCATGTTGCCAGTCTATGAGCAAGAATCGACATCATGTGCTGAGATAAAGAACGCGGGCATTGAGGCAATCCTCAATTGTAATGCTGGTAAATTTGCTTCCGTTTCTCCCATTCAGTTTCGCCTAAACTGTACTGTAGCGGTAAAGAAGCTGTGATCGTCTGAAGTCAAAATTTTCACTTTAATTTTGAAATTACATTTTGTTTAACATGCTTGAGAAACAAAAACTTTAATATTCAGTATTTGTTTTAATTGCTGAATAAGTTGGTATTTGCAATGCTTTCTTCGGAATTTCGTCTTTTATTGAAATTAGAGCTTTGTATAGTGTAAATGAAAATGTATGGCTATATTTTCAAAATCAGATATCACCTTTGAGCATTTAATTGTTATATTACAGCCGAGGTTGATGGCAGGAATTTCTGTGATTTCTTGGACACTAATGGCGATGCCTACAAAGCTCTAATGGGAAGGGAGGAAATAATGCTAATGGCCTCTCTTAGAAACCCACGGTAATGAACGTTCGTTGCTTAATTGGGGGAAAACAATGTTACGTTTAACGACAAGCAAACTGATACCTTAAAAATAAATTTAAAAAAAAATAAAATTCTAACTTCAGTTTCTTCACTTATTTTCGTCAATATTATGAAAACTCATTTGTGATAGTATATAGATCTTGAACCGATGCAAGGGTGTTATATATATATATTAACATTTTTACCGAATTGAAAGGTATAAAGCCATTGCATTTGCATATCCTGACTTCCCTGAATTTATCAACTGTTTTTAAGTACAAGATGGTACAGACAGTAACCCGAAGCATTTGGACACCCTTAACTGGAAATTTAGTGGTCAAGCACGATCCCTTGTACTTCATGTATAATAATTAAAAATCCAGACAGACTTAAGTCCAAAAACTTGAAACAAGAAACGGCCGAAATGCATGTTTAGTTCAACCCCCAATCCCCACCCCAAGGAAAAAATAATAATTATAGTCTCACGTATAATGATATAATATTATTCTCTCAAATGTCTTATTCTGAAATTTGAGTACGACTTGTAAGGCTACAATACACTAAATTTTTTTATTATATTTCCAGGGTTTTCAGCAGTATGGTGACACAGGCTGTGCAGTGTGGGGTGAGCAGTATGGCTGAAACTTTGAGTTCCCTAGGGTCGTCAGTCACCGACTTCGCCGGAAATGTTGCCAGCAGTATCCGAAATTGGTTTAGCTAAAGCTAAAATGTGACCGTTCTAACAGAGACATAAACAAAAAATACACAACAGTTTTGTATTGATTTTTATTACAGGACTATGACTTGCTCGTTTATATAAGTAAACTTAGGGTGTAACTATGACTTCTCTTTTATATTCCTCATTCTTACAAGAAAGTAATCATGTAATGAAGTTTGCATCAACCTGAAAGCACATTATGTCTCTATAATTATTTATTTATTAGAATTTTGCTCTGCAAATACAGTAATAAATCAGACATGAATTGTTTTTATTGATTTTACAACCGTGGAACCATTTTATAAAAAAGTTGTAAAAGAACTGATCTGTGTATTTTACCTGATTAGAAAAAAACAAGATAATGTCAGTCCACATATCCTCTTGTGTGGTTCTAGAATTTCACATTTTTCATGGACTGCTTGGGATATTTGTACCTGACTAGATTAATGCTAACCAACAGAATTTCATCTCAGCAAGAAACCACGCGTGATGTATATTGTCTCCGAGAAAATTTTTTGGACCTAAACTGTGATTATTTCAAAAGAGCTGAAGCTTAAGTAATTATTGGCCAGTCAAGATCAAAAAGAGTTTTAATTTCTGTAGCATTAACAAAGAGAGGTCCAAAGAGTTGGGTTTTTTTTCAGAATTTCTTAAGTGTCTTAAGATTTTTGTTAAAGTAGGGTCTGGTCAGCTTTGTGGCCAAACGTTGTAGACTCCATATTTTATGGCATGCTATGAATTCAAAAAGATTTTGTTTATGAAATACCTCACCAGAAAGGTCTATTTAAAATTTTGCACCAGCCTATAGTCCAAAGAGTTATTATTTAATGCTGTACCTGACCAGACAAGAGGTCAGAAGGTATAAGACTTCGTTTTTATGCTCCCCAACGGGGATGCATATAGTCACCGCGCCCGTCCTTCTGTTTATCTGTCCATCCCGAAATTCTGTCCGGACTATTTCTCAACAACTACTGGCTGGAATTTATGGAAACTTCAGAAAGCTTTATTATTAAGAGGACTTGTGCATATTAGCAGTATGTTTCAGTTATTTTTTCACACTTTCAAGCCTTTTCAGCTATCAAGTTTGTCAGACTATTTCTCAGCAACCACTGACTGGAATTCATTGAAACTATATAGGAAGCTCTTCTACTACTTTCTGTTGGATTATAAATTGTGAAAATTTGGTAAAAAGGATAAAAATACAGGAAAATAAGTAAGATTACAGACATATAGTACATGTATATATTGATAAAATCTTACTACACTTTTACGCTTGACTTCCTATTAGTACTATCAGTATTTATCCTTTGTTATTGAACAAAAGACGATTAAATTTGTTATTAGAGTGGTGATATCTAACTGTATATACTACAGAGGCATATAAAGGCCAATTGATTTAATTCTATAGAGGCTAATTAAAATTGTCCAGAATGGGAGATGATCTTGTAAATTACCGTATTCGTATTGGTACATTCAAACCTGAGTATATAAATCTAGAAAAAGTAATATATGTTATAGTCCCAATACAAAGTTGCAAACAGATATTCACTACCGTATGTTTGCATGTTCTATCATTGCATTCATGTGCTTGGGTGGTGTGTACTCACTGTTGTTAGTAAAACAAAAGCTAATCCTATTATCAGGAGATGTTGAATCGAACCCGGGACCAGTGTCTGAGGACAGCAAAATAAGAATCCTTGCTGCAATTAGTGCATTAGATTCTCGAGTCATGGACGAATTGAGGGAGATAAAGGCTGACATCGTGAAAATGAAAACTGATTTTCATCAAACTAAGCGAGATGTTAATGATTTGAAATGTAACCAAAAAACCACAATGTCAGAAATAGAATATTTAAAGGCTGATGTGTCAACTTTACAAGATGTAAGGAGAATAGTGCTTTAGATGTAGAATATACTGCGAATAAGTTAGATCGAGTTGAAGATAGGCTTAAATATATGGAAGCTGACCTGGAATATTTAGAACGTAATGCAAGAAAAAGTTCTATCAGGGTTTTTGGATTAAACGAAAGTACAGATGAATCCCTTCTATATTAAAATCCAAAGCTTTGACTGACGTAATGGAAGTTGCTTGTCCAACAGAAGATTGGACGAGCAATGACATAAAATATGTGTCTAGAGTAGAGACAAAATCCTTGGAGCATGATCGAATGGTTTTGGCAACTTTAAGGTTTGATGATGACAAGTTCAAAATTTTCAAAGGCCGTGATGCCCTGAGATCTTGTGGAATAAGAGTGAGTGAATACTTAACAAGGAGACAACGGGAGAAACTGCAAAATCTTAAACATGTTGGTAAAGCTGGTTATTTCTATAAAAGGTGAACTTCATGTTTTCGATAAGCCTGATGTAAAGAGCAGTCAACAGAAATCACAGATAGTTAAGAAGGGTCAGGGTCAGTTAGAAAACCTAAGTAATTTAGAACAAAACGTTACATCTGAAGTTGGAACTGTGTCCAACAATGACAATAACGTCTCAATGCATTCCGACCTCAGTAACGAAGAAAAGCAGCAATAGGAAGCCGGCCGAGGCCCTAATACTGACTCTTTTGTTCATTGCTTTTGCTGGAACATTGAAGGTCTTCAAAATAAACTTAAAGATGTTGATTTTATTACATTTTGTGAACAATATAATATTTTTGCTTTTGTAGAAACATGGTTAACAGACTATGATAATCTATGTTTAGTTTCAATCTTTGAAGATTATATGTTTTATTTTGTTAAAGGTGTTAAAAATGCAAATGCTGGCAGAGCAATGGCAGGATTAATACTTTTTGTAAAACAAAATTTATGTCGTTTTATAACTCGACTACTTCCAGACTGTGACTTCGGAGTATTTATTAAAATAGATAAAACCTTGATGGTCTCACATAAAGATCTTATTATGGAGTTTGTTTATTTACCTCCCTATCAATCTCCTTTTTTATAATCGACGACCTCTAAAGGGCATAAAAATGCTAGAAGAAACTATTCTGCAACTAAATATTAATTCTGCAACTGACATTATTTTACTTGGTGATTTCAACGCTAGAACCGCAGAAAAGTCTGATTGTATTTAGGTTTCTTGCAATTCAGTTGAACTGGATGCATATCAAGAAATTTTTGACGAAGTAATTTATAATAAGCGAGTGTCTTGTGACAAAAAGGTTAATTCTTTTGGAACAGATTTGTTAGATTTTTGCAAGTCATATGCTTTTTATATTGCAAATGGTCGTTTGTCTAGTGACAAAGACAAAGGGCATTTCACTTTTATTAGCCACACAAGATGTAGTGTAGTGGATTACCTAGTTTATTCTGCTGATGTTTTGCAGATACTAAATGGTTTTAGTAATGTAAATAGAACTGAGTCTTCTCACTTAACCATATCATGTTTAATTGATTCTTTACTTGAAGTTAGTAAGGATACCACACAGGTTATTTTACAAAAGAGAGGTATCATTTCACAACTGACCACATCGAAGAGTTTAGGAGAGGTTTGTTGACAATATTGACTACAGATTTTGTTTCTCAATTTTTAATTGAAATTATGGACTTCTCGTCTAACTTAAGCGAAATTATAAAAAAGTTTAACCATATTCTTTATGTTAGTGGTCGTTGTTGTCTTAAACCAAGCAGATTTACTAATGTAGCACAGTATACTTGGTTTGACGAAACATGTAAATCCATGAAATATTTTAAAAAATAAAATGTTACGTATTTTCAGAAGGAACAGAAACGATGAGAACCTACAACAATATTTGAATGCAAAAATTGAATTTAGAAATATCTGTAATGAGAAACGTAGCTCATTTTTAAAAGAAAATTTACACAGTCTGATTGATTCTTCAGCCAGTCCAAAATCATTTTGGAACAAATTAAAACAGATGTGCAGTACAAAACACCAAACTAAATGCGATATCTCTCTTAGTGAATGGAAAATTCATTTTGAAAATATGTTTAGTGCTGAGGATGTTACTAATGCTGAGACAGATGTCAATATTTTACCTGAAGTTATTGAAAATGAAATCGAAGAGTTTTTGTTTAATACTGAAATAACTGATGATGAAATATTTAGAGCAGTAAATAGTTTAAAAACAGGTAAAAGTGCAGGTGAAGATGATCTTATACCAGAATTTTTCATAAATGGTATAGATTTGATTCTCCCTATAGTAAACAAATTATTCAATAGATTGTTTAAGACCGGTACTTTTCCGGAATCATGGAGTAAGGCAATAATTATTAATATTTATAAAAAGGGAAGTGTACCTGATAGATTTACCTGATAATTATAGAGGTATATCTCTTCTTAGTATATTTAGTAAAATTTATACAAGTATTCTTACACGTAGATTAAATTTTAATGTTAATATTTTTGATAAAATCAGTGAACCTCACTTAGGTTTTAGAGAAGGTTATTCGACGGTGGATAATGTCTTTATTTTACAAGCAGCCATTAACAAACAGTTGTCCAAACAAGGGGGTAAATTGTATGTAGCATTTGTAGATTTTAAAAAATGCTTTGATTTAATTAAAAGAGACAAACTTTGGGCAGCATTAAGACGATGTGGTTTAAAGGGTAAATTATTTTATGCTATCACAGGCATGTATAGATCTGTCACTGCTTGTGTTAGAACAAATGATGGTTTATCTGATGTCTTTAATTGTCCAGTTGGGCTGAAACAGGGGTATTGAGCATCACCTATTTTATTTCTGATTTTTATTGATGAACTTGTTAAATTAATTCAAGATAGCAATATAAGGGGTATTCAGTTATTCCCCGACAGTGCTGAATTATTGTCTGTATTATTTGCTGATGATTTAGCTCTGACAGCAGATACAGTTGTTGGTTTACAAAAATATTATAATATTATTTACTTAAAGATTTTTGTGATGATAAAAAATTGCAGTAATTACAGAAAAGTCTAAGATAATGGTGTTTAAAAATGGAGGAAAGCTATCTATAAATGAAAAATGGATATATGATGGTAAACTTCTTGAAGTTGTAAATTGTTTTAGTTATGTAGGTGTTACATTAACTCAACAGTTGTCATTATATAAAATGGCAAACGAACAGGCCACAAAAGCAAAGAGGGTTTTAATCTCCATTCTGTCTAAGTTGTATGAATATGGTCAGCTACCACAGAGAGTATTTTTCAATATTTTTGATACGAAAATATGCCCTGTTTTATTGTATGGATCAGAAATCTGGGTGTTAATGAACATTCATCTGTCGAAATTGTGCAAAATTATGCTTGCAAGAGGTATATGTGTGTTAAACAAAACACTAGTGATTTAACTGTTTTAGGGGACTGTGGTAGATTTCCTATGTATATTATATCCGCAAAGAGATGTTTGCGATACTGGTGAAAAATTCTACGAATGCAAGAAAACAGACTTGTTAAAAAATGTTATGCTATGTCAAAATTGTATGACGAATGCGGAAATGTAAACTGGTGTACTTCTATTACTAAACTTCTGTTTTCAAATGGTTATGGATATATATGGTTAGAGCAAACGTAGTAAATGAAAATGCCTTTATAGAATCCTTCGTAAAACGGTTAAAAGATCAGTACATACAAACATGGTCAACTCTGATTTTTGATAGCCCAAAACTTTCTAGTTACTGTCAGTTTAAACATACATTTTTACATGAAACCTATCTCCATTATATAAATGAAAGAAAGTATAGAAGAGCAATGTCAATGCTAAGAACTTCTTCTCATGATCTTGAAATCGAAACAGGCAGATACCAAAATATTCCTAGGGAGCAACGATTATGTAAATTATGTCCTTCAGGGATAAAGAATGAATATCATTTTGTACTGATATGTGATCATTTTTCTAATATAAGAAAAAAATATATCCCGAGAAAATTTTATGTTAACCCAAGCATTCATAAATTTAATATTTTAATGAGTTCTTCTTCGAAAAATATTATCTGTAGTCTTTCTAAATATTTATATTATGCTTTTCAACAGAGAGCTGAAGATTTAAAATTGTTGAATATACAGTAGTAAAATGTATTGGTACTCATATTAAACCAGAAATGCAGACACCAGCAAATTATTGTATTATATGTGAAAATTTATATTGATATGGGCCGGTGGCCGTTGTCAATAAAAGTTGTTGTTGTTGTTGATTTTTCAAAAGTTATGCCTGTTTTATGCATTTATAATTCTAATTTTTGTCCAGACTATTTCTCACCAACCATCGAGCGGAATTTATCAAAAGTTTCATCGGAAATGTTATGCTCCCCAACCGGGATGCGTATAGTTCCGCATCGTCCGTCCGTCTGTCCATTCCGAAATTTTGTCCGGACTATTTCTTAACAACCACTGGCTGGAATTTATGAAAACTTTATAGGAAGCTTTAATACCAAAAGGAGCTGTGCATGTAAGCAGCTTGTTTCGTTTCAATATTTTTTCACAAAGTTATGCCTCTTTCAAGCCTTTTCGGCTATCAAGATAATTCCAAAAGTTAACAAAGAAAGAGTTATTGTTCCTATACAGTGCATTTTTCATAATGCATTCTAGCATTTTGTAAACTTTCAACAAATTAGTGCAATGGGTTTGGAGTTATAGTCTAGTTTTGGCAGAAATTTCTTTGGGGATGTATTTTGACATTTTAGTGGAAAAGATAAGAGAGGATATTGTGTTTGGTGAAGTGCAACTCACTGCCAGTATGAATAGTATATTACCAGGTAAGAGCAGTTTTATTTGAGGAGCATACATAATCCCATTTTTTTCTAATAAGATGTCATTATGAGCACTTGTGACAGGCAAAATTTGTCTTAGAAGATGCCTGACCAGGTCTTTTTCCTTTATTTTATGTCAGTGCTATGATAATTCTTCAAAAATGAGGATGGATATGTAATCTTATTACACCTTGTTAGGAGTGATGCTTTGGATTTTTTACAAAGAACATGCAGAGAAATGTATTTACGTCATTATTACTATGAAAAGAAAAACTATAAAGGAGTGAAGTTATTTTTGACTGAAATATTTTAGTAATCAGCCCGCGCCCCACGTTTCCTGTACGAATCATAACTGTAAAGCCTTTTTACGCTGTAAGTACGCAGATGCGACGCCGTAAATAAAAAGACGCGGAAGATGCGGACCCCCCCCCCCCCCCCCCCCTGAAATTTTAAGTTCAAACGGCATAAATGCATATATACAACACCCACAATACATTGATCTTAAAATCTTTGGAAAATTTTAACGTCTCAAAAATATAGCCACATGCCATTTTAAATTTCAATTTAACAGCAAACACATAGATTTGAAATACATGTAATCTAAAATGAAAACAACAAGTATTGTTGGTAACACAGAGGCACTCCATATGCAGCTGTTGTAATCGATTTAAGTGTAAAATTAAAGCAACAAATTTATTAGCTTCATTCAGTAGTTTATACACTCTCTCCAGAAATGAACAGGTCATTGTTACTTTAACATACCTATGTGAATTCTTGAAGCCAGATTATATATACATTCGTTATTAGAGGGGTGATATTTAGTGTATACATGTATATGTCTAAACGTAAAGTGGAAAGAACGTTGTGTGGTCATTTTGCGTAAAATAATGCAGTTCGTTAAATATCCTATGTCTGGTAAAAACGATAAAAAGCACTGTTTTTATTGAAATGACATGCATACAATATTGGATATTTTCAATTATTCAAGTATATCTTCTTCAAAAACACTAATTATGCTTCTGTTCTGTACAACACTATCGAGCAAAATATCTTGGTATTTATAAATCGTTTTCGTTCTTTCTCTCTACACACAGAGATAGCACCAATCCTCAGAATCATATTCCAAAGATCAATAGACACAGGTATTGTTCCTAAGGACTGGAAACATGCCATCATCTCGCCAGCATAAAGAAAAGGTCAAAGTCAAAACCTGGCAACTATAGACTAATATCACTCACATGTAGAGCATCTAAACTAATGGAACACATCATTGTTTCAAAAATAATGGATAACTTTGACACACACAACATAATCCGCCCCCAACAACATGGATTCAGGTCAAAACATAGCCGCGAGACCCAACTCATCGGCTTTACACAAGAAATAACTGACACCCGAGATCAATGTCAACAAAATGATGTCAGCGTCAAGGACTCCAGTAAAGGATACGACAAAGTCGACCACTACAAACTCATACACACATCACTTCATGAATAAAAGACTTTCTCAAAGACAGATCACAACAAGTATTCGTCGAAAACAAGGTCTCTGACAGGCTCACTTATGAACATGCGCAGTAACCCCGCAGTATTTTCCGTAGCGTTTGTTTACATTTGGATATCGGCATCTGTCAAATTTTTTCACTTAGAATTATGGCGTATTTACGGGTAAGTAACAAGTTTAAATATATAAATCATAAAATAAAACATATTTTTCCAAAGCAGGTTTTGTGGACCAATGCAACCAAGTCCAGAATCTAAACGGTTCAATACAAACCAAGCATCTACCCTCACCTACGAGGAAGAGCAGCAACTGGTAAACCATTGTTCTTACATGGCAAGTATTGGTTATGGATACTCTAGAGCTGAGTTCATGAATCTTGCCACTGATTTTGCAATAAGTCTGCAAAAAAGAAGCCATCTGATCCACCATTTGCTCAGTCCTGGTATGAAAGTTTCAAGAAACGCCACCCTGATATTTTACTTGCTAAAGCTCAAAAGCTCTCCATTATTAGGGCAAAAAGCACTTCCGAGGCAGTTCTTGACAAATATTTTGAATTACTTTAATCTGTTTTGATACCTATGAGTTAGACAACAAGCCTGAAAATATCTGGAATGTCGATGAGACTGGTCTTACCATGGAACACATCCCTACCAGTGTATTATGTGAGAAGGGCACCAGACCACAAGCTATTACATCAAACCGGGGGGGGAAACTGTAATTATTATTGCTGCTGGCAGTGCAGTTGGGTCAAGAATGCCACCATTTTATGTGTTCCCTGGTAAAGGGTGGAATGATACCCTCCTAGATGGCTCTACTACTGGATCTGCAGGGACTGTTACTGAGACAGGGTGGTCTAACTCTGCAGTATTCCTGGATTTTCTCCAGCATCACTTTCTTAAATATGTTCCTTCTAATGGTTCAAAAATTATTTTACTCTTTGATGGACATAAGTCTCATGTCAACCTTACCCTCAAGGAATGGGGAGACCAGCATAATATAGTTTTTTTTTGTTATCCCATCCCACACTTCTCGTGTAACTCAACCTCTTGATGTGGGTTGTTTTGGCCCTCTCAAGAAAGCATACTATGCTGATTGTCAAGCTTTTATGAGAAGATCACCAGGATTGCAGATCAACAGAAACAATATTGCCTTAGTCTCAAGCAAAGCATACAACAAAGCTGTTACACCTGACAATTTGATCTCCTCATTTCGTAAAACTGGGATTTTTCCACTCGAAAGGAAACAGATCTCCTCTGTGAAAACAGCCCCTTCAGGAATCTACCAAAACCTTGACACTGAAATTCAATTTTTATCTCAACTAGACACAACTACCACCAACTTACTTGAACAAAAGAAAATCAACACCATTACTGGTAATGAAAATCAAAGAAAAATGAAACTGCAACCATCTGTGCATGGAAATCTAATGTCACCAAGTAAAAAGTCATTGTTGAAACGGCCTGCGCTGAAATGTGAAAACTACAAAAAGAACAAATTTAACAAGAAAACACCACAAGTAGAAAAGTCACCAAAGCCCAGCACTTCAGGTCTTAACACAGTCACAAAGGATGGTATACTCATTGATACATCAGACAGTAGCAGTGATGAATACCTGGATGAACCTGAGCTGCGTTGTGTGTGTAAACGATTTTCCCCTGATACCTTTAGCAGTGCTTACACTGTTGAATTCATCAAGGGCAATGTGATGCTTGTGATGGTTGGGTACACCTTAAGTTTTGTACACTAGTGAAACTTTTGAGGAAGGAAACAGCATTCTTGTGCCCAAATTGTGAAAAGAAAAAATCAAATTAACTTAAAAATAAAACATGACTACCTTAACTGTACTTGTTTCCTAAAGTTTTGACTGTGATTAACTGTTGCTGACCTTTATATTCCCTTCACTGTTTAAAGTGAACATTTTTAGATGGAAGATTTGTACAGTAGTTGTGACTGCATGTCAACATTTATTCCCAGGCTTCTGATTGGTTGATTCCCAGTATTTAGTATTGGCTGCCTCACATGGAGTTGATCTCTGATGAATTTTACAGGTTTGTAAAGCTATTTAGCGGATTGTCTTGATACAGTTAGCTAAAATATTGATACTTCAGTTCATAAGAATGTAGTTTAGCTAGTCTTTATCTTCGATTGTAAAATGCTGGCCTGAGTAATTTAGCATTCCAAGTAATTAGTAAGCCCGGTGTAATATATCACACTGTAACGTTTGGGTATACTTCGGTGAATTTCGGTAAATTAAGCTCAATTTCCGGTATTTTGATTTTCTTTCGACACAAGTAAGAAAGTGCACAGAAGCACCGTTTATTTGCGGTATGACTAATTACCGGATCTAAGTTAGATCCGCGGATCTAAGATGTTAGATCCGCGGATCTAGGATTTTCTAAGGACAGAGTTTCGTACGAGCAGATATTTGATAAAATCCAGATACTTTTTGTAGAAATTGAAGAATTATATAGAAATGTATCTTTCAACCAAATTTTGAATAAATATCTTTTTTAGGGATTAAAAAATTTATGAATTTCTGGCCGCGGATCTAAGATTTTAGATCCGCGGATCACAGATTTTACTGCAAACATTCAGCTTTTTTCAGAGGATTAAATTAATTAAATCCAGGTATTTATTGTTCAAATTAAAGAATTATATAGAAATGTATGTTTCAATCGAATTTTCAATAAATGTCTCTTTTTGGAAATAAATAATTCGCGAGATATCTGCGGATCAAAGATTTTAATACGGAGGATTGAAAAATCCATGATCTTCCGTCCGCGGATCTAAGATTTTACTACGGACATCTAACTTCCAAAGAGCAGAAAATTAATTAACTCCAGGTTTTCATAACAAATTGAAGATGTTATAAGAATGTATGTTTCAGCCAAATTTCTAATTAACATATTTTTGGGGGATTGAAAAATTCATGATATTCTGTCTGCGGATCTAAGTTTAAAGATTGTTTTGAATGATTAGTAATTATTAGTTTTATATTTACCTATTAATAAGTAATAGCAATTACATTTTTCTTAAAATTTGAGATGAAAACAAAAGCCGATTTGATTAACTGTGATGAAAGAAACCCGACATGGCACTTGTTTCTCAAAAACACGTGGTGATTTACGAGTGATTTAACACTACCGATTAGTTAAAGAGGTGTTATAATCGGGATAATTTCGTCAGATTAAGTTAATTGACGCGTGCGTTAATACTACCGTTTAAGATGTGTTCTAATAAAGAAATGTTCTCTGATAAAGATATATCAATTGGTAAGAGTGGAGAATATAAACAGTTAGTATTATAATCAATTACTACCGATTAATTTTTATAAAAATGCAATCCAACTTTTTTCATTATATCATACATTTAAAAACTTATATCCTGTGGCATATTTTCCACCTGGGCAATGACCATCTGCTATTTATCGACCTGAAAAATTATAAAACTTTAATCATACAAGTTTGTAAAAATTGTTCGTTCAAATGTTACTCATTATCTATAACAATTGAAATTTTTCATAAGAAGTTCTCTCTTTACAAAATATATCTCTGTCGATCATTTATCTACTCGTACGGATAGATACGAATGTCCGTATCTCAATCTTAGGTCCGCGGACAGAAGATCTTAAATATTCATATCAAAAATATACAAAATAAATTATTTGAAATGTGGTTGAAACATACATTTCTATATAATTCTTCCATTTATACAATAAATGCATGGATTAAATTAATTCTTTGTTCTAAAGAAGCTAGATGTCTGTAGTAAAATATTTGATCCGCGGATCTAAATTCTTAGATCTTAGATCCGCGGCTTTAAAATCTTAGATCCGCGGACTGAATCTCGTGAATTATTCAATCCAAAAAAGAGATATTTATTCAAAAATTGGCTGAAACACATATTTCTACATAATTCTTCAATTTGTAAATAAATAGCTGGATTTCATTAATTCTGTGCTCTTAAGAAGCTAGATGTCCGGAGTAATATCTTGGATCCGTGGATCTAACATCTTAGAACCGCGGATCTAACATCCTACATCCGCGGACAAAAAATCATGAATTTTTCAATCCCCAAAAAAAGATGTTTATTAAAAATTTGGTTGAAACATACATTTCTGTATAATCTTCAATTTTTGAATAAACACCTGGAGTTAATAAATTCTCTGCTCTGAATTAGCTAGATATCCGTAGTGAAATTTTGGATCCGTGGCTCTAAAATCTTAGATCCGCGGAGAGAAAATCATGTATTTTTCAATCAAAAAAAAAAAAAAAAAAAAAGCTTTGTATTCAACAGTTGGTTGACACATACATTTCTATGTAAGTCGTCAATTCGTAAATAAGAACCTGGAGTTAATTAAGTCTATGCTCTTAAGAAGCTAGATGTCCGTAGTTACTTAAAATCTTAGATCCGCAGATGTAAAATCTTAGATCCGCGGACAGAAAATCATATTTTTTTTCAATCCGTAAAAACGATTTTTATAAAAAAAATTGGTCTAATCATACATTTCTATATAATTCTATATAATTCCTCAATTTGTTAATAAAAAAATCTGGATTTAATTAATTCAATGTTTTAAAGAAAGCTAAATGTCCGTAGTGAAATCTTAGATCCGCGGATCTAAAATCTTAGATCCGTGGACAAAAAAGTCGTGATTTTTTTCAATCCCCAAACAAATATTTATTCAAAATTTGGTTGAAACATACATTTCTATATAAAGTCTTCAATTTGTACAATAAATATCTGGATTTTATCAAATATCTGCTCGTACGAAACTCTGTGCTTAGAAAATCTTAGATCCGCGGATCTAACATCTTAGATCCGCGGATCTAACTTAGATCCGGTAATTAGTCACACCCGTTTATTTGTGTACATGATGAATTTCCCAAAATGTTGTGCAATTCTGGTGACAGCTTTACACATTGTCGTTGACAGCAGAAAGGGACACATAGTTATTTTCTTGCGAAGTATTCCATAAAGTGTGTAAGTTATATTTTAATGTATAACATTGAAGTCTGTCTGTTTTGTTGTGATTTGTTATTTAATCTGCCTGGTAGCAGGGTAGTTACGGGTGCAAGACGTTAATCTCAGTATTGCGGATATCGATCATTCAAAAAATTAGCCAGATATTCATCTTTTTGAGTACAATTATTTGGACTAGCAAGACGTTATGCTCTGTTTCCACTGTCTTTATCACTGTTTATGCCCCACCTTCAAGACGTATACACCACTGAAGATAGTTCTGGCTTCCATAACTTTTTATGTCGCTTTTATGATTTTTGACGTTGTGCGACAGTAAAGTTATGGGTCAACCCCATTTGCAAAGGCTACCAGAATTATGACAGCTTATTTGAACATTATAAATAACTATTAAAATCACCCTTATTAATCAAATTTGGGTCAAATAAATTACACGATTTCAGGTCGTTTCGCTACCTCGACACGTTCGCACTAGTCGTTTCGCTACCTAATAGAAGTCGATTCGCTACCCTAGAATTTCGCTACCTACAGTTAAAAAATGGTTATCGCGAAAACAATGATTATGCTTATGAATGCAAAATATTTTTATTCGTTAAAATGTGAAAAACGGAATTTAAATATATTGAGATGAATATAATATTTTACTTTTGATTATTAAAAATGTTTCTATAAGCAGGCGCTTATATCTCCTCTTTCATTATATATGCCCATCTCCTTCAGTATAAATAAAGTATTAAACAATACAATTAAAAGGGGTATGACTACCGGATCTAAATAGGATCGGCGGATCTAAAATCTTATCTCCGTAGAGAAATCGTAGATCCGTGGATATAAGATTTTAGATCTGCAGATCTACGATTTCTCTACGGACAGAGCTACGTACGAGCAGATAATTGATTAAATCCAGGTATTAATTGTACAAATTGAATCGGAGAATTAAATAGAAATGCATGTTTCAAGCAAATTTTGAATAAATATCTTTTTTAGGTGTTAAAAAATTATGATTTTCTATCCTAAGATTTTACTATGGACAACTGGCTTCTTAAGAGCAGAGAATTAATTAAATCCAGGTTTTGATTGTATAAATTGAAGAATGATGTAGAAATTTAAGTTTCAACCAAATTTTGAATAAATATCTTTTTTGGGGAATGGAAAAATTTATGATTTTCTGTTCGCGTATCTAAGATTTTAGAATTTACTATGGACATCTGGCTTCTTAAGAGCAGAGAATTAATTAAATCCAGGTTTGGATTTTATAAATTGAAAGATAATATAGAAATGTAGGTTTCGACCAAATTTTTAATAAATATCTCTTTTTGGGAATGGAAAAGTTAATGATTTTCTGTCCGCGGATCTAAGATTTTAGATCCGCTTATCTAAGATTTTACTACGGACATCTGGCTTCTTTAGAGTATAGAATTAATTAAATCCAGGCATTTATTGTATAAATTGAAGAATTAAACACAAATGTGTGTTCCAACCAAATTTTGAATAGATAGCTATTTTGGGGATTGAAAAATACATGATTTTCTGTCCGCGGATCTAAGTTTTATGTACGTTTTGAATTAAAATATAATAGATAATTAGATCCTATGGCATATTTTCCACCTGGGCGATGGCCATCTGCTATTAATCGACCTAAAAAATAATTATTCTTTAATCTTACAAGTTTTTAAAAAATATTCGTTCAGTTATAACTCATTATCTAAAACAATTGAATTTCATCAAACAAAGTGATTCTCTTTACAGAATATACCTTTGTGGGTCATTTATCTATTCATACGAAGCTATATCCATATCTCAATCTTAGATCCACGGACAGAACATCTAAATTGTTCATACCAGAAAAAAGTTCATTTTAAATGTAGTTGAAACATACATTTATTTGTAATTATTCATGTCATTTTATAAATATCTTTGTTCATTTAATTATCTGCCAGTTCAAAGCCCTGTCCATAGAAAAATTTCAGATCCAAAAGACAGAACATCTTAGATCCGCGGACAGAACAATTCTATATAATTCATTTTTGACCTTTCTTTTGAAAAAGGTGCATTTTAAACATTAGTTAAAAATTTTCAAACATTAGAAACATTCAACGAAAATCTTAATCCTATTCCAAATTTACTTTTGTTGATCATTTGTCTATCCGTACAAAACTATGTCCGCGGATCCGCGGTCAGGAAAACATTATTTACAACATAAAAGAAAAACAAAAATATTTATTATAAATTTGGTTGAAACATATATTTCTATATAATTCTTCAATTTGTACAGTAAATACCTGGACTTAATTAATTCTCTGCTAATAAAGAAGCTCGATGTCCGTAGTAAAATCTTGGATCCGCGGATCTAAAATCTTAGGTCCACGGACAGAAAATCATGAATTTCTCAATTCCCAAAAAAAGCTATTTATTCAAAATTTGGTTGAAACATACATTTCTATATAATTCTTCAATTTGTACAATAAAAACATGGATTTAATTAGTTCTCTGCTCGTACGAAAATCTGTCCGTAGTAAAATCTTGGATTCGCGGATCTAACTTAGATCTGATAATTAGTCATACCGTATTAAAAGCCAAATTTATAAGTGTAAAAAAGAATCGCAGATTTCAATGAGCAACTTAAGCTGTTTGTTCACTTTAATTACGTTTTAACACGAAGGCCAGATGTGTGATAAACATAGTAATTGAACAGAGTAGCGAAACGACCAGGTGCATAAATGTAAAGGTAGCGAATGTGTAGAGGTAGCGAACTGACAGGTAGCGAAACGACCATCACCCAATTACACCATTTGATAAACAAATAAATTTTATATCTATTCATTGTTCTCTCCAGAAATAAACCACGCCGAAGTACCTGAACGTAAAGTCTCGCAAGTCACACGATAGGACAGCAGTGGCGGCCAATTTCACGAAATTTAACCGAGCTGATAAACTTTGAGCTATTATTCCATCGATCAAACCTTTTTTATTCACAAACATAGACTGAAATGTGCAAAATAGATTGAATTGCTCGTATGTATAGAGATTTTGTCCAGATAACGCAAATTTATTAAAGTACAGCGTGACATAAATATGTCACAGTTCTGGTTGACTTTCGATACGGGACTGGCTTCAGCGAACAGGTCTAGCGATACTATAAAACCTGTTCGCTGAAGTCTCTTTAGCTACACTGAAGACCAATATTGATCTGTTGATTGTCTATCTATTTGAGCTTATTTATCGTCAGTATAGGTTGCCCATATGACCGACGCCCCCTGAAGATATTAGTTATTTCATGATGTGGGGGTAGTGCAAGATACAGAAAGCATCCCATTCCAGAGACCCCCCTGGTTCTTTTGCATGCTCAGTGTACAGCACTGATACATAGGACATCCGTTTAACATCTCATCACTACAAGTAATGTAAGTGGAGGAGCTGGGAATCAATATTGGGATCCCAGCGTGTTACCACTGATTTACACCTCTGTTGATTGTGAATGAGAGTTTGAATAAATATAGTCAGTACCAAAGGCAGGTGTGAAAACTCAGACAAGTAATTGACATTAATCAAATAAGATTACTGATTTTCTGAATAACTTTGGTTTACTACTGATTATTATAAAAATAACACGTCTTTCAGGGTAATAGTACATGAAAGCAACCCGAGAACTGAAATAACACCCGAGGCGGAGGGTGTTATTTCAGTTCTTGGGTTGCTAACATGCACTTTTACCCTGAGAGACATGTTATTTTTTTCATTATACTGAACCAACATTTTAATGTAATTTTTCTACGCCATTTTATCATCAATTGTCGTTTGATAAGTCTGTGTTATCAAGACGTTTGGTCAGCTAGTCTGTATTGCAAGACGCTTTTTACACTGTAGTGCACATTGCAATGCAAGCGCCTGAGGCACGCAGAGCAGAGCGGCCTTGGGTGAGAACTAGAACATAACGTTTTTTTAAGTCTGTATCTATAGATTACTCGCCCATGTGGAATATTGCAAAAAGATATTGACCGGGTGATATTCATTTCCAGGATGATAGATTGAAATAACACCATGTGACGTCACATTAGGCTATATAGTAAAAAGTTTACGTAAGATATAATTAAGTTATATACACTGCTCAAATTAATTAAAGTAGCACCCATATGATCTGTAAAATACCATACGTGTTGAGTAGATTTAGGAATATCTTTTACAGAAATAACAAAATCATTCTTTTTACTAAAACAGATCGGCATTTTCATCACCAACAGGCACATTCCTGAACAGAGACAGTGTCCAGGATATGAACACTCAAATTAACTTTTAAATGGTGGTCTTACAGGAGAACAAGCAATGTCTGTAAAAGCAGATTCAGGCCTGGAAACGTTTCATAGTCAGTGTCAGTAATGAGTGTATCCCCCTCGGGCATTTAGGCACTCTCTGCATCGTCTGGGCATGCTCCTGATGACACCTCTAATCTTATCCGGTGGTATGGCATCCCATTCTGCTACAAGAGAATGAGAAAGCACACGGATGTTCTGCACAGGGTTCAGATGCGAAGAAAGTCTACGAGAAAGCATGCCCCAGACATGCTCTATAGGGTTAAGATCAGGAGACCTTGCTGGCCAGTCTAAGACCTCAGTACCTTCTGATTTCATCATCGAAGAAGTTCCGGACCATTCTTGTAGTGTGTGTTTGAGCATTATCTTGCACTAAACGAAAAGTTTCACCTATTGTACCAGCATATGGCCCAACAATTGGTTCTAGGATCTTGTCCCGCCAGAGGACCAATTCTGACCGTAGCTCACCAGAAAGCTCGCTTAGAGTTTGACTAGGAACACGTATCTTGGCAGCTGTGCAACTGGCGATCTGTGTTCTTCACTCTTCACAGACGAGAGTCGCTGCCATGTTTCGACCTGTGACAGGCATGTGAGGGTGTGGCGTCACCAAAGAGAGAGGTATTCCATATGACAGGTTTGGCGGTGGGTAAGTTATGGTGTGGACAGGGATATCCATTGATGGGCACACAGACCTTTATGTGGTTCCAGGAGGTTGTCTGACTGCCCTTATATATTGGGGCTAAGCGTTCTTACTTTGCATTGCTAGGCAGTGCGGGTTTGAATCCCACTGGGAACTTGATTGTTTATGATTCACAACGGCGCTATTTGTACCATGTGGCGGCCATAAAAAGTTTTCCCATACATGTAGTCAATGTTGTCATACGTTTATTACTGGTGTGGTGTGAGGTGGACACTTATATCCCGGTTATTAGCACAACCTTTTTTGGGATTGTTGCGATGGTTGAGTGGTCAAAGGCATTCTTACTCTGCATTGCTAGGTGGTTGTTGCCGATCGGTACAGGTTCAAATCCCACTAAGAATTTGATTATTTATAATTCACTGCAGAGCTATTTGTGCCGTGTGGTGGCCGTGCAAAGTCTCCCCATACATATAGTAAGTGTTGTCATACATTTTAAGCCTGATACTGGTGTGGTGTGAGGTGGAAACTTATATCCTGGTTATTTGCACAACCTTTTTGGGGGTTGTTGTGAGGGTTGAGTGGTCTAAGGCATTCTTACATTGCATGGGTAAGTGGTTGATGCAATTGGTGGGTGGTTTGAAGTTCCGACTGGGAACTTGTAGATATTTGTATATATATTAATTAGTAAAAAGTTTTTAATTTTGTTTTCATCGTTTCGAGGAGTTGTATAGTCAGTGATAGTGTCATCTATGCTGTGAATGTGATAGAATGTATTGCTTACAGATTTGTTCATATTTTGACGGTTTTGTTTGTTGTTTGTACTTAATTTACAAATGAATATATTCAAGCTCGACATTTGTGAAACTTCCCTAGGGATATAGACAAATAATTTCATTATTATATGACAAACTATTAGTCACTTTTTTCAAAATTTATATCAGGACCTCTACCAAATGGAAGGAATTGTGAAGGTGGTGTTCATGTTCCACTGACCTGATTTAATCCTATTACTTACTGTAGGTTAAGGCTCTTGTGCTTTCTAACATGATGACTTTTCCCTAGATATATAGTTAAAGTAGCATTAGTCTATATTTGTAGTCTACAGAGTACAGGATTAGCCAATTAGGGAGACATTGGAACCTCACTTCAAATGAAGTAATTTAAAATGTTCAATTTGATTGATAAGTTTTGCAACAGATGACAGTAAGAACAGAGTAGGAGAATATATCAGAATTTTGATAATTGTTTTTATCTTTTTCTATATTCTAGAGTAAAACAAAGCATGGCAGAAGGTAGTGCAGACATTCAGAAGCTTATTAAGTTGAGAAAACAGCGGCCAGCATTCTCTCGTATGATTTCATGGGAGATAAGCCAAGCTGCAGAACAGCACCCAGTAAAGAAAATAAAACAGAAGAAAAAGAAGGTAGGTGTGCACTAAGTGTATACACGGCTACAAGTGTATACATGGCTACATTGAAAATCTGGCTTCTATGAAATATTCTAAATACCATCCTAGAGAGTATAGTAGTATAGATATGTTAATGCCTTGTACCTCAGATTCATTGTAGAAAAGCAAGTTAAAATCAGTGAAAAAGACTTAAGTATGAATTTTCAAATAATTTAAGTCTGGGATATACTTGTGTGAGTCTTACTAGGCTGTTGTTTAGTAATTGCAAAAACTCCTTTTTTCCAGTTAACATGAAAGTTAGAGGTTGATTATTGATTGCTGGGCTCCAATATGCAGTAACCGCCTTAGGGCTTTTAAATGGACTGAAGGCCTAAGGCCCATAGAACATTGTATGCCTAAGGCCCATAGAACATTGTATTAATGAATTATAGAAGAGAAGCCTAAGAAATAATCAAAATTTCCCTCTCTAAATATAATTTCAGGAATGTTCTGATACAAATGATGAGAATAAGGAAACAGAAGATCAGGTTTTAGGTGAAGATGACAGTCCTGACTTTGAAATAAGTGATAGCAGTGAATATGAAACAGCTTGTGAGGATGAAGATAGCATTGAATCCAAAACAGAAGAATTGAGTATTAATGATTCTGAAAGTCAGTTTGAAAGCATTGGTACAGATATTTTAGAACTTGATGATGGTGATAATGAAGTTGATGATGATAATGTGGAGGAAGATGAAGATATCTTTATGTCTAGTGTTGGAAGTGATAAAATTTCGGATGTTGCAACTTCTGGCGAACCTCAGTCAGGTAGAAGGAGAAGGCTTTCAAAGAAACAAAAACGTAAAAGGAAGAAGTATTTCAGAATGATGTATGTGGATGACCTCTACAATCTTGGTAACTTGTTTGATGTTACTGATGAAATTAATGATGTATTCTCAGAAGTGTTAGCGTCAGATCCAAATGTGGAGGTAAAACATAGAGTACCTACTCTGGTTGAGTTGTGCATGAGGGCAAACAGAAAAAAACCAAGAACAAACTCAGAAAGACAGAGAAATGTAAGTGGAGCAGACAAAGACAGACATAGAAATGTAAGCGGAACAGACAGAAATACTGCAACTGCGGTTGATCTTCCTTATAGAATGAAGAAACTTATATCAAGCTGGGGCCGAGATCAGAAACAAATTGAGAATCAGTTGTCATTTTTCTTAAATAAAGTTCTTCCTATATTGGAAGAAAAAGTCTTGAAAAAACATTACATGTGTGCAGATCACATGGTTTATTATAGTGGTAAAATCCATAAAGTGACATTTCAGAAGAGAAGTGTGTGGTCCGTACTTCCTTTTCCACCATCAAAGAACATTTTATCACAAGTGTCATATGCCAGTGAGAAAAGTCCAGCATTTTTATTTACACCATCCATGCACAGTCATGTAGAAATGGATAATCTTAATTATAGTTACAATGAACACTTGAAGTATGACAATGTCACACTGACCAATGCGATGTGGGGTGAGTATTTAATAATGTAATAGATTTTTAATCAGATAATTTTTTTTTTTTTTTTTGACAGTGCGGAAATTGTTGAGTTATTTACAGACCCTTATTATTTATGCCCCTGCCATAAAATGGAGGGGGTGGGTGTATATAGTGTTACCCCTGTCCGTGCATGCATGTGTGTTCGAAAAAGTCATGTCAGGTCCATAACTTATGTATGCGTGATGAGATTTCAAAATAAATTGGTATACATGACCACCATAAGTAGGCGATATGTGGTGTATAAGACTAAGGTCCCTAGATCAAAGTTCAAGGTCACAGCAGGGGATTGAACTTAGTGCATTTGTCTTACAGTCTTAAGTGCAGTTGGAGTTTTTGTCGGGTCCAACATTTCTGCATGCATGATGGGATTTCAAAATAAATTGGTACACTTGACCACCATAAGGAGTGATGTGTTGCATGCAAGACCTAGGTCAAAGGTCAAGGGCACAGAACGACATTGAACATAGTGTATTTGTCATTTAGGCTTTAAGTTCAGTTGGAGTTTGTGTCTGGTCAATAACTTCTACAATGTGCTGCGTCCAAGACCCAGGTGCCTAGGTCAAAAGTCATGGTCGCAGTAGAGGATTAAACTTAATATATTTCTCTGTTCCATAACTTTCGCAAGCATGATGGTATTTCAGAACCTTTGAATGTTGGTGCCACTCTGCAGTGCTGGTGTTTTTACTTGCAACTTGTATTCAAACCCATTATGTTACTAACATTATTATCTTTTTCAGTACTAAACACGTTCATATTGGCCTGAATTCAATAATGCATGATAGCATTGCTTTATAAACTTACATAATATATACACCATAAAAAAAATAACGCTAATATTTGCTACCTTTAAAGCCTGTGTTGCAGGGACATCTGTGTCCTATGGACACATGTCTTAGTAAGTCTTATCAACTTTCTAAAAAATTGCTTTTGTACTAGGACAGGCTTTTTCATTTTTTTCCAGAATGAGGTTCAGTGCTTCATAGCCATAACTACGAGCCAAAATTAACAAAATTTTATGTAATAAAGCCGTTATAAATGACTCGCATATCTGAGTTTTCTCATTTGTGATTTTTTAAGATGATAAATCCTTATTCATGTGTAATGTTTTTTTTTTTTTTTTAAAAAAAAACAGCCTTGTTCACTCCTGTTTATTGAAAAGAATCTTTACTTTACAGCCTTGGCTACTACAGTAGATCTAATGCTACCCCAACAGACAAACACAACGTCTATTATTCGAGTGAAGAGAGCTTTAAACCTGAGGTAAGCCTATAATTTTATTATAACAAACCTCTGACCTGATCATAAGTTGAGAGTAGAAATTCCCACAGTGGATTTTGAGAGAGACATCTGCACCCTATTTCAGTACATGCTTGTTAGAACCTGGTAAGCAGTCACATTAACAATTCAGGTAAATAAAGAAGATAATAAGAAATTTTTCTCTTTGGTCCATAAAGACGGGTAAATATATCTAAAGGAATGGGACATACCCTAAAAGTAACCCATGGTATACTGCATATATATTTCATTGTCTGATTCCCTATAAAATAAAATACAATTGAAAATGTACAGAAGGATTTGTATTTAAAAATGTCAACTTAGGGCATATAGACACTTAGAAAGTGGTCATTTATGATAAATGTTGAGCTGCCAAAATATTGTAGAACAACAAATCTCTTTATATTAAAGACCAGTATTCATGTATTCAGTAAACTTATAATTGTACTATGAGTTTTTGACTTGCACTTTGACATCGGATGAAGATTTGTTCATCCTTTTGTTTGATATGATTCTGAAAGATATTGAATGTTCTAAATTTTTGAGTATGCTTCTTAAATGCCTATTTAGTGTTCTTGTAAAGACTAACTTAGCAGTCAAAGTGAAGTTTGAGCAAGAAATAAAATAATGCTTTCTTTGTTATCAGTTTGTTAATTTTTTTTATTTTATTTACAGATATAAATGTCTTGTTGAAACTTTGTTTGAATATGTTCTCCCATATGTGATGTGGGCACGAGGAAAAGTTGCCATGGCAACAGATATGTTCAGAAATTTGGTAGAAAAAGAAACAGAAGGTAAGTACTTGAAAGTATTACAACAGATACTGTTTTTCTATAAATTTGGATGCTTAAGATGGTACAGATTTTGTTGAGTTTCCATGTTACATTCATTTAGTTGTTTAAAATAAAGTAAATCATTTAAAAATCAGAAAAAATGGTAGATCTTGAGACTTTCTGATAAATGGTTTAAATATATGTCTTTTTGATGCACCATGAATTGGGTGCATAGTCACCAGTCAGTCCATCTGTTATATTCAATTTCTGGACTATTTCTGGGGAAACGGTGGCTTTCTGTGCAAGAGAAGCTGCACATGTTAGCAGGATGTTCTGGTTTGATGAATTTTCTCGTGATGCCTGCTAGATTTTAAAGTAGAGCAGTTTTTGGTTTATGGGTTATTTCTCAGGAAACAGTTGCTTGTATTGAATTTAACTATAGATGAAGCTTGAAAAGCAAGAGGAGATATGCATATTTCCTGGATGTTCAGTTTGGATGAATTTTCACCTAGTGATGACCCTTTGATTGTAAAATAGAGCTATTACGTTTCCAGGCTATTTCTGAAGAACTTAATACTTGAATTCAACAAAACTTTGTGTCAGTCTTCGCAGGCAAAAGGAGAAGTGTTTATGTTGGAGATGATTCAATTGGAAGGATTTTCATATAGTTATGACCAAAGATTGTAAATTATAGCAATTTCATTTCAGTGATATTTCTTAGAAACTAATAGCTTGATAGTTTGTGAAACCTTGTGTCAAGTTTTAGTTTGCTTACCAAAATAACCCAGATATGGACAAATTTCCATGTATGCTGCATCCATCGGTCCAATGAATAGTCTTGTTAATTGAAGATGTGTATCATATCTAAATTACCAGTTAACAAAATTGCCAAAGTATAGAAATGTATGCATGTTTCATTCTTTTTAAATATTTTTTCTTTAGAAATTGATAAATGTAATAATTTATGGGAACAAACTCTAGAAGTAAGAATAGGTTATAGGTTGTACTATATAAAGAATTGAATTTAGAAGTTGTATTTTCTTTTCGACATGTAGTGGATGCAAAAGCCATGTTTTTGAGTGAAATAGGAAGAATGCATGCCATGTTTAGAGATGCAGCCACTGCAGAACAGTTTTACAGAATTGCCACGGAAACAGCACTAGAAGACTTGAATGCTGAGAAAAGAGATAAGTGTATAAATGAAGTCAGTGAACAGAAACAAATACTGCTTGCTAGTATCTATGACACAGGGTAAGTTAAACACTACTCTAAAACTGATCATGCACCCCATTCTTGAAAAACAAAATTTTATTACAGGGTTTGCACAGGCTTTAAAAGTGCTTGAATTTGAGTGCCTTTCGTAAAAGTGCTTAAAAATGAAAAAAAAAAAAATCCTTGAAACTCCTTAAATTTGGTTGCTGTCTTAAAAAGTGCTTAATTTCATCTGAAAACATGCTTGAAAATGAATAAATGTCAAAGTGCCTAGTGAAAAGTCGATAGGTTTCAACAGACGATCTCATTTAGTATCAAAATACATAAAATGTTTGCCCAATGAAACAGACAGGAGACAGATTGCAGTTGGTTCCAACTAGTGTGGGTACGAATACAAAGTAGTTGTGCCCCTTAGTTGTTCTCCTAAGGGGAAAATGTGTGCTTCTAAAAAATGCTTAAAAAGTGCTTGAATTTTGGCATTGAATGTCTGTATGAACCCTGTTTAATGGAAGTTTATTTGGTGTATTCACAGTAAATTGTTTGTGAACCATGCTATCAGTTTAACTCTTTCATAAATTTGATATATAATTATGTGAAGAATAAAAATGTGAAACTGTATTTTTTACCAAGAGGGAAGAGGAATTTTCAGTAGTCTGTGTCTTTATTTTCTTATGAAAGATGATATGGTAAAATGCCTGTCTGACATAAGATAATTGTTAATTTTCATATTGATAATGTGATATTATGACTATCATTAACAGCTTCATTTTATAAGCCTAGACTGTTACACCAGTAATGTAAATTGCATAAAAGTTAACTGTTTGTCTTATACATACATTGTATAGAGTGTTAGATAGTGGAAAAGCTGTCCAGTCCTGCACATACTGGAGTGGCGTGAAGAATCTGCCAACAGTTAGGAACTCAACTATAACAGCAGGCTGTGATGCTCTTCTATGTTATCACTTGTCTCACTGTAGTGGTTTGTACATAGCTTTTTACATTCCAGAATTTCATAGGAAAATGAGATAACTTGTTACTCAGAGGTTTAAAGATGAAAAACAAATTACTTTAACTTTTAGTACACTGTTTACCAACATGTATTGAGTAACAGTTGTACATGCTGAGATTCAGTCCCTGATCATACTTCATTGGTATAAGTGACTGTTGTAACACTGATTAAGAATTTTAGATACATATTTTTAAAAATCATGTGATCGTTTATTTTGAAGCCACATTCTAACAGGCAGATGCCACAATTTTGATGAATACCTTGAACATGTTGTTTTCAGTTATTTCAGTGAGAAAGTTGATACTGTCTTATGTAAGTGTTTCACAGGTTTTAAATAATTGACAAATTATTGATTTTGGTTTTCAGTACACCGTTTTTGGTAATATTTTACAGATTCAAACCCATATGAAGAGGCCATTTCCAGACTAGAGAAAATGACAAAATCCTGTACCTATGTGTATTATTACCAGTCCATGCTCCATGCACTGCAGGGATCAACTGATGTGTCTACACGACTCTACAGAGAATGTAGGATGAAGTAAGTCCTGTATTTTTGAGTCATCTGATTTATTTTGTCTTACACAAAGACTGTAGTCATTCAGTTTTTCCTGTGCCTTATGGTCTGTCAAGCTACCTGTTGTTCTGTATTCAGTAGTCTGACCTATGGGTTTGTCTTGTGTTAGGTATTTCATTTATCCAAAAAGCAGAAGCAGAAGATACAAAAGCTGTTCACTAGTAAGATACAAAAGCTGTACACTAGTAAGATACAAAAGCTGTTCACTAGTAAGATACAAAAGCTGTTCACTAGTAAGATACAAAAGCTGTTCACTAGTAAGATACAAAAGCTGCTCACTAGTAAGATACAAAAGCTGTTCACTAGTAAGATACAAAAGCTGCTCACTAGTAAGATACAAAAGCTGTTCACTAGTAAGATACAAAAGCTGTACACTAGTAAGATACAAAAGCTGTTCACTAGTAAGATACAAAAGCTGTTCACTAGTAAGATACAAAAGCTGTTCACTAGTAAGATACAAAAGCTGCTCACTAGTAAGATACAAAAGCTGTTCACTAGTAAGATACAAAAGCTGCTCACTAGTAAGATACAAAAGCTGTTCACTAGTAAGATACAAAAGCTGTTCACTAGTAAGATACAAAAGCTGTTCACTAGTACAGAAGCAGAACTTATAAATGTCTGTGTAATCAAGTTTGATACGTTGTATTGTTAGAAATGGCTTATTTTAACTGTTTTGTCTGTGAAAAGAAATTTATTTGACATTGTATGACATGCTGATTTCTGTATAAGCAATCTTTCCTTCTTTTACAATCCAGTAGACACAGGACAGAGATTGGTTTATATGCCCTAGTATATGTAGCTAATGGTAGCTGTGTTTTTAAATGCTGGCTCACTTTGTTTTGGAAAACAGTGAAGTGGTTGCTCAGGATTGTAATTGCTACATTATCAATATTTATATACTTTCAGTTGTTTTCATACCCCGGGGGATGCTGTCTTGTCATTGCTAGAAAAGAGAGCTAGGAATCCATGGAAACCATTAATTGATCTTGTTGATATGCAAAGGTTAAAGGTGAAGCCGTTAAATGTCATCTGGAGGACAAATCTACAAGCACCAAGGGTGTCAAAGCATAGGTAGTATGATTATACATGCATTTGGTAGTCTTTTCTTTTATTTTTTTATTTTTTCATTTTCTTTAGTTTGTTTTTACAAGGATGTCTGAAATGTGCTAGCATGAGTTTATTCATTCTACAAGTTGTGCATGTATAAGCATAAGGTTTGTTTGATATATGAAGATAAATGTCTTGTATTAGGAAATCAAAACTGTGTCTCTGATTATATGTTATAGCATAGATTAAACCTATCATATCAAAGATTAGCCTATATTTCATATACTGGTATGCTTGTTTGTATCAGATGTTTGACCTTTGATTTTACAGACCAATGGAAGCTCAAGTGAACAGTTACAATTTAAATCTGCATCAAAATGAAGCTGGCTACATCACAGGTGACATGCAGATGGCACTGCCTCCCTTGAGGGATATCTCATTAGACCCCTACAATGGGTATGTAACAACAAGGGAACATAACTCTGATTAACCATATTGTTTCCTTTTCTTAAAGGGAGTTATTTTTGGAATGGTGTGTGGGCGAGTTATTATTAGTCATTTACATTTTTGCAGTCAATTTTTTTCAACTTCTTTTTGCCTAATAAGTCGAGAATCTTAAAAGAAAATCATGGATTTAAATGGATTTCAATACTGATTACTTACTTAATATTCTTGGTTTTAAAGCAACTGATTCACAGATGGGCCGACAGTGAAAAAAAGAAAATGTTTAAACATTTAAAAATTCTAGCCATAATTGTATGGAACATATCTTAACTAAGGTACTGTCGCATTTTTTGTTACAGAAAAAAAGTCAAAATATCAAGTTTTACACACTTTTATCGGTAAAAAATTTAGTCACTTGTAGATACTTGATTTTTACTATTAATTTTGAGGAAACTTTATACCTTGCCTCACTGGCTCAGTGGGGTAGATCAACGTTCCATATTTTACTGACCTCAAGAGCTTGGGTTCAAATCCTGGTAAAAGCAAACCTTTTTTTCATTTTACATGGTGTATAGAAGCATAATATTATGTTTTGTCCATATTACATTAACTTCTCTTAAATTTCTAAAGAAAAAAAATTTCAGCTAAATTCTGTAAGTCAGTCACTTTAAATGTTTTTTTTTAAACTGTATAATACATTTGCATTTATTTGAAGGTCATTGGTAATTGACAACATTCCATCACATACAGGAACCTGGATGTCTGCATTTTTGACTTCTGAGTATACACATTGTGGTAAGTTTACAGGAAAAAATGTTTTCTTAAACATGGTTACATACCCACTTATTTATACACACATTTTAGTTAAATCTTTCAAACCTGATAAGTGCATGTAACCATACATCTCTATTCTCCAAAAACATACCTGAAAACCTCACTGGGAATGGTTTGTGCCAAGTTTAATTCTGTTTGTTGTCTCATATAGCTCTAAACAGTGATATGGCCCATGTTTCTCAGTAGTAAAGAGTACAGTACAGATATTTTTGCAGATATTGACTATCCTTATCATGGGACATTTAGGGTGAAATAATTGAGATTCTTTAGTCATATTGAAGTATGCATGATGGTTACTGGCACTTCTTAGGAAAAAAGTTTGCATAGATTTCTTACATTTGGAATACAAAAGAAATTGTAAGACAGTCTAACAAAATTTTTAATCATACATTTTGCAGGTAGCCTTGTGGTACCAACTCCAATGTTGATATATTCAGGTGAGGATGGCACCACTGTCCACATGGTCAACCCAAGCAATACCTCAAGTGGCCTAAGGACAGTGGCCTACTTTAATTACAATGGACCTCCTTGTCCATTCATGTTATACTGGACAGGCCCAGATGGTCAGATGGCAAAACTGAACCTACTCAGTGTGTATAAGAACCATTGCAAAAAGGTAATCTTTAACATTTAATACTCTCTTCTATGAAAATGCTTATTGTTTACTAAATACTATTTACAAGTTACATATTTATGATGTCATTATTGGCAAGTATAAGAAATTTTCTGTATTATTTGAGAATATTGTGTCCTAGGATAGTTTCTTTTGTTTTGATTTCAATTTAATTACTTATAAGAAGTATCAGTGAACTTACATGTAATTACAGAATCAATTACAGACTGTTTGACAACTGTGCTACATCATTACAGACTGTTTAAACAATTTTTCCACAATCATTACAGACTGTATTATCAGCAGTGCAGCAATCATTATAGACATTGCCACAGTCATAACAGACTGTTTCAGCAGCTATGCCACAATCGTTACAGACTGTTTTGACACCTTTGCTACAATCTTTATGAATTTTTGTAACAACTTTGCCACAATCATTAGACTGTTTATCAACTATGCCACAATCACTATAGACTGATTTTGACAACTGTACAACAAACCTTATAGATTGTTATAGCAATTTTTCCACAATCGTTATGGAATTTTGTTACAGCTACAACACAATCATTAATTTACAGACTGTTTTCAGAAATAAGCCACAATTTCTACAGACAATTTTCACAACTAAGGACTGTTTTCACAACTTTACCAGTTTTTAAAAAAATCTGTGTAGTTTAGGTTGGAAAAAGTAAATGAAATAACAATATTCTGTTTTTGCTTCAGATGGTGACAGAGCAATTAAACAAAAATCATGATCATTATTTCAAGACTACGAAATTCAACGACACAGAATATCAAATGCTGTTCAAGTTTCTGGATGTTGCATATGACAAAAACTACACATTGACTGAACCAGTAAATTTATATTTTTTCTAATTTCTACAATTAAACCCTTCTTCAAAAAAGTGGTGGTATATTACTTTGCAAATGACTGTTTGTCCATTAGAATACCAGTAGACAAAGTGATAACTTTTTGTCCATTGGTCCATTAGTAGACAAAGTGATAACAGTTTGTCTATTGGTTCGTCAGTACACAAAGTGATAACTGTTAGTCCATTGGTCCACCAGTAGACAAAGTGATAATTGTTTGTCCATTAGAATACCAGTAGACAAAGTGATAACTGTTTGTCCATTGGTCCATCAGTAGAAAAAATGATGACTGTCTGTTGGTACATCGGTAGACAAATTGATTTCCAGTCAATAACTTGAGAACTTACAAGCTTAGAAACTTTGTGCTCTTATTACAGAGGGACCTGCTTGTTGAAAACTATTTAAGATCAATACCACAAGATCAACCTTGCCTTGGACCCTCAAACTTTACAGAGAGATTAGGCATGTGTATCTGAATCCTTCACATTTGGCTTCACTGCCTCAAAGGACTAGTTTTCAAAAGCGTGATCTTCAAAAATGGTTTCCAATCAATAAGTCAGGAACATCTGAATGCAAGACCTTAAGATTACATGAACTGTCCCAAATTTAAGCTTACCCATGTCATAGGTCAAGCTGACAGGTGTGTTCTTTTATAATGGTTTCCACAAAATAACACTTAAACATCTTAACTTAAAACCCCCAATTTTTATAGGGCGGTTGGTAGTGGTGATGATCTTAGTATGATTTTCAGGCTCCTGTATAAAAAGTCAAGGTCACGGTGATTTGTTTTCTATTCAGTATCTCAAGAAATGCTGGAAGAAAGAAGGAAAGGTTGGTCTTAGGGATTTCTGATGTGAGTAGGGGAGCATAGTGTCTTTCAGGCAGATCCTGTTTTAATCTAAAATTCTTTAACTTAACTAAACATAACTTAGAGTAAATTTTTATGCCCCCCTTTGAAAAAGGGAGAGCATATTGCTTTGCTGCTGTCTGTCGGTCGGTCTGTCTGCATGTCCACCAACAGTTTCTGTTCATTTTCTTCGCAGAGGTTGCACATACTGAAATATAATTTGGTATACAGATTCATCATAAGAATATCTAGGTCAAGTTCTGTTTTGGGTACGATCGAGCAATTTTTGACAGAGTTATGCCCCTTGGACTTAGAAAAATTCCAGTTATTTGCAGTTTCCGTTCATTTTCTTTGCAGAGGTTGCACATACTGAAATAAAATTTGGTATACAGATTTATCATAAGAATATCTAGGTCTAGTTTTAGCTTAGACACGTCATACTTGATTGGTTGATGCATCTCAGATAGTACCAGTAGATAACCCTTATTGATTTTAATTTCAAAAGGTAAATTTCATTTCCATGTACACTGCCCATAATGTATACTGCCGGGGGAGGTGAGGGGGCATAAGTGTTTCATAAACATCTCTTGTTATAATATAAACATGATTTACTTTTAATTGTAGTTAGACAAATGTGCTGCTTGTGAAGATAAAATATATGAAGTAATTGGATTATATATATGCAACTCATTTTTCGGCAGTGTTTTTTTGAAAGTAAGATTTTGAATGCTGAACAGCACATGTACTTTGTCCGGATATTGCAACCAGTCACTGCATCTCAGTTTGAAACAGTTGTTATCTTTTATACTTCCTGTATTACTTTCAGAATATTGTAGCAGCTGTAACAAATTATAAATCTACCAGACAAAAAGTGAAGAAATTGGAAGATAAGGGGAAAAAGGTTCCAAAGCATTTAACAAGAAAATCTCTAGTCTCCAGTTTCAACCAGAATAAGAACAGCATGTATGAGAAATGTGAGCTTGTTGATGAACCCTATGTATTTGGCAAATCTATTGCATTGGAACTTGAAGGGTCAAGGAAATGTTTGGTCATAGTAAGTATATATGGTAATTAATTGAATGCCTTCTTTTTGATATTTCACTTGATATTTTTCTGGTTTTCTACATGTTCTATACACAGTATTAAGATATCGGAATGTGTTAATCACTATAAATGCCTAAAAGCATATTTGACATATTTGCTGACTCGAGAAAATTCATAGTTTGATGTAGAATCCTGAAGTCTTTAATTAAATAGGTGTGCATCATTCTTTAGCCTAAAAGTCTTTTTTGGCTTTTTGCCGAGTTATTGCCCTTATCAAAAATTTCCATTTGAAACTTTATTATAGCATAACTCTATAACACTTCAGTATATTAACTTGAAACTTTAAGAATAGTTGGATAGCAATAAGAAGAAGTGCAGAATGACAAGAGCTATTACTTTATATAAATATCATAGAATGAATTGATTTTTTTAATATAGAGTTATTGCCCTTTGTTTCTTTCTAAATGTCAGTTTGTAATGTAAATATTTTCAGACTAAACTAACTTACAATTTTGAATACTGCTTTGAAAATCAAAACTTTAAGGTAGTTTTAAGTACCAAACTTGAAAGATAGTTGTGTGGTTTCAGGAAAGACACAGAACTCTTCTTGGACTGTGGGTAGAATGATAATTAACTTGCAGTTAGAAGAAGTGCAAATGCCTGTTTCTGCTCAGTTGTCATTCTGCAGAGTTATTGCCCTTTCTCAAAGCCCTTTGGTGGGTGATGGCCATGTCTGACATGGCTCTTGTTGGAATTTTACTTTTTCAGAAGAAAAGATAACACTAACCTTAAATATTGTCTTTAAAATTCTTAAGAAGAGATTGCATGATTTCTCACAGCCAGGCATCTATGTCCATCAAGTGTTTGACCCCTTGACAGATTTTGAATGATTTGTTATAAAACGTAAAGGAAGTTGATATGTAAATATATCTTAAAACATGAACTGCTCAGGAAGTTGCCTTTTTGCATTTCTAGGTCACTTTTTAATCTTTAATTAAAAATTTAAGAAAATGAAGACAACAGCTGGAAAATCTGACTGATAACAAAGTGTCACCAGATTATGTTTTGTTTTGTTAATCAATCAGTTCAAGTCAGCTGACTTTCATCTGTTAATTTTGAACAGTATGTTGCTTCAGAGTATAATAATTTTAATGTACTAGCTTATTGTAAGTTTGCCACTTGCTTTGCAGAGGTTTTACACGTATGTGTTATATCATTTTGTATGCAAAAATTTTTAAGGATTCTTAGAATCTGAGCACCACACCTGTGGTCTCTCAGTTTAAGGTCAAGATCTCAATTGGGCATTTTATTTTCTATTAGGCTGGTCCATACTTTTGTTATGAATGATGAAATCATTTATTTGCAATAAATTTTAGCATCATATTATGTATATCATTCAAGTTAAGGTGAAGGTAACAAAAATGGAAATGACCGGTCCATAACTTTATTACTTTACAGTTGTAATTATTATAAATGAATTGATGTGTTAGAAAAGCTGGATATTTTTATCACAGATTAATACAGAAGACAAGAGCTCCTTTCTCAGTTGTGGACTGCATGAGCCCTCTCTTACTATTCGACAGGGTAGAAAAAACTGCACAAGTGAAGAGTACCTCATGCTCGTTAGGAATAAGTGAGTTTTTATGGCTACGGCTCTATGCAGTTGATTGATCAATCTGTTTAACTTAGTTTAATATTTTAAATAGGTCTCAGTTTCTACAAATAGGTAGAGTGTAAGTACACCTTTTCTACCAGTAACATTAACGTTACACCATACACACCTGCTCACCAGTATGGTGAGGTGTCAAGCAAAGTTTGATAACCATGGCAGCAATACAGTACTTAATGTGTTATCTCTCTTTAATGAACAATATTTTAATTGTCCTGGGCAAGTTTTATGGATCTTTTATTTCTAATAATGGCAATGACACTACCTGTCACATAATTATTTACCACTACAAGTGCTAGAAAATCAGATGACTGATTTAAGTAATCTTGATCAGAGAATTTAATAGAAATTGTAAAACGTATTCTACTATAAACTGTTATACTTTCGCTGAACAATTGTTTTTAGTGACATCTAAGGTCACAAAGTGACAGGTCTGAATAAGGTTGCCTGAATAGTATGTACAAGGATTTTATTAGATGTATTGTTTCAGGGATTTGCTGTTGTTGAACCAAAAAGGGGAGACACTTCTTCAAATAGAGGACAACAGTATATGTGTAGCAGCCAGAGATGGATGTCCTCCAGCTGTTGTTTATCCCAATATTTATGGAATAAACAAGGAGAAAAACAGGTACTGGCATTTTATTATAGATGACATCATGTAAGGATTTAATTTACAAGGATTTAAAAAGTTATGAAATTTAGATTTGTATCTACCATTATAACCTGTTTGTCCTGTATTTCTGTTTGTGATGCTTGAATCTGATTATGACTTAATTCATCATTTCTGATTTGCTCTTTTAATCTTTTTTGTAATAATCAATGGTAAAAAAAAAATTTGATAAATGATATTTTGGTTTTTAGTTTGACTATACAAAGTATATGGAGAACTGTCCTACTCATGTCACTGTCCTCATCCGCATCCACGTTTCTGATTAAAGTTTTTGTTCAGTAAAATATTTTTTACTGTAACTTGTTTATTTCTTTAGGGATTTACTTCAAACTTCAAATATATGTTCCTTAACATCACCCACATCATGTATGGTAAGGTTCACAACTATAGCACCCATATTTCCAGAATTATCTTCCCTTTAAACTTATAATTTTCCTTAAAAATTGTAACATTTCACTGTTACTATATTTCTAGAGGGATTTACTTCCAGGGGAAACCAAAACAAATATTTGAACTACAGCCAGTGTCATAATTTATTATATACTTTAACGTAATAAATTTTTAATGAAATTCTGGAGAAAATCTGCATTTAGATACATCTCTGCAGAACACAGATATCACGCTGGGCCATCAATTTGTGCATTAATGTTTTGCCAGTCGATATGTTTTGTTTTCTTTCAGCATCTGGCGAGTAGTCCTTGGCTTGGAAGATGTGATATTGGATGTACAGGAATATATTTGTTGGACAGTTGGTTCAATTTACGATGAGTTGGCTCAAGGAATACAGAAAGAGCCTTTGCTTTATCAGTTGACCCCTATAGGGGAAAAGGCAGAAACAACAGGCAAATTACTAATGGTGAACCTAGTTTGTGGTCTAGGATTTATTGACCCTGCAACAGTTGAGTTTGTGCCAGTCCATGTCACTGAAGGGTGGTAAGTAAAATCAAATTGCTGCAGTCTCAAAGTAGAAGGAAAATTAAGTCACCAGAAAACATTACAATGTACTTCCAAGTATCACAATTTTACCTTTAACAGTTATCCTGGACAGTTCAGTAAGCATTTTGTTACTGTTTTTTTGTTAACTTAAAAAGCTAATAAATCAATTTAATTTCATAGACTTTCGTTACATCATTTTTAAATTTGAACTGAACATTTTTAAAGTTGAACTGAAATGTCTAGTGCTGTTAATTATTACAGTGCCCAGCATTTTGAGTTTACAAGTGGAAATGAATTAATGAAAGGAGACTTTGAGAATATTGAAGTGCTTGCAGAGAAAACCTTCACGGAGGACAACAAGTCTGTATGTCGTTTAGCATTTGGAATACAGAACAAGGTGTTTGTGCTTGATTTATCACGCTCTGTGGGAGAAGAGACATCCGACTTAGAACTGATATGCAGCCTGGAACTGCCAGGCCTTGTGAAAGAAGTTTGCTTAGTTGGAAAACAAGGTAAAAATATTCCTCTTTGAAATTTTTAACTTTGTAGGTGCTTATTTCTACACATCAGTTTTGAAAGGTCATACAAAGTTCTGATCATTTGTCTAAATTAATCCATATGAGATCACATTGTGCATTCCAACAGAAAAAAACATCCAGTAAGAATATGGTCACATTTTGTAAACTTGTGGTATTAGTAAACAAACAAGAACTGTCACTGTAACATGACAATGCCGCCGAAGTGTTGCTTTGACCTCTGAACTGAGGATCAGTCATTCAGGGGTAAAGGTCAAATAAATAAAGGTCAGTGGGAAGATCTTGTCCAAAGGAGTTTAGTATCCAAGTATTAAGTATATCCACTTATTAATAGCACGAATAAGGAAGTTAGGGCCAATGTTAAAGTTTTTGGACATTTGGATCTTCAAGGTGAAGGTCATTCAGGGGTCAAGGTCAAATAGATATAGGTCATTGTGAAGGTCTTGTCCAAAGGGGTGTTGTGTCCAAGTATGAAGTCAATCTACTTCCTAATTAGGAAGTTAATGTAGCCAATGTTAAAGTTTTTTGGACAGAATGACGGACAATCAGTTCTCCCTTCAGTGCATAAAAATCTTAGTTCTGATTTTATAGATAGATACCAGCTTTCATATTAGATATTCTAGCAAAATCTATTTTTATAATAGTACATGTACTTTAGTTTTACATCATTTGGGAAAAAAGTACTTGCAACTTACATTCTGTTATTATAGTCCCTCTCATCGACAGCTTCTTGGATTCAGTTAATTGTGGAATGTGGAAAACTCATTGGAGAAATTTAACACATTAGCATCACTCTAAACTAAAGTCTTTGCTTCTTTCCTGTTAACTTAACACTTTCACTGTTTTTTTTCTGGTTATGAACTCTTTATCATAGAGATTACCAAATATCAGACATGTTAAAACTGCTTAAATTGGCAAATTTTATTTTAGGAGTAAATTCATGACCAACCTGTCATGAAAGAATTCTACAATTTTTTGATCCTCATCTGTTGTTTTTTTGTTTTTTTTTCAAGAAGCTGTTCAGCAGTACATTTAAAATTTATCATTAATCTCAATTTATAGTTGGAATGTTGATTTCCCTGACCCAGCATCATGATGTGGAGGAGGAATACTACAGAGAACATGTCTTCTTCTTTGACTTCTCTGGCCATCTTCATGGTGTACTGCTCTGTCTGGGTAGAGGGCCAAGGTCATTCTTCCCAATATATCTCCATGGCAACAATGGGTCAGATGAAAGTCAAAGTGAAGAAAAATTTCCAGCTGGCTGGTATGTGTATCTGAGAGATGGACGTGATGGTATAATGTGTGTACGATTACAGTGAGAACACACAACAATAAGAACATGCATCAGACAACAGACAGAGTTATGACAATTGATAATTGTAGTAGATTCCATTTTTCATTATATCTCATCGCAAAAATACCGATTGTACGAATAATTAGGTTAGTTCAGTCACATTTTGTCTGTATATAATAGCATATCCAGTTGAAGTAGGGCTTTTATTTCTAAAGTTGGTATGTTAATTTCATGCAAAGCAATTTCAAGTTAACTAGAGGTTGTTGGTAACTAGGTTCAGGTTTTTTGTAGTCTGAATTTAGTTTTTTCCATGAAGCTATATACAAGCTAACATTATTTTGAAATTACCACAAAGAGTGCCAAGCTATTAACTCTGGAATGACACTGTCGAAATGTTTTTTTTAGTGGTTTTAGTAGATTACTCAGGCTGTATCCATGTATCAAAGAAATAAGTAAGGCTACTGATATGAAAATGTTAATGATTTCAATACTTTTCACACTGTTGTCCAAATGTGACAAGTTGTTTTTTTGATGTAGGTTACAGTATGCTAGTTTTAAATGGAAAAATTAGAAATAGGTTCTAACAGTTTATTTTAATCCCATTCAGTGACTGCCACCTGGGTTGTAACCTTTACTCATGTTGAGTTTGCCAACTTGGCTTGCTCAGCAAAGCATTAAAGTGTCAGTCCATGGGTTCTCAGTTCAGACCCCATCAGGGTCTGCAAGAATTTCTCAGTAATAATTGATCATGGACAGTGCATCTAAAGATAATTTATCCCTCACCTTTAAGTCAAGAGAGGAAATAGTCGGTGACTTGCAGAGAGATTTGTAAGTAATCCGGTTTGATACCCAGGAACGCACGTTACCTGGATTGACTACTTGGATACCAAAAAGAGGTTGTAACTGGCATTAAACCTTAATAAACAACCAAACGAAAAAAGCTGAGTTTGGAATGCAGAATGTTGCTACAGACTCCAACGCTATCCACAACCACTTCTCCTCACAGTAGGTCACTCAGAATGTAGTAATAAAATTGTATTTCATGATTTGACATTTATGAAGCACTTGAAAACTGGAAATTTAAACAGTGCTTTTATTGAAATAAAGCAGACTCAATACTAGAATCCTGGGGCAGTTGATTGAAGTTAAATTGACAGACAAAAACACTGCTTTGATTGATTTACAAAGCAATAGGCTTAGAACTAAGGGCATCTGAAATCAAAAGGTTACCAGAAAGTGCATGATTTATGTAATGTTCACTTGTTTCTATTATATGTTAACTTATATATATAATACCACTGTATTAATCTTGTTTTTATTTCAATTAATTCAAACTTGTAAAGTTATGTTAAGAAAATCTTCTGAAAGCCTGTTCTTTCTCCTCTATATTTTTACTCTGTGATAGTCTTTGCTATTGTATAGGTAATGTTTTTGTTCATATTTACACCTTATATGATATACTTACACGTATATTGACAAATGTTTGAAAATATTCTGCAGATTATTCGTATGGGTTGTATCAAATGCTCCCTTCTTTACTGTTGTGTCTATTTATTGATTATACTTTTTAGTGATTCTATTTTGTAAACATTTACAATCAATATGTGATACTATTGTTTTACTTATACACTAAATGAATTAAATGACTTGTACAAACCTGTGAAGTGATTGTTGATTTTCACCAACATCGTTCATCCATCTTCTTTATTTCAAGTTGTTTCAAGTGTTGATCCAGCCGGCCATATTCTAGTTTACAATGCATCAGTTATCACACCACAATTTTCATTTGAAAGTAACAAAATCTTCAGATTCATGCAGATTCCTTTAATTACCTCAGATAGGGTATACAGGATATTTCTATATAACATGGTAATGAGGTATTACTCTGGATAGCCTGTATGTAACCAAATTCTTTGTATAAATAAAACAATAACAAAACAAATGGTGACTGTATTTTTATTGAACACTGAAACATGTGACTATGTGCATTATACAGTTTGATCATGTAGAGCAATTCCTTATATTACAATTACCATAATTTTCAAAAAAGTATACTATACAAGAACCTGATAATATTCATAACTGATTTATCAAAGCAGATTTCATCAAGACTCCCCATTAGCTATCAGTATACAATACACATTTTCACATATACTTTCATTTTGCAAAAAAGCAAGTGCCTTTAGCCCTATCTTTTAATAATACAAGAAAGCCAAAATTGGCATATCGCTCATCTGAGTCATTCTTCTTATAGCTCATCTGAGTCACAGGAATGAGTCGCAAAATTAATCTGCCATCTGTTTATGAAGCAATTTCTTTTTGTTTCATGCTTTTAAGGGGGCATTTCTTAAAATGGAAGATGGAAGTACACACATTCCCTGGATCCTCTTTTAAAGGCATGGAGACATAAAATATTCTGTGCACCTATCATTTGATGTAGGCAAAAGCAACCTCTGTTGCTACTACTGGGTAAAAATCTTTATATAGCGTAACTTTGAGTGGGTTGGGGCAAAGATATATCAGTTTTTTTCCAAAAAGAATACACCATGAAATGAATGTTTTGGAACAAACTACACGACTGACTAGTGCACCACCTTTCAGACTACCAATCGGCATTAGGATTTTAAAGACAATGTAAAAAGGATTCTGGAAAAGTAAGTTTACATCATTGATGATTTATTTTTTGTTGTTGAAAAAATGTTGCTAAAACTTGTAATAATTTAACATTGAACTGTACCCTGCAGGAATATATTTGGATGAGTAAACAGCTGGTGAAACAACATTGGATGAGCCTCCAGGTGAGACTAATATGATAAAGCTATGTTCCAGTCCGAATATATTCCCATATTGTATCTGTTCAACATTTAATAGTGTGTTTATTCTATATGTAAATTTAAACTCGGGAAACACAAAATATGAACTTATTAAATATTATTATGGTTTGACAAGCCAGATTCGTTTTCTTAAAACACTTTCAAGGCTCTTAGTTAAATTTCTTCAGATAATTTGTCATTGAAGACTTTATCATTGCTGTCACATTGAAAAGCTCATAATGAACTGCCAATTAAGGATAATTATATTGGATGCTACAACGTCCAAAAAGAAAATATATTGGACGGTCATGTGGTACAATTTAAAAGCAGTGGTTGGCTAATAATAATCAATATAGAATCATAACTTAATTAAATGCACTTGGCTATATTGAATTTTTTTTTATTAATGATCACTGATATGTTTGCCCATGGTAATATGTATAAATTGTATAGTGTCAATGTACTTTACAGTGATTGTTAGTAAATTGATTCCTATATTTTTACAGACTGATGACAAATGAGTTGATGTCTTTAACATGAAGGGCAATCAACAGACGATGTCTTTTGAACAAACAGGAGTTTTTAAAGTTGTTCAGGGTAAATACCAATTATATTATTTGAATGCTAATAGATGTGCTTTGTTTGAATTTTGTTTGTTTTTTGTTTTTTTTTAATGCACAGTTAGTACATGTTTTGATATTCTTTTTGTTAAGAGGTAATAAAAACGGAATTATGGATGACTCACTTATTTACAACTTGTATATATTTTACATACATAAAATAAACTTGGATATTTGAGCTCTAAGTAATTACTCGTAATTATTCTATGACAGATTATTAATTCATAGCTGAAATGTTATGGATATAGATAATTACTTCAATATTATTTATATTTATTGTTATCCAGCAAGTACTATGAAAACAAAGACTACAACAGAACAAGATGTTGGCATAGCCATTGCAAATTGCTTAAAGTATGCTCCAGACAGGTGCGGAGGAAAGTCGAGTCTTGGCCACCAAGAAGCTCAAAACACACCAAACGGGAATTTAGCTCGACCATTTTTTTTTTCAAAGAAAAAAAAAAATAAAGAGTTAAATACACATATTTCATAGTGTAAGATGCTACTTTTTGGTATAGCATAAAAAGACTATTAATTGATTTGAAAAGAATAAAGCAGTTTGATTATTTGTTATGGACAAAAAATGAGATGTTGTTTTTTTATTTTATAGTTAAGTTGTTTTTGATGGATAAAGCAAGCATTTGATGGATAAAGCAAGCTTTTGATGGATAAAGCAAGCATTTTTTACATTTTGTTATACTGCTTGTTATGATTATATTTTAATAAAGAATAAAAACATTTTTTTGAATATGCAGAGTTCTTTGTTGTCTTTTTATTGAGAATTGTTTGCACAAATTTAAGTCATAGTTTGACTATGTATGTAAATTGAAAACTGTATGGAATTAATGTTAGTAACTGGTTGGAATTGTCAGTAACTGTTTGGAAACTGGTTGGAATTATGTTAGTAACTGGTTGGCATAACACTGGAAACTGGTTGAAATTACGTTGGAAACTGGTTGGAATCACGTTGAAAAATGGTTGGGAATTGGTTGGAAAGTAGTTGTGTATACGCTGAAAAGATGTTGGCATTATTGACATTGGATTGACTTTGGGTTCGGATGTCTAAAAACTTTCATATACAACTAAAATCCAATGTCTATCCAATACAACTAAAATCCAATGTCTATCCAACATTGGAGTCCAACGTCTAACCAATGTTGATACAATGTCATGTGTTTGGTGGGTTAGCTTTTGTCAGAAAAGAACATTTGTATGTAGATAGTCATATTCTGTAAAATAATGGCATGATATTTTGTTTCAGTGGAGAAAAAGATATTGAAAGAAAAAAATAACTTTCTTAAATATAATCCAGGTATTCCTAGAGAAAGTCAAAAAACACACTTTCCTGTTTTTGCATCAGCCAAGAAACAACAGTCGTGTGGGCCAAGATAAGATAAGAAAGTAAACTGATTCACGATCCTTTGCTTAATTTCACAAAAATCAGCTGACCGACTACAGAATGATACATTAATAGACCATAAAATATATCACCATGAAATATCTCAACAGACCATGAACACATTCTACAAGACAAGAACATGCAAGAATGATTCCACAGTCAGTTGCAGTTAATTCATTTTATAAATATCAGAAACAGTAACAAATGTTGTGTATACCATTTCAGGCAGCGTATTTACGATATTTTTTTAGCTATGCATTAATCTATGTTTGATGTAACTGAATTACTAATTAGCTTGCTTTAATTTTAATCCGCCACATTCGTATCAATGTACCAATTAACAGCTTTAACACCTGATATTTACTACACTCAAAGCGCTATTTTAGCGATGTCGGTTACCAATTGTCGCTATGGCCACACTTCAGCGCAATTAAATCTGCCTCCAGGCAGTTTTATTGAGCTTTATCGAGGATTTTACATAGAGATTTAAGGCGACTAGGATTTAGCTTTTTCCGATAAATAGGGAGATTAGGATTTCATTTTCTGATCAAATAGGGTGAAGTGAAAATATTTTCGGTGAAATTTTCGCCAGACTTCGCCCTAAACGCAGACCCTGTGTACTGGTGAAAATTGTTCAAGCATTCATGCTTGACTCTACTTACTCACTCTGTTTTAGCTCTTACTTTTACCACCACAATGCAGGCTGTCAACTGTATGATTTCTGTATTTTCTTATATCTTGTTTTATCCACTTTTGCTTCTAGTTATTTACTTACAAAAAGTCACTTGTTACCAGAAATACCTATCAGTTGTCTTATATGTGGCTTCCATCTTGTTTTTTATGTTAACGGAATTTCCAGATTCTTGTTCTGAAAGAAAAAGTGTTGGCTGTTGCCTGTCTCATGTGTATGGACATTCTAGTTATAGATGATGAGTCAGATCTAAACAAGGCCAATAGAAACCAGGCTTACAGGCATTTTCTTTTGTGGCAACATGGCCGACTTGATACAGGTGACCAGTGAGTTATTCCATTCTGCTCAGACTGGGCCATCTGAGACAAGTACCCTGATGCATTTGGACAGTACACAGGTTTCATACCTAGTGGCTTTGGTTGATCAATATGAGTATGCAGTTGGCAAATTAAAAACTAATAAAATCTTATTGCATTTTTATATAGTGCAATAGTATGTAGTATAGTTGCACTTATACAGTACTTTATTCTGATCTGTAGGAATACAGAAAATTGTAGCTTGTGATATGGTAAAGACAAGTTTGAGTTCAAGTACATTTTGACAGTCAAACAGTATGTTGACATAAATAAAAGTAAAGTGTAACCTTTTGTCTTACATACCAAGGTAGTGCAAATGATAAACAATAAGAATGGGGAAATCTTCAGCTAGATGACTGTTACACTTTGTTTATAAACATGCAAAAAGTTCTGAATCTAATGTGTAAGCTACACAATGCATGGATACAAATATACCTTTCTGAATGATCAAAATTACACTGGCTGGTATTTTCAGCATTTTCAAGAATTCATGAAAATTGAGAACATTTCCATGCCAAAAACTTATAAACTTATATACAGTAAGAAAGTGCTAAGGTCACAGACAATCCAACATCAGTTTTGTAGCACTGCAGTTGATCAAATTCTGTTATTAGTCGTTAAATAACAGCTATCTGTCATAACAACAAATCAATAATATAGCTAAATTTAATTTACAACTAGGAAATCACAAGATTTTGTAATTTTCAATATATTTGTATTCAGTCACAATTAAATATATATATATAATTTTCTGCTTTATTAAATTCAACAAAAAGGCAGAATAGGCTTCACAAGCCATAATTGTTTATTAATTCTTTTATATACTATTTTTATCTAGATGACAAGACAGACTGCCTAAGAAAAAAACAGAAGCAGGAACAGCATGACAAAGGAGACAAACCTTCAAAGATATAAATACCATAATTCTATATTCATTAGTGCAAGGGAAAGTCATGATAAACTTTAACATATGAAGTATTTTTTTTTATCAAAGATGCTCATTCAAGTTAAAATTTTCTAAAAATAAAAAAAGAATGAGTAAGCAGTAGTAAACTTAATATTTCCTTTGGTAGGAATGAAAACTTTCTGCTTAGTTTACATGTATTAAACAATATGTCCATTACACAGAGAAAAGGGCCATAAAGCAGAAGTCTGCAAATGCAGATTCAGCCCTCTTAAAAACCAAAGCAGAGCCAAAAAGAGAAGACGGTCAGAAAAGGAAAACATTTCTGCAGATGTGGCAAGTGAAAGGGCCAAGGACATGCTACAATGGATAATGAATGAACAAACTTTCCTAGCTGAGAACCATGTAAAACTGGCAAGCATGGAAATTACTAACTAAATGCACTAACTCAGTTAGCCACTTCTAAAGCCTCAGTAGTTCATGAACCTTTCAATCCTGTCAAGGCAGTCACGCAGCTTTCCATCACCCATACTAGAGCTACCCAGACTGTGCAACTACTAATAGGACAGCCCCAGGTCCAAAGGATTCTGCCCTGGCACAGACACAGCCTACCCAACTTTTCAAGGAAACTCAGTCTGTCCCTGCATCTACTTATTATGCACTATCACCCACTCAGCATACTTCAACCACAAACAAGGACGCCCTTCTACCAACTCTTCAAGATGTTCCAACAGCATATAATAATTCTGAACCAAAAAAGATAATACATGCCAGTGTGTCAAGAGTGCATTCCCCTAGACCATTTGGAGTAACTTCAATCTATTAACCTGCATGCCACTCTCCAAAACAGCATGTTTCTACACCAAACAAGCCTGTTCTAGAGACAGCTCTGCAAGCTACTCTTACAACAGTGTTTGTTCAAACTCAACTTCCCAAACCTACCATGGCACTTACTTAGCCTGCTGCCACACCAACCACCAATTTCCATTTGAGTTTGCAAGATTCCTTACAGATAAATATTCCAATTACTTTGTTCTTTTTAACCAAATTAATAGTATTCAGGAGGGAAATGCAATTTTGCAAGCAGATATGCATCATCTTCAAATGGAATATGAAGGTTTATTTAATGGTGAGGGAATAAGTAAATCTGTTATATGTCTCACTCTTTTTTTTTTTATAAAAAAACTTCACTTTTACAGGTACTTTCCTGATTTCTCATCATTAACTGAACATGACTAAAAGCTGAATGAAGTGTATAGCTAAGTGTATAAAGAATCATTAATGTCCAAATCTTCCAACAACTGGATGGCAACATTTTCTGACCAAAGACATTCAAAACAGCTTTTGTCACAAGACAATATATGACCTTATTATACTCTCTGCACTTAAACCTGTAGGTAAAACCCTGTAAGAAGAATGATGCACAACCAACACTTAAAGGTAGACACTGAACAAAAACAACTTTGATTTCATTAAATGCAATGAAATTGCCTCCTACACAGTAAAAACAAAATATATGTATTACACTGACCTTGACATCAGGGAAGGTTATGGATACAGCTTGTCATTTAAAGACATCAAGAATGGGAAGATGCAATCCCATTTCAACATTTCTGTTGGCAGTAGAGGACTACATAATGATGTTTGTCAATTGTGTTGCTTTGTTGTTATTATAACAAACAAAAAGCCTGGCAATGCGAAAGAAGTATCAGAAAAGTTATTAAAACGCCAGGAAAAGCAAAAGTTCTTTTATGACAAACACGCAAATAAAAGAGCTTTGAAACCTTTTGATACGGGTGAACATGTCATGTTTAGACATAATGAAAAATGGTTACCAAGAATGGTTAAAGCAAAACACGAGACACCACGTTCGTATATTGTAGGTATTGGTCTCCTTTAGTAATTTAGAGTGTTATAAATGTGGTTTAAAATTAAAAGGTGATTAAAACATTCAGTTCTATTTATAACTGGAATGAAATCTTAATTTAACTGCTAGTATGCATTAACCAAGTTTCCCACCTATGCTGCACCATTTCGGCGTATCCCAAAACAGTTCTGTCCAAACTCTTGAAAGTTTTGGATCTATCATGGGCGAGTTTTGCATGGGCAAATGAAGCAGCAATTTACATATCAAGTCAAGCTGATCCTCCTATTCTCCTCACTAACTTAACCAAAGCACAAATTACATGAGCGTGTCTGCATGCAATAACTGTACCCTTCTCAATGAAAGAAACAGAGTCCCTGCATCTGAAAATAACATTCTAAGGCAGATTTTGAGTATTTAAAGACAAAGTACCAAGAAGCAATAAAAGTGATAAATTTGTAATATGATTAAAATTTGAGATTTTAAACTTTGTTTCTTGTTGTTAGGATCATTTATTGCAAAATAATTTGTGAAGTTGGTGCCACCAAAATGAATTGAAACACATACATGTGACATAACAGTAATTCTGTGATGACACTTTGGTTCTATTAGGTGTTCAGAATAAAAAGTGCAGGCCTCGGGCATGGGGCTTGTGAGCCAATTCAATAATAAAGAATTACACCCCTACCATTTGGACAGCACTTATTTATGTAATAAAGAAATGATAGCTTGCACATTTTGAAAGCTTACGTGCTCAAAGGTTGGGGGCTTTCCTGGGGATTTTACCTTCAGCTTGTCCCTGCAAGGTGAGGACTTTACCCGTGGTTTGCAAATCTCACTGCCCATCCCTAGTGGGGCCCTGTTTCAACTCACTGGTGCACTAGGAAAAGAGCAACTGCATATCAAAGATTTTTCTTCGGCACCGTAAGGTAATTTATGGAAAGGCAAATTGAACAAACTACTGCAAGTCTGGCATAGCTGTAAATAGCCTTAAACTTTGTACGATGAAATTAGTACACATGTCATTTTAGACAGAAACAATCCCGGCATGTGATTTAAGACTGACAACAATTCCCGACAACGGGAATTTGATCATAATTTATTTATAAAGCATATTCCATTTGAAGGATTAACCTCAAGGATAACTAGAGCTATCACAAAATGTGATTAATTTCTCCGCAAGACTGCTTCTGAACTGAGGAAGTTATTAGTAACAGAATACTTTGTAAAAGAATTGAAATAGTGTTATAGTTGTGGGGAATTAAAGATAGTTGTGGTTCTTGTACATTGCATTGCCTGTATTTGGGCTTGACCATTGTATGAAGTTGCACTGAATTCCAACCAGTAGTTTTCAAGTTATGCTCCAGACAAGGAAAACCAACAAAGGGCAATAAGTGTGCAAGTAGTGAAGACAAAGTTATAGCTCTTGTACAATGCACATTATCTCAATGTGCTTGACCACTGAATGAAGTTGCATTGAATTCCAACCAGTAGTTTTCAAGTTATGCTCCGGACAATGAAATCCGACAAAGGGTAATAGCTCTGCATAGTGAAGATGGAGTTACGATTCTTGAACACTGCACTTCCTCTCATTGTGCTTGACCACTGTATGAAGTTGCATTAAATTCCAACCTTTAGTTTTTGAAGTTATGCTCCGGACAAAGAAACAACTCAACCGACTGCCTGTCCAACAAAGGGCAATAACTCTGCAAATAGTGAAGGTGGAGTAATAGCTCTTGTACACTGCACTTCCTGTTATTGTGCTTTACCATTGTATGAAGATGCATTGAATTCCAACAAGTAGTTTTCAAGTTATGCTCCAGACAAGAAAAACGACAAAGGGCAATATCTCTTCAAATAGTGAAGATGAAGTAATGGCTCTTGTACACTGCTCTTCCTGTCATTAAGCTTGACCATTGTATGAAGTTAAATTGAATTCAAACCAGTAGTTTTCAAGTTATGCTCCCGACAAGGAAAACAAACAAAGGGCAATAACTCTGCAAATAGTGAAGATGGAGTTATAGCTCTTGTACACTGCACTTCCTGTTATTACACTTGATCACTGAATGAAGTTGCACTGAATTTAAACCATTAGTTTTCAAGTTATGCTCCAGACAAGAAAAACGGACAAAGGGCAATATCTCTGCAAATAGTGAAGATGAAGTTATGATTCTTGAACACTGCACTTTCTCTCATTGTGCGTGACCATTGTTTGAAGTTGCACTGAATTCCAATCAGTAGATTTCTAGTAATACCAACAAAGGGCAATAACTGTGCAAATAGTAATGATGGAGTTTCGATTCTTGAACACTACACTTTCTCTCATTTTGCTTGACCATTGTTTGAAGTTGCATTGAATTACAACCAGTAGTTTTCAAGTTATGCTCTGGACAAGGAAATCCAACAAAGGGCAATAACTCTGCAAATAGTGAAGATGGAGTTATAGCTCTTAAACATAGCACTTCTTCTCATTGTGCTTTATCATTTATGAAGTTGCATTGAATTCCAACCAGTAGATTTCAAGTTATGCTCTGGACAAGGAAAGCCAACAAAGGGCAATAACTGTGCAAATAGTGAAGATGGAGTTTTGATTCTTGAACACTGCCTTTCCTCTCATTGTGCTTGACCATTGTATGAAGTTGCACTGAATTCCAACAAGCAGTTTTCAAGTTATGCTCCGGACAAGGAAAACCAATAAAGGGCAATAGCTCTGCAAATAGTGAAGATGGAGTTACGATTCTTGAACACTGCACTTCCTCTCATTGTGCTTGACCATTGTATGAAGTTGCACTGAATTCCAACCTTTAGTTTTTGAAGTTATGCTCCGGACAAGAAACAACTCAACCGACCGCCTGCCAGACCGAGTGACCAACCACCAAGTGACTCCTATATACCCCCCAAACTTCGTTTCTGGGGAATAATAAATTATCTTAGAGAACTATGACAATTTTCTTCAAGTCAAGAGACCTCATTTAGGTTCCTTTAACTGTTAAGTTTTTATTTCTGCCATAGCTTTCAAATATGCCATTCTAGTTGATAATTTGTTTCATCTGCTGTTTACAGATCGCAGTGAAATCTGCCAAAAATATAGAGCGATCAAAAATTATCACAGATGACACCGATAAAGCAGTAGTGAAAACTATGATGAACACAGGAACTCAACACGCTGTTGTCAAACATCTATCTAAGACAGAAAGTTATAGAAATGAAATGACTAAAATTGTGGGGAAACAAATTACAAATGAATTAGCACAGCTATCGAAGAGATCCTCTACATCATTTGAAGTGACAAGTGTAGATGACTTAACTGGATTTAAATGGGAGGATCAACTAAAAGTTATAAATGAAAAGATACCTGCACTAACAACTATAATGAGGTCAGTGGTAATGGAAAAGAAGAATAGAGAGGTCAGATAAGCCATGGCTGTGAGCATTTTGTATCGCATGTGGAGCAGAGTCACCCCTGGGTATCCCAGCATGTGTATTACCTATTTGTATTGAACTTGCATCATTACTCCTGTGGTATTAAACATTTTCATTTTTTAGTAAATATTTCAGTTGAATTCTATATTGTGTGGTGTTTTTGAATTTGTTGATCAATATGCCCATGAAATCCACATAAATTAGTACCCATTGAATATTAATAAATCCACAGTAATATAATAATGCACTGTATATCTCTATATTTTTGTACAGCAATCAAGAAAATTAAAGCATCAGTGTGCATAGATAGATTAACTCTACATGGCAGTTTAAAGTATGACACTTTTAGCATGACCATCTCCAACTGGAAAATAAGAGGAGGAAAAAACCATTCTCCTAGTCATCCAGTAAATTTTTTGGCCAAGTGGATGCAGATGTAAAGGTTAATTGTTAGAAATCTGCTGGTATTAAATTTCAAGATGCTTTGTGCACCTGTTATTATTACTATTATTATTACTATTATTATTATTATTGATGTTGTTGTTATTATCATTATTATTATTATTATTACTACTACTATAAGTGAATGTAATTTCATAACTGAATAAAATATATTTATTTCATACTTTGTTATGTTGTTAATAATTTATATACTTTTGAGAGGCTCACAGGGAAGATTGGAACCATCCAACTTACTGTGTTTCTTTTATAAATAAAGACTATAATTATTATCAATATTATTATTATACCATATTATGACAGAATTTTATATATATTTGAATTTATTAGTTTGTGAATCAAGTCCTCCTTTGAACATTTTAAACCAGCAATATATCTCCTTACTTTCTATATTTAGCGGTTTGTTCTGTTTGGTACATTATTTCAAACAAAATCTTTTTTTTCAGGCTGTGTAAGTTCACCCTAAGAGGAGTATATAGAATTCCTTAATGTATTGTCAAAAAACTTGCCGGTTCATGGAACTTCCAAGAAACTTCTTCCTGTAACCAGACAGAACATTCACTGGCTTTTAATCCTAACCTGCCCTGCATTAGAGAGAGAGGAATCTATGTCACTGACTAAGAGAAAAAAGAGAAAAACAAGAATGGATATACAAAGAAAAGTGCTTGCCATTCTGTGCTGTTACCTGGTATCTTTGCTGTATTTTGTCCACATGGTAAGGGTGTTTGCTTGTAAAATAATCATTAATTTGCCTATTACCAAATTATATGTTACTGAAGATAGCATACTGGATTATTTGAAAAGCATTTTCCCTGAACTTCATTCTAATAGGTGTTTTATATTTTATGCAAATATTACTCAAATCTGAAAAAAAAACAATATGTGTTAAAACATATTACAATTTACAAGTTCATCCTTCCAACAAACAAATTTTGCCCATATTATTCTTTTATGAATTTCATTTCGAAATATATGATTTATTTTAAGATGAACTAAATATATTTTAAATAGTGGTATTTTAGTGAATTGAAATAGATGGTAAGGAAACTTCAATGTCATTGCGGTTTAAAAATATCAATCATTACAAAGTATTTGCTATGGTTTCAAAGTTGTAGTTGGCATAACAGACCATTTACTTTCCTTAAAACACATTTGGAAAGTAAGTTTTATTATCTTTTTTATAAGCTGAAAAAAAACATTTAAAACAGAACAAGTACAAATTTTGAAATCTGCTTTCATTTCTGTTTCCTTAACAGCTTTATTAATGTTTCAGTTATAATATGTTGCATAAATGGCAATCACAAATGCTGGTCTGTGTAGCTTACTAACTGTTGTTTGTAGTTAGTTCTGTACACATTTTAAATGATTTTGTATGACTGATTGAAAATGGTCTATATGTAGGTTTTTCTTTAATATTCTTTACTATTACATTACTACATGTAATACAAAAAAAAACATTATTTCTTTGTAGAGGCACCAGCAGTGATCATATACGACAATGCATGTAATTTGCACCAGTACTGCCTTAATAGGGACCCAGTCTTTTTCTCTAACACATTATGGTTGAGGTTGGTCTATGATGGGATATCCATATTAGTAAGTTCACAGGTAATAAAATAAGCTTGATAAAAGTTTTTTTGTTGTTTTTTTTAAACTTGATTTTTTCTTACAAAAATATATATTCAAATATTTACTCCAAATTCAGTGATATTTGTTTGTAATTTTTGTGGACTTTGAAGGTCAGTCAATCTACTTATTAACACCCAATGAGATTTTATATAGAATAGTAAGTACATGCATTGATAGTTGAAACCGCAAATCAAAGAACCAATAAAAATGTCATTTTATCAAAATACACCAGTTTTTAAATCCATGTCTGCTAATGAACTTGCAGTTAGTTATTTTTAAGTGTAAATGATAAAGTTGTCACATTAACATCTTTCTGTTAAGATTACTCATAATTGGAATGAATATTTGCAGAAACTGCTGCAAAAATTAAAAAAAAAAGAAAAAAAAAACTAAAAGAACTTAGCCATTTTATGAAATAAAATCCTTCCCCCACTTCACAGTAGAAAAAATTAATTACATGTTTATTGTAATGGTTTGTTTCAGAAATCATTGCTAAGAAGTTCTCTTATGTAACACCAGTGATGGTTCGAGAAAAGCTGAGGGATGTTGTTAAGCATTCTAGGGCTAATCTAAGAACCCAAAAAAAATGAAGACGGTTCAATAAATTGTGTCATTTTTAGCTGTACTATAAAATTTGAAAGACATTTAAAGAAAATAAATTTATGTATGTGTCAACAGAAATACATTTTTGTAGTTGTTATCACTACTTCAAAACCACAAAATGTGACAAATACAAATCAATACAAACCATTTAGAAAACAGATAAAATAGTCAGGAAATGGTCGGTGTAAGAAACTGGACTCACTCTACTAGTGCACTGTTTGTTATCAGATGCAAAAATCAGGTCCAGTGTTCTTCCCAACTGATGAGTTGGCTTGTCTATTGCATTTGCTGTAGTTGCATTTACATTCAAATGGACTGATGAGTTGTTTTATATTTTTGCTCCTTTCAGCGTCATGGCAAAAGTTCTCAAACAAGACATACCCATGGGCAGAATGTCAAGCCCGCTCGTCTTAATTCAAACTTGAACCTATAAGCTTGAGATCATGGAGAAAGATGTATATATAGTTGAGATGTGTGCAGCACACCCTCTTTATACCCAAGGCAAAATCTTGACATTGCATCATCTTAGGTGACCTTGACCTCTGACCCAGTAATCTGGTTCATGTGCATGACATGAAGTCTCATGATGAACATTTGTGCCTAAAAAACTCAATTCCTGTTATCCGAAAGTTTGATATTTTTATTTGATCTTGACCTCTTGTGACCTTGACCTTCATTTTGCGCAAGACAAGTAAACTCACTATGGAGAACTTTAGTTAAAACTTATATAAAAATCCTTCCATGTATAAAGAGATATACTCACAAATGAATGTTTTAATTTGTTAATAGACCTTTGACCCTGAAGTAAGACCTTGACATTTACCACAGACACTGAATTTTTTCGCACCACACTACGCCTCACTATGGAGAACATTTGTCCTAAGTTATATTAAAATCCTGCTATGCATGTAGAAGTTATGCTCCAGACATGGGTACTGAGCTGACCCTCCAAGTGCGACCTTAACCTTTGAGCGGTGGACCTTGGTTTTGCGTGTGACACACCATTCCATCATGGTGAACATTTGTATCAAACTTTTATGTAATCCTTCAAAGAATGAGCGGACAAATCTAGAAAGACACACGGACTGACGGACGCACATACACCAAACCACAAAAAGTGAAAAGCAGCGACTAAGTTGACCTCACTGCAAGGGGGCTCAACAATTTCAAAATCCTCTGACTACTAAGCATAATACTTTAAAGCATAAGCAAGATACAGTGCCAACAAACAAATTTTAATATTTTTATTTGACATTTGACCTCTTGTGACCTTGACCTTCATTTTGCACGAGACAACTCAACTCAACATGGAGAACATATGTGCTAAGTTATATTAAAATTCATCAATGTATATAGAAGTTAAACTCACAAATGAATGTTTTATTTTGTTATTTGACTTTTGACCCCTAAGTGTGACCTTGACCTTTGCCACAGACACCTGAATTTTTCGCATGACACTCCACCTCACTGCGGAGAATATTTGTCCCAAGTTATATTAAAATCCCTTCATGCATGTAGAAGTTACGCTCCGGACACGGTTTTGCGCTGACCCCCAAGTTTGACCTTGACCTTTGAGCAGCAGACCTGGGTTTTGTGTGCCACATGCAACCCCATCATTACCAAATTATTTTGTAATCCTTCAAAGAATGAGCAAGATATAGAGTGGACAAATCTGGACAGATGCACATACACTGAACTATACGCCAAAAGTGGCGACTAAGTCGAGCTCACCCCAAGCAGGCTCGATAAAAAGTAGAGGAAGAAAAAACAGAGGCTGTGGTAATATGTTCACTTTGCACAACACAAAACCTGGTGGGCATCACTACTACCTCTCATCAGCGGTCCATGCTATCTGCTTCCAAACCCACCAACAACACTCTATCTACCTCACAAACCAGAAAGACGACACCCATTAAAAAAGATGAAACTTGTCTTCAGATTAACCAGAAATCCCTCAAAAGCCAAGGAGTACCAACAGCAGCAATCGACATCATCATGCAATCATGTCACAGTTCTACCAAAAAACAATATGCATTCAATGGTTGATTAAATACTGATCAAACTTCAACTTCCCCTCTTTGAAGGTAAGTCTCGTTTAATCTTCCCATTATAAAGGCCACATTCAACATGAGTCTTCTTAACACTATTTTTCATTTTAGAATCTAAGTCAATGTGTTACTTTACTGTCATGGGTTCAACTAATGATCATCATAGTGCAGTCTGGGTCAAATTGAAAATTAAAATATGTGCTATGTATAGTTTCAACATTTTGATTATTCTGGCATTATTAATATTAAACTAAAATTAAACTAAAACTGATGTCACAATGTTGGCAACTGATTTGGATTTCATCTTGATTAAATGTAGTAGTTTCAGGCCAGGCCATTTTACTGGTCAAAATTAGATGGCATTGTTTTTATAACATCTTCATTTAGTTTGGTCACACTGTATTTTGTGGGAAATTTAAAGCCATAATGATCTTGCTTTATGAATTGCAGGAATGTTACCCCTACAGAAAAAAATGAAGTGTGAGCATTCTGATGAGATCATCTTCATAAAAGAAAAAGTGTCCAAATCAAAAAGAAGGCTTACAAAGTTGGAAGACAGGGAGAAGAAAGGAGAAAAAGATGGATGTTCCAAAAAAGAACTTAAACAACTGGTAGAATTAGAGAAAAATGCTTACATTTTGGTAATGATGTATTTGCCCATGTTGCTGTGAGGGAGGGGGATGGTTAAAGTGTGAAGCGACCTTGTAGTCTACAATCGCCCAGTGATGTAACTCATAAATGTAAGAGACCATTATTCCAGATGCCAAGAGAGACTGTTATTGCATCCAAGACGACAGTCAAAGTTCAGACCACACTCAAACAATAATTAGGAAGGATTTTAATGTGAATGCAAATATTTCATTATCATCATTTGCTAATTCATAAGATTTGCGGGTGGGGGTGGGGGAACTAGTATACATGTGATTTTAGACAGAAACAATCCCGGCAGTATACATGTGATTTAAGACAGACAACAATTCCCAACAAAGGGGAATTTGATCATTTTATTCATAAAGCATATTCCATTTTAAGGATTAACCTCATGGATAACAGAATATGTTGGAGAACAATGACAATTTTCTTCAAGTCAAAAAAACTCATTTAGGTACCTTTAACTGTTTAGTTTTTATTTTGGCCATGGCTTTCAAATATGCCATTCCAGTTGATGATTTGTTTCATCTGCTGTTTACAGATCACAGTGAAATCTGCCAAAAATATAGAGCAATCAAAAGTTATCACAGATGACACCGATAAAGCAGTAGTGAAAACTATGATGAACACAGGAACTCAATATGCTGTTGTCAAACATCTAAGACAGAAAGTTATAGAAATGAAATGACTAAAATTGTGGGGAACCCAATTACAAATGAATTAGCACAGCTATCGAAGAGATCCTCTACATCATTTGAAGTGACAAGTGTAGATGACTTAACTGGATTTAAATGGGAGGATCAACTAAAAGTAATAAATGAAAAGATACCTGCACTAACAACTATACTGAGGTCAGTGGTGGGGGAAAAGAAGAATAGAGAGGTCAGATAAGCCATGGCTGTGAGCATTTTGTATTGTATGTGGAGTGGATTCACCCTTTGGTATCTGAGGGTGTGTATTACCTATTTGTATTAAAATTACATCATTACTCCTTGGGTATTAAACATTGTTTTCATTTTTTTAGTAAATATTTCAGTTAATTCTATACTGTGTGGTGTTTTTGAATTTGTTGATCAATATGCCCATGAAATTCAAATAAATTAGTACCCATTGAATATTAATAAATTCACAGTAATATAATAATGCACTGTATATCTATATTTTTTGTACAGCAATCAAGAAAAAAAAAGCATCAGTGTGCCTAGATAGATTTACTCTACATGGCAGTTTAAAGAATGACTCTTTTAGCATGACCATCTCCAACTGGAAAGTAAGAGGAGGAAAAAACCATTCTCCATTGTCATTTAGTAAATTTTTTTGGGGGCCAAGTGGATGCAGATGTAAAGGTTAATTGTTAGAAATCTGCTGGTATTAAATTTCAAGATGCTTTGTACACATGTTATTATTGTTATGTTTTTTGATGTCATTGTTATTATTATTATTGTATTATTATTATTATTACTTTAAGTAAATGTAATTTCACAACTGAAATATGTATAAAATCTTGATTTCATACTTTGTCATGATGTAAATAATTTATATACTTTTGAGAGGCTCACAGGGAAGATTGGAACCATCCAACTTACTGTGTTTCTTTTATAAATAAAGACTATAATTATTATCAATATTATTATTATACCATATTATGACAGAATTATATATATATTTGAATTTATTAGTTTGTGAATCAAGTCCTCCTTTGAACATTTTAAACCAGCTATATATCTCCTTACCTTCTATATTTAGCAGTTAATTCTGTTTGGTACATTATTTCAAACAAAATCTTTTTTTTCAGGCTGTGTAAGTTCACCCCAAGAGGAGTATATAGAATTCCTTAATGTATTGTCAAAAAACTTGCCGGTCCATGGAACTTCCAAGAAACTTCTTCCTGTAACCAGACAGAACATTCACTGGCTTTTAATCCTAATCTGCCCTGCATTAGAGAGAGAGAGGAATCTATGTCACTGACAAAGAGAAAAAAGAGAAAAACAAGAATGGATATACAAAGAAAAGTGCTTGCCATTCTGTGCTGTTACCTGGTATCTTTGCTGTATTTTGTCCACATGGTAAGGGTGTTTGCTTGTAAAATAATCATTAATTTGCCTATTACCAAATTATATGTTACTGAAGATAGCATACTGGATTATTTGAAAAGCATTTTCCCTGAACTTCATTCTAATAGGTGTTTTATATTTTATGCAAATATTACTCAAATCTGAAAAAAAAACAATATGTGTTAAAACATATTACAATTTACAAGTTCATCCTTCCAACAAACAAATTTTGCCCATATTATTCTTTTATGAATTTCATTTCGAAATATATGATTTATTTTAAGATGAACTAAATATATTTTAAATAGTGGTATTTTAGTGAATTGAAATAGATGGTAAGGAAACTTCAACGTCATTGCAGTTTAAAAATATCAATCATTACAAAGTATTTGCTATGGTTTCAAAGTTGTAGTTGGCATAACAGACCATTTTCTTTCCTTAAAACACATTTGGAAAGTAAGTTTTATTATCTTTTTTATAAGCTGAAAAAAACATTTAAAACAGAACAAGTACAAATTTTGAAATCTGCTTTCATTTCTGTTTCCTTAACAGCTTTATTAATGTTTCAGTTATAATATGTTGCATAATTGGCAATCACAAATGCTGGTCTGTGTAGCTTACTAACTGTTGTTTGTAGTTAGTTCTATACACATTTTAAATGATTTTGTATGACTGATTGAAAATGGTCTATATGTAGGTTTTTCTTTAATATTCTTTACTATTACATTACTACATGTAATACAAAAAAAAACATTATTTCTTTGTAGAGGCACCAGCAGTGATCATATACGACAATGCATGTAATTTGCACCAGTACTGCCTTAATAGGGACCCAGTCTTTTTCTCTAACACATTATGGTTGAGGTTGGTCTATACTGGGATATCCATATTGGTAAGTTCACAGGTAATAAAATAAGCTTGATAAAAGTTTTTTTGTTGTTTTTTTTTAAACTTGATTTTTTCTTACGAAAATATATATTCAAATATTTACTCCAAATTCAGTGATATTTGTTTGTAATTTTTGTTGACTTTGAAGGTCAGTCAATCTACTTATTAACACCCAATGAGATTTTATATAGAATAGTAAGTACATGTATTGATAGTTGAAACTGCAAATCAAAGAACCAATAAAAATGTCATTTTATCAAAATACACCAGTTTCTAAATCCATGTCTGCTAATGAACTTGCAGTTAGTTATTTTTAAGTGTAAATGATAAAGTTGTCACATTAACATCTTTCTGTTAAGATTACTCATAATTGGAATGAATATTTGCAGAAACTGCTGCAAAAATTTAAAAAAAAAAAAAAAAAACTAAAAGAACTTAGCCATTTTATGAAATAAAATCCTTCCCCCACTTCACAGTAGAAAAATTAATTACATGTTTACTGTAATGGTTTGTTTCAGAAATCATTGCTAAGAAGTTCTCTTATGTAACACCAGTGATGGTTCGAGAAAAGCTGAGGGATGTTGTTAAGCATTCTAGGGCTAATCTAAGAACCCAAAAAAATGAAGACGGTTCAATAAATTGTGTCATTTTTAGCTGTACTATAAAATTTGAAAGACATTTAAAGAAAATAAATTTATATAAATTTATGTATGTGTCAACAGAAATACATTTTTGTAGTTGTTATCACTATTTCAAAACCACAAAATGTGACAAATACAAATCAATACAAACCATTTAGAAAACAGATAAAATAGTCAGGAAATGGTCGGTGTAAGAAACTGGACTCACTCTACTTTTGCACTGTTTGTTATCAGATGCAAAAATCAGGTCCAATGTTCTTCTCAACTGATGAGTTGGCTTGTCTATTGCATTTGCTGTAGGTGCATTTACATTCAAATGGACTGATGAGTTGTTTTATATTTTTGCTCCTTTCAGCGTCATGGCAAAAGTTCTCAAACAAGACATACCCATGGGCAGAATGTCAAGCCCGCTCGTCTTAATTCAAACTTGAACGTATAAGCTTTAGATCATGGAGAAAGATGTATATATAGTTGAGATGTGTGCAGCACACCCTCTTTATACCCAAGGCAAAATCTTGACATTGCATCATCTTAGGTGACCTTGACCTCTGACCCAGTAATCTGGTTCATGTGCATGACATGAAGTCTCATGATGAACATTTGTGCCTAAAAAACTCAATTCCTGTTATCCGATGGTTTGATATTTTTATTTGATCTTGACCTCTTGTGACCTTGACCTTCATTTTGCGCAAGACAAGTAAACTCACTATGGAGAACTTAAGTTAAAACTTATATAAAAATCCTTCCATGTATAAAGAGATATACTCACAAATGAATGTTTTAATTTGTTAATAGACCTTTGACCCTGAAGTAAGACCTTGACATTTACCACAGACACTGAATTTTTCGCACCACACTATGCCTCACTATGGAGAACATTTGTCCTAAGTTATATTAAAATCCTGCTATGCATGTAGAAGTTATGCTCCAGACACGGGTACTGAGCTGACCCTCCAAGTGCGACCTTAACCTTTGAGCGTGGACCTTGGTTTTGCGTGTGACACACCATTCCATCATGGTGAACATTTGTATCAAACTTTTATGTAATCCTTCAAAGAATGAGCGGACAAATCTAGACAGACACACAGACTGACGGACGCACATACACCAAACCACAAAAAGTGAAAAGCAGCGACTAAGTTGACCTCACCGCAAGGGGGCTCAACAATTTCAAAATCTTCTGACTACTAAGCATAATACTTTAAAGCATAAGCAAGATACAGCGCCAACAAACAAATTTTAATATTTTTATTTGACATTTGACCTCTTGTGACCTTGACCTTCATTTTGCACGAGACAACTCAACTCAACATGGAGAACATATGTGCTAAGTTATATTAAAATTCATCAATGTATATAGAAGTTAAACTCACAAATGAATGTTTTATTTTGTTATTTGACTTTTGACCCCTAAGTGTGACCTTGACCTTTGCCACAGACACCTGAATTTTTCGCATGACACTCCACCTCACTACGGAGAATATTTGTCCCAAGTTATATTAAAATCCCTTCATGCATGTAGAAGTTACGCTCCGGACATGGTTTTGCGCTGACCCCCAAGTTTGACCTTGACCTTTGAGCGGCAGACCTGGGTTTTGTGTGCCACATGCAACCCCATCATGGTGAACATTTGTACCAAATTATTTTGTAATCCTTTAAAGAATGAGCAAGATATAGAGTGGACAAATCTGGACAGATGCACATACACTGAACTATACGCCAAAATGCTATCTGCTTCCAAACCCACCAACAACACTCTATCTACCTCACAAACCAGAAAGACGACACCCATTAAAAAAGATGAAACTTGTCTTCAGATTAACCAGAAATCCCTCAAAAGCCAAGGAGTACCAACAGCAGCAATCGACATCATCATGCAATCATGTCACAATTCTACCAAAAAACAATATGCATTCAATGGTTGATTTAATACTGATCAAACTTCAACTTCCCCTCTTTGAAGGTAAGTCTCGTTTAATCTTCCATTATAAAGGCCACATTCAACATGAGTCTTCTTAACACTATTTTTCATTTTAGAATCTAAGTCAATGTGTTACTTTACTGTCATGGGTTCAACTAATGATCATCATAGTGCAGTCTGGGTCAAATTGAAAATTAAAATATGTGCTATGTATGGTTTCAAAATTTTGATTATTCTGGCATTATTAATATTAAACTAAAATTAAACTAAAACTGATGTCACAATTTTGGCAACTGATTTGGATTTCATCTTGATTAAATGTAGTAGTTTCAGGCCAGGCCATTTTACTGGTCAAAATTAGATGGCATTGTTTTTATAACATCTTCATTTAGTTTGGTCACACTGTATTTTGTGGGAAATTTAAAGCCATAATGATCTTGCTTTATGAATTGCAGGAATGTTACCCCTACAGAAAAAAATGAAGTGTGAGCATTCTGATGAGATCATCTTCATAAAAGAAAAAGTGTCCAAATCAAAAAGAAGGCTTACAAAGTTGGAAGACAGGGAGAAGAAAGGAGAAAAAGATGGATGTTCCAAAAAAGAACTTAAACAACTGGTAGAATTAGAGAAAAATCCTTACATTTTGGTAAAAACTCCAAAGTTTGATGGAAATAAATAATGTAATGGAACTGTCTATCACTGATCCAGGTGTTCTCCAGATACAGCAATTATACAGAAATGATGTATTTGCCCATGTTGCTGTGAGGGAGGGGGATGGTTAAAGTGTGAAGCGACCTTGTAGTCTACAATCGCCCAGTGATGTAACTCATAAATGTAAGAGACCATTATTCCAGATGCCAAGAGAGACTGTTATTGCATCCAAGACGACAGTCAAAGTTCAGACAACACTCAAACAATAATTAGGAAGGATTTTAATGTGAATGCAAATATTTCATTATCATCATTTGCTAATTCATAAGATTTGGGGGTGGGGGTGGGGGAACTAGTATACATGTGATTTTAGACAGAAATAATCCCGGCAGTATACATGTGATTTAAGACAGACAACAATTCCCAACAAAGGGGAATTTGATCATTTTATTCATAAAGCATATTCCATTTTAAGGATTAACCTCATGGATAACAGAATATGTTGGAGAACAATGACAATTTTCTTCAAGTCAAAAAAACTCATTTAGGTACCTTTAACTGTTTAGTTTTTATTTTGGCCATGGCTTTCAAATATGCCATTCCAGTTGATGATTTGTTTCATCTGCTGTTTACAGATCACAGTGAAATCTGCCAAAAATATAGAGCAATCAAAAGTTATCACAGATGACACCGATAAAGCAGTAGTGAAAACTATGATGAACACAGGAACTCAACATGCTGTTGTCAAACATCTAAGACAGAAAGTTATAGAAATGAAATGACTAAAATTGTGGGGAACCCAATTACAAATGAATTAGCACAGCTATCGAAGAGATCCTCTACATCATTTGAAGTGACAAGTGTAGATGACTTAACTGGATTTAAATGGGAGGATCAACTAAAAGTAATCAATGAAAAGATACCTGCACTAACAACTATACTGAGGTCAGTGGTGGGGGAAAAGAAGAATAGAGAGGTCAGATAAGCCATGGCTGTGAGCATTTTGTATTGTATGTGGAGTGGATTCACCCTTTGGTATCTGAGGGTGTGTATTACCTATTTGTATTAAAATTACATCATTACTCTTTGGGTATTAAACATTGTTTTCATTTTTTTAGTAAATATTTCAGTTAATTCTATACTGTGTGGTGTTTTTGAATTTGTTGATCAATATGCCCATGAAATTCAAATAAATTAGTACCCATTGAATATTAATAAATTCACAGTAATATAATAATGCACTGTATATCTTTATTTTTGTACAGCAATCGAGAAAAAAAAAGCATCAGTGTGCATAGATAGATTTACTCTTCATGGTAGTTTACAGTATGACTCTTTTAGCATGACCACCTTCAACTGGGAAGTAAGAGAAGGAAAAAACCATTCTCCATTGTCATCCAGTAAGTTTTTGAGCCAAGTGGAGACCAATGTTAAGGTTAATTGTTAGAAATCGGCTAGTATTAAATTTCAAGATGCTTTGTGCACATGTTATTATTGTTATTTTTATTGATGTCATTGTTATTATTATTATTATTATTATTATCATATTATTATTATTATTATTATTACTTTAAGTAAATGTAATTTCACAACTGAAATATGTATAAAATCTTGATTTCATACTTTGTCATGATGTAAATAATTTATATTTTTGAGAGGCTCACAGGGAAGATTGGAACCATCCAACTTACTGTGTTTCCTCTATAAATAAAGACTATAATTATTATCAATATTATTATTATACCATATTATGACAGAATTATATATATATTTGAATTTATTAGTTTGTGAATCAAGTCCTCCTTTGAACATTTTAAACCAGCTATATATCTCCTTACTTTCTATATTTAGCAGTTAATTCTGTTTGGTACATTATTTCAAACAAAATCTTTTTTTTCAGGCTGTGTAAGTTCACCCTAAGAGGAGTATATAGAATTCCTTCATGTATTGTCAAAAAACTTGCCAGTCCATGGAATTTCCAAGAAACTTCTTCCTGTAACCAGACAGAACATTCACTGGCTTTTAATCCTAATCTGCCCTGCATTAGAGAGAGAGAGGAATCTATGTCACTGACAAAGAGAAAAAAGAGAAAAACAAGAATGGATATACAAAGAAAAGTGCTTGCCATTCTGTGCTGTTACCTGGTATCTTTGCTGTATTTTGTCCACATGGTAAGGGGGTTTGCTTGTAAAATAATTATCAATTTGCCTATTACCAAATTATATGTTACTGAAGATAGCATACTGGATTATTTGAAAAGCATTTTCCCTGAACTTCATTCTAATAGGTGTTTTATATTTTATGCAAATATTACTCAAATCTGAAAAAAAAACAATATGTGTTAAAACATATTACAATTTACAAGTTCATCCTTCCAACAAACAAATTTTGCCCATATTATTCTTTTATGAATTTCATTTCGAAATATATGATTTATTTTAAGATGAACTAAATATATTTTAAATAGTGGTATTTTAGTGAATTGAAATAGATGGTAAGGAAACTTCAATGTCATTGCGGTTTAAAAATATCAATCATTACAAAGTATTTGCTATGGTTTCAAAGTTGTAGTTGGCATAACAGACCATTTACTTTCCTTAAAACACATTTGGCAAGTAAGTTTTATTATCTTTTTTATAAGCTGAAAAAAAACATTTAAAACAGAACAAGTACAAATTTTGAAATCTGCTTTCATTTCTGTTTCCTTAACAGCTTTATTAATGTTTCAGTTATAATATGTTGCATAAATGGCAATCACAAATGCTGGTCTGTGTAGCTTAATACTAACTGTTGTTTGTAGTTAGTTCTGAACACATTTTAAATGATTTTGTATGACTGATTGAAAATGGTCTATATGTAGGTTTTTCTTTAATATTCTTTACTATTACATTACTACATGTAATACAAAAAAAAAATTATTTCTTTGTAGAGGCACCAGCAGTGATCATATACGACAATGCATGTAATTTGCACCAGTACTGTCTTAACAGGGACCCAGTCTTTTTCTCTAACACATTATGGTTGAGGTTGGTCTATACTGGGATATCCATATTGGTAAGTTCACAGGTAATAAAATAAGCTTGATAAAAGTTTTTTTGTTGTTTTTTTTAAACTTGATTTTTTCTTACAAAAATATATATTCAAATATTTACTCCAAATTCAGTGATATTTGTTTGTAATTTTTGTGGACTTTGAAGGTCAGTCAATCTACTTATTAACACCCAATGAGATTTTATATAGAATAGTAAGTACATGTATTGATAGTTGAAACCGCAAATCAAAGAACCAATAAAAATGTCATTTTATCAAAATACACCAGTTTTTAAAGTGTAAATGATAAAGTTGTCACATTATCATCTTTCTGTTAAGATTACTCATAATTGGAATGAATATTTGCAGAAACTGCTGCAAAAATTAAAAAAAAAAAGAAAAAAAAAACTAAAAGAACTTAGCCATTTAATGAAATAAAATCCTTCCCCCACTTCACAGTAGAAAAAATTAATTACATGTTTATTGTAATGGTTTGTTTCAGAAATCATTGCTAAGAAGTTCTCTTATGTAACACCAGTGATGGTTCGAGAAAAGCTGAGGGATGTTGTTAAGCATTCTAGGGCTAATCTAAGAACCCAAAAAAAAATGAAGACGGTTCAATAAATTGTGTCATTTTTAGCTGTACTATAAAATTTGAAAAACATTTAAAGAAAATAAATTTATGTATGTGTCAAAAGAAATACATTTTTGTAGTTGTTATCACTATTTCAAAACCACAAAATGTGACAAATACAAATCAATACAAACCATTTAGAAAACAGATAAAATAGTCAGGAAATGGTCGGTGTAAGAAACTGGACTCACTCTACTAGTGCACTGTTTGTTATCAGATGCAAAAATCAGGTCCAGTGTTCTTCCCAACTGATGAGTTGGCTTGTCTATTGCATTTGCGGTAGGTGCATTTACATTCAAATGGACTGATGAGTTGTTTTATATTTTTGCTCCTTTCAGCGTCATGGCAAAAGTTCTCAAACAAGACATACCTACGGGCAGAATGTCCGCTCATCTTAATTCAAACTTGAACCTATAAGCTTTAGATCATGGAGAAAGATGTATACATAGTTGAGATGTGTGCAGCACACCCTCTTTATACCCAAGGCAAAATCTTGACATTGCATCATCTTAGGTGACCTTGACCTCTGACCCGGTGATCTGGTTCATGTGCTTGACATGAAGTCTCATGATGAACATTTGTGCCTAAAAAACTCAATTCATGTTATCCAATAGTTTGATATTTTTATTTGGTCTTGGCCTCTTGTGACCTTGACCTTCATTTGCGCAAGACAAGTAAACTCACTATTGAGAACTTTAGTTCAAACTTATATAAAAATCCTTCCATGTATAAAGAAATATACTCACAAATGAATGTTTTAATTTGTTATTAGACCTTTGACCCCTTTACCACAGACACTGAATTTTTCGCGCCACACTACGCCTCACTATGGAGAACATTTGTCCCAAGTTATATTAAAATCCTGCTATGCATGTAGAAGTTATGCTCCAGACATGGGTACTGAGCTGACCCTCCAAGTGCAACCTTAACCTTTGAGTGGCGGACCTTGGTTTTGCGTGTGACACACCATCCCATCATGGTGAACATTTGTATCAAACTATTATGTAATCCTTCAAAGAATGAGCGGACAAATCTAGACAGACACACGGACTGATGGACGCACATACACCAAACCACAAAAAGTGAAAAGCAGCGACTAAGTTGACCTCAGCGCAAGAGGGCTCAACAATTTCAAAATCTTCTGACCACTAAGCATAATACTTTAAAGCATAAGCAAGATAGAGCGCCAACAAACAAATTTTAATATTTTTATTTGACCTTTGACCTCTTGTGACATTGACCTTCATTTTGCACGAGACAACTCAACTCAACATGGAGAACATTTGTGCTAAGTTATATTAAAATTCATCAATGTATATAGAAGTTAAACTCACAAATGAATGTTTTATTTTGTTATTTGACTTTGACCCCTAAGTGTGACCTTGACCTTTGTCACAGACACCTGAATTTTTCGAACGACACTCCACCTCACTATGGAGAATATTTGTCCCAAGTTATATTAAAATCCCTTCATGCATTTAGAAGTTACGCTCCTGACACAGTTTTGTGCTGACCCCCAAGTTTGACCTTGACCTTTGAGCGGCAGACCTGGGTTTTGTGTGCCACATGCAACCCCATCATGGTGAACATTAGTACCAAATTATTTTGTATTCCTTCAAAGAATGAGCAAGATATAGACCGGACAAATCCGGATGGACACACATACACCGAACTATATGCCAAAAGTGGTGACCAAGACAAGCTCACCGCAAGCGGGCTCGACAAAAAGTAGAGGAAGAAAAAACAGAGGCTGTGGTAATATGTTCACTTTGCACAACACAAAACCTGGTGGGCATCACTACTACCTCTCATCAGCGGTCCATGCTATCTGCTTCCAAACCCACCAACAACACTCTATCTACCTCACAAACCAGAAAGACGACACCCATTAAAAAAGATGAAACTTGTCTTCAGATTAACCAGAAATCCCTCAAAAGCCAAGGAGTACCAACAGCAGCAATCGACACCATCACGCAATCATGTTGCAATTCTACCAAAAAACAATATGCATTCAATGGTTGATTAGATACTGTTCAAACTTCAACTTCCCCTTTCTGAAGGTATGTCTCGTTTAATCTTCCCACTATAAAGGCCACATTCAGCACGGGTCTTCTTAACACTTTTTTTCATTTTAGAATCTAAGTCAATGTGTTACTTTACTGTCATGGGTTCAACTAATGATCATCATAGTGCAGTCTGGGTCAAGTTGAAAATTAAAATATGTGCTATGTATGGTTTCAAAATTTTGATTATTCTGGCATTATTAATATTAAACTAAAATTAAACTAAAACTGATGTCACAATTTTGGCAACTGATTTGGATTTCATCTTGATTAAATGTAGTAGTTTCAGGCCAGGCCATTTTACTGGTCAAAATTAGATGGCATTGTTCTTGTAACATCTTCATTTAGTTTGGTCACACTGTATTTTGTGGGAAATTTAAAGCCATAATGATCTTGCTTTATGAATTGCAGGAATGTTACCCCTACCAAAAAAAATGAAGTGTGACCCCAACCAAAAAAAATGAAGTGTGAGCATTCTGATGAGATCATCTTCTTAAAAGAAAAAGTGTCCAAATAAAAAAGAAGGCTTACAAAGTTGGAAGACAGGGAGAAGAAAGGAGAAAAAGAAGGATGTTCCAAAAAAGAACTTAAACAACTGGTAGAATTAGAGAAAAATCCTTACATTTTGGTAAAAACTCCAAAGTTTGATGGAAATAAATAATGTAATGGAACTGTCTATCACTGATCCAGGTGTTCTCCAGATACAGCAATTATACAGAAATGATGTATTTGCCCATGTTGCTGTGAGGGAGGGGGATGGTTAAAGTGTGAAGCGACCTTGTAGTCTACAATCGCCCAGTGATGTAACTCATAAAAGTAAGAGACCATTATTCCAGATGCCAAGAGAGACTGTTATTGCATCCAAGACGACAGTCAAAGTTCAGACCACACTCAAACAATAATTACGAAGGATTTTAATGTGAATGCAAATATTTCATTATCATCATTTGCTAATTCATAAGATTTGGGGGTGGGGGTGGGGGAACTAGTATACATGTGATTTTAGACAGAAACAATTCCCAACAAAGGGGAATTTGATCATTTTATTCGTAAAGCATATTCCATTTTAAGGATTAACCTCATGGATAACAGAATATGTTGGAGAACAATGACAATTTTCTTCAAGTCAAAAAAACTCATTTAGGTACCTTTAACTGTTTAGTTTTTATTTTGGCCATGGCTTTCAAATATGCCATTCCAGTTGATAATTTGTTTCATCTGCTGTTTACAGATCACAGTGAAATCTGCCAAAAATATAGAGCAATCAAAAGTTATCACAGATGACACCGATAAAGCAGTAGTGAAAACTATGATGAACACAGGAACTCAACATGCTGTTGTCAAACATCTAAGACAGAAAGTTATAGAAATGAAATGACTAAAATTGTGGGGAACCCAATTACAAATGAATTAGCACAGCTATCGAAGAGATCCTCTACATCATTTGAAGTGACAAGTGTAGATGACTTAACTGGATTTAAATGGGAGGATCAACTAAAAGTAATAAATGAAAAGATACCTGCACTAACAACTATACTGAGGTCAGTGGTAATGGAAAAGAAGAATAGAGAGATCAGATTAGCCGCAGCTGGGAGCATTTTGTATTGTATGTGGAGTGGATTCACCCTTTGGTATCTGAGGGTGTGTATTACCTATTTGTATTAAAATTAAATCATTACTCCTGGGGTATTAAACATTGTTTTCATTTTTTTAGTAAATATTTCAGTTAATTCTATAGACGATTCCAGAAATTAGTAATTACCCGATTATCGCCCTTGAATACTCTCTACATCCGCCATTACGGTACTGAAGAAAAACCAATATTTACAAACGGCTCTCTGCGAAAAAATCAATAGTTTCTTGTATAGATTAATATTATTTACACAAACTGTGCAAAAGATTGAAAATGCCTTACGAACGAAGTGGAGGAAAGCAGTGTGTTGTAATTGACTGTAGAAATAGTCAGAAAAAGCTTCATGACTGGAACATTTCAGTGTGTGATGAGCATAAAATAAAACATAAAGACTGCGAGTGTTTACCACCATACAAACTTCACTGCATCCCAGCAAACGAAGAAAAAAGGCGAATGTGGATAAAATCCATTAACAGAAAAGATTTTAATCCAGCTTCAAAGTCAATGGTTAGTAAATGTTCCTCTATTAATCCATTTTTCCTATTATGTAATAATTTATACCTGATTTGTATGAAAACCAGTGTAAATGTTTTTATTTTAAAAATCATGTTGGCAGAATATTCAAAAGTGTCAACGATTCACCATTTAACTGCAGAATTATGCCTTCATAATTATTCAATGCAATCGATTATAATTTGCTTTAATTTTATTATTTCAGGTATGCTCAATTCACTTTGTTGATGGACGGCCAACCAAGGAAAATCCCCTACCGGTATTGAACATGGGATACGCAGTAACTGACATGAAAACGCCTGCACGAAGGCCACCACTTGTCAGAAAGTCATTGAATTTGAATACTCCCAAGTCAGTATCATTAAGCAAACAACTGTCAGGTACAGAAACTACATGTGAATCAGAAATTTTAACTGCATCTCCAATACCAGCATCGTTGTTTGACTGCAAAGACAGCCATGAATGTCTTTCAGTGTGTTGTACCCTTAATCCCAATCAATGTTACAACAAGCCAAAAATGGTTGATTCCAGTACCCAAACAATTGACATAGTTGCATTAGACCACAATTATGGATATTCTAAAAGAACCAGGAATGCTTCATGTCAGCAGATTTCTGCTGAATTTTCAATTGATAGTGTAACCTCTGATTCAGATGCCAAGTTTTACACAGGTCTTAGTTTGACTGTATTACTAACATTAATTCAGACATTGTCGGTGTTTGGGAAAAAGTTACCCTATAAGCTCAGAATTGAAGATCAAATACTTTCTGTATTGTTACGCCTTAGACTTGGACTGACCTTCAGTGATTTGGGCAGACGTTTCAATATTTCTACACAGTTGATGAGCAGTATTTTTAATTCTTGGATAAGTATAATGGCAAAACACTTATATGACAACTGTGTTATGTGGCTACCGAGAGACACCATTCGAAGAACCTTGCCATCATCTTTTAAGGATACCTATCCCAAGACAACGTGCATTATGGACTGTTCAGAAATTTTTATACAGAGACCAGTTCAGTTAAAGGCGCGAGGAAAGACATGGAGCACATATAAAAATAATAACACTGGGAAGTTTCTTATTGCTATCGCACCCAATGGTTTCATTATGTTTGTGTCTCCTCTATATGGTGGGCGTGCTAGTGACAATTACATAACAAAACATAGTGGTTTTCTTGACTATCTCCTCCCTGGAGATGAGGTAATGGCTGACAGAGGTTTCACAATCAGTGAAGATCTTTGTGCTAGGCGTGTCAAATTAAACATTCCGTCGTTTATGAAGGGCAGGAGTCAGTTAAGTGAGCATGAAGTAATAGACACTAGAAGAATTGCCTCAAACAGGATTCATGTGGAGCGTGCCATAATGAGGATGAAATCATACCGTATACTAAACGCAAAAATGTCAAACAAATCACTGAGGCGAGCTAATAAAACTCTTTGCACTGTTGCTGGATTATGTAATTTAAGGGACCAGCTCATTAAGGAAGATAATGAAAGCGATTACTGAGCAGGGACAAAACTAGAGCAAACTGAAAGTAAATTGTGATATAAATATCTGTGGATCTATTTCTTGATAAACTAATGTTTTGATTAAAGCTTGCATTAATGTTGGAAATGACCTGTTGCATTTGTTGCTTTCAACCTATGACAGATCTATAATAAAATGAGTAAAAATAATTTCCCTGTGTTTTTTCCCTATCTACAGTTATTCTACTTTTGTAGTGAACACCAAATGGGATGTAATACAGAAATCCAAAACAGTTTAAAATCAACATTTTAAGCAATTTAATCTATACTGAAACAACAACTTTTCTAAACTTAATGTCTGCATGAAATTCATTTTTATAATACTATCAACATAAATCTTTAAATTTTATACAGCAGCTGGTGTTCTAAACACTAAAAAAAGAACACTTGTTGACCACATTTCTCCGTGCATGTTCATGTTCTTTCGCAAAGTCCTGTATTCTGTAATGGTGCAGCTTACTTACAGACTTTTTTGTATTCGTGTGAGAGTTTCAGCCTATTGAAATGAATTTCATCTGCAAGACGCGGTAATAAATGTTTGAAATAAAATGCTCTCACTCTCTGCAATATCTTATTTACAAAGTCACTGTCAAAGGTTACATCAAGAACTATTTGTTTTTCAGGTGTCCATAAAATAAACTTGCATAAGCTTGTCTTGGTACAATACATAGCTATCTGGACCTGGGTGTAATATCCATTCCTGCCCTTGGTACTGAGCACTGGTTTACCATCCTTGTCAAAATATACATCATATTTTCCAGAAGATATGAGTCCATCCAGTGACTTTGTTGGGCACTTAATTTCAACAATTGTATTTACGTCAATTATACCATCAGGACTTGCCGCTAAATACTCCTCTCCCTCTCTTATCACAATTCCACTCAGCTTTACTGTCTGTCCACTGAAATGTTCATACCATTTCCTGGCAATAGGCTCAAACTTCTGACCGTGCTTTGTGGCAGCACATCCTTTAAATCGCTCATAAATGTGGGATGGCACAAATTTGTTGGGATCAGCCCGTGAAGTTTTGGGTAAGCTATTTATCTTGCTTGAAGTTAACCTAACTTTACGGCTATCTGTCCACATAGCTGACGATTGTTTAACAGTTGATTTTTCAAGCACATTTAAGTTTGTATAACCAATATCCACATATTTGTTATAAAAATCTTTGCAAGGACTGCAAGATGGCACTGACGGTTTGTCACTGTCAACATCATGGTTTCCATGGACAAGTGGCTGTTTATCTGATATTGGTGTTTCTGGTGCACTCAAAATTTTGTTTAGCATGGTTCCTTTGCACTCCCACAGCGGCTTAAATGCACTGTCCTTAACAAATGTTTTTAAGTCATTGTGATCCAAGTATTGTTTTGGTCTTGCAACTTTGTCATCAACTTCTTTCGAGTTCATATTTTCCCCTATAATTTCGGCAAATTGTTGGTGATTCGATAACACTTTTGTTGCACCTTTTCCCCAAACTCGTTGTTTATCGGTGCAAGTCTCTCCGGCCAAACCGTGATCCCAAGCCATAACCACAGCATAAACAACTGCAGCTATGTGACTGCAACTCCTACCAGAACCAGCAGGACAACTGCAATATCCAGTGTCAATTCCAGAATCTGATACGGATACCCACACTTTGTAATCAGAGCGTCCCACACCGGGTTGGCTAGGAGAAACAGTTGCTTTGAGAAAGTTCCGTGATCCGTCCTTATAGTAGAATATGTCACCTAGCCATCCACTTTCCACATAGTTTTTGCCATACAAAGACCTAAACGCTTTCATCTGTCTCCCATCGTAGGCTTTCTTGTGGATTAAGTAGTCCACCAAGTCCTCATACTCCAACCTTGGCCATTCCTTTGGACTGTTCTTGGACCAGCTAGCGTCATCTGGAGGTAATCCTACAAAATTAAAACAATACAATATTAAAAACATGCTAAATTTGGTCAAAGCTTAATGTTGGTCAAATAATGAGAACAGATTTCTATATGTAATAACAATACATCATACAATACAAAAGTGACACGGGATTCTAACTCGTGAACTTGCCCTCACAGGACTGGTGCAAGTTCTCTACCATATTCGCCAGCCTCTTAAAAGATTTCCCTTAATCAAATTAATGAGACTAATTAATTCCTTTTCAACTGGTACATGTATTCATCAGTTTTGCAAGGATCATTGACATACACATTTCCACAGCCTGGCCAGGCAACAACCCCTTCGATGCTACCCTGGAATATTTCTTACATTGATACTTATCATGAACGCAAGTGTTCCAAATCTATGACGTTTGACAGGGTCAATTTGAAGAATTTAACACCACTTTATAGATCTACTTACACGGAAAGATTATAGCTATTTTGAGCATAAAATACGTAAAATATAACTGAATGCATAAGTGTCAAAATACAAAAAATGTTCACCTTTATAAAATCCTAATAACGATGCTTACATCTTCAGAATTATCCTTGTGTTAATTCAATACACGTTTCTCTTAAATCAGTTCAGTACATTTCTACTGTGTTTACATACTACGGGTAAATTCATTCGACATATGCCATTTAAAAACTACAGGAAAGTTCAATAAATGATTTCCATTAAATTAAAGAGTTTACTTACGAATTTCATCATGTTTTGCCATTTTTGGAGGGTGTAGATCTAGTTTTTTTTCAAATATTTGCTATCTTATGTTTCTGGTGGAATTCAGGATTCTTCAGTACCGTAATGGCGGACGTGTCACGTGACTACCAAAATGGCGGCCGTCAAATTATCGATTCTGGAATCGTCTATACTGTGTGGTGTTTTTGAATTTGTTGATCAATATGCCCATGAAATTCAAATAAATTAGTACCCATTGAATATTTAAGAAATAATAAGTATCCAGGCGTGGATTATCGTAGAATAACCCACGTTTTGAGTTCTTATGCGTAGGAATATATCACGAAGGCCGTAGGCCTGAGTGATATATTGTTTCGCATAAGAACGAAAAACGCGGGTTATTATACGATAAACCACAACTGGATACTTGTTATTTCGATTCTAACACGACCAAACGATAAATTTAACCACATTGTGAAATAGGTGTTAACTACTTCTTACGATTGTAAAAACACTTGCGCGGTAAACCCGTTTTTGGCCGTTAAAATTTCCTCCCTCGATATATGTAAAAGTTGGCTTCCACATAATAAGTTGATCAATCCAATAAATGAACAAATAAACAACACACGTTTCATCAGTTGATAATTTCTTTTTTTTTATTTCGAACTAAAATTGCAATTTAATAATAAATTAAATGTTCAAACAAATAAAAGATGTTCATGTTCTCAGATGCTAAAAATAGCATATGTAAAAAGTCACAAGGTCGATTACACGAAGGTCGGCATACGTGTGTGAATTTTAATGTAGACACCGGGTGTAGATACAAGTAACATTTACATGGATTATTGACAGAAAACATTGCTCGGCTATTATTATTTCACAAATTGTGCCCATTCTAAGTAAATTGGCTTTTTTGTGCCATTTTGCAGCCGAACTTTGTTGTTGTACGCCGGTAATACTACGATTCCTACGGTAGTAGTCACGAGACAAACCGACCATACTATAGCCTGGGTGACGTCAAACCATCTGTATGACGTCATATCGTTCTCATCTCATAATATGTTCTCATCTTGTAGAGTAGTTTGTTTAGTTGGCTTTTATATTAGGTTGATATGACTATGTGTGGTTGTATATATATGCCCGAGAGGTACTTTTGAGGATATGGCATTTGGTTGTAATTTTATTTTCATGTTAACTTTAAAATTACAAATAAAACGGTTGATTTGTCTTAGTGACGTATATATTTACCAAAATGGTATTTTACAAAAATCACGTGACTTTCATTCATAAAAATTTTATACGTGGGGTGACGGCGGTTCACGGAACAGCCAAAACAACAAGCGCACGCGAGTGGTATACTGCAGAATAACCCCGACTTTATTTTCTTCTTTGTATATATAGGATATTTTTAGATCGTGTTAGAATAATAAATTCACAGTAATATAATAATGCACTGTATATCTATATTTTTGTACAGCAATCAGGAAAAAGCATCAGTGTGCATAGATAGATTTACTCTTCATGGTAGTTTAAAGTATGACTCTTTTAGCATGACCATCTTCAACTGGGAAGTAAGAGGAGGAAAAAACCATTCTCCATTGTCATCCAGTAAGTTTTTGAGCCAAGTGGACGCAGATGTAAAGGTTAATTGTTAGAAATCGGCTGGTATTAAATTTCAAGATGCTTTGTGCACATGTTATAATTGTTATTTTTATTGATGTCATTATTATTATTATTATTATATTATTATTATTATTATTATTACTTTAAGTAAATGTAATTTCACAACTGAAATATGTATAAAATCTTGATTTCATACTTTTTCATGATGTAAATAATTTATATACTTTTGAGAGGCTCACAGGGAAGATTGGAACCATCCAAGAAAGACTATTATTATTATTAATATTATTATTATACCATATTATTAAATGACAGAATTATATATATATTGAATTTATTAGTTTGTGAATCAAGTCCTCCTTTGAACATTTTAAACCAACAATATATCTCCTTACTTTCTATGTTTAGCAGTTAATTCTGTTTGGTACATTATTTCAAACAAAATCTTTTTTTCAGGCTGTGTACAATTACCCCAAGAGGAGTATATAGAATTCCTTAATGTATTGTCAAAAATCTTGCCAGTCCATGGAACTTCCAAGACTTCTTCCTGTAACCAGACAGAACATTCACTGGCTTTTAATCCTAACCTGCCCTGCATTAGAGAGAGAGGCATCTATGTCAAAACAAGAATGGCTATACAAAGAAAAGTGCTTGCCATGCTGTGCTGTTACCTGGTATCTTTGCTGTATTTTGTCCACATGGTAAGGGGGTTTGCTTGTAAAATAATTATCAATTTGCCTATTACCAAATTATATGTTACTGAAGATAGCATACTGGATTATTTGAAAAGCATTTTTCCTGAACTTCATTAGGTGTTTTATATTTTATGCAAATATTACTCAAATCTGAAAAAAAACAATATGTGTTAAAACATATTACAATTTACAAGTTCATCCTTCCAACAAACAAATTTTGCCCATATTATTCTTTTATGAATTTCATTTCGAAATATATGATTTATTTTAAGATGAACCAAATATATTTCAAATAGTGGTATTTTAGTGAATTGAAATAGATGGAAAGGAAACTTCAACATCATTGCAGTTTAAAAATATCAATCATTACAAAGTATTTGCTATGGTTTCAAAGTTGTAGTTGGCATAACAGACCATTTACTTTCCTTAAAACACATTTGGAAAGTAAGTTTTATTATCTTTTTTTAAGCTGCAAAAATAATTAAACAAAACAATCTGCTTTCATTTCTGTTTCCTTAACAGCTTTATTAATGTTTCAGTTATAATATGTTGCAAAAATGGCAATCACAAATGCTGGTCTGACTAGCTTACTAACTGTTGTTTGTAGTTAGTTCTGTACACATTTTAAATGATTTTGTATGACTGATTGAAAATGGTATATATGTAGGTTTTTCTTTAATATTCTTATCTATTGCATTACTACATGTAATACATAAAAAACATTATTTCTTTGTAGAGGCACCAGCAGTGATCATAAACGACAATGCATGTAATTTGCACCAGTACTGTCTTAATAGGGACCCAGTCTTTTTCTCTAATACATTATGGTTGAGGTTGGTCTATAATGGGATATCCACAAGTTCACAGGTAATAAAACAAGCTTGATAAAAGTTTTTTTTTTTTTTTTTTTTTTAAACTTGATTTTTTCTTACAAAAATATATATTCAAATATTTACTGCAAATTCAGTGATATTTGTTTGTAATTTTTGTGGACTTTGAAGGTCAGTCAATCTACTTATTAACACCCAATGATACTTTACATAGAAGTGTAAGTACATGTGTTGATAGTTAAAACCACAAATCAAAGAACCAATAAAAATGTCATTTTATCAAAATACACCAGTTTCTAAATCCATGTCTGCTAATGAATTAGCAGTAAGTTATTATAAAGTGTAAACGATAAAGTTGTCACATTAACATCTTTCTGTTAAAATTACTCATAATTGGAATGAATATTTGCAGAAACTGCAGCAAAAATTAAAAAAAAACAAAAACAAAAAAAACTAAAAGAACTTAGCCATTTTATGAAATAAAATCCTTCCCCCACTTCACAGTAGAAAAAAATGAATTACATGTTTATTGTAATGGTTTGTTTCAGAAATCATTGCTAAGAAGTTCTCCTATGTAACACCAGTGATGGTTCGAGAAAAGCTGAGGGATGCTGTTAAGCCTTCTAGGGCTAATCTAAGAAGCCCCAAAAAATGAAGACGGTTCAATAAATTGTGTCAGTTTTAGCTGTACTATAAAATTTGAAAGACATTTAAAGAAAATAAATTTATATAAATTTATGTATGTGTCAACAGAAATACATTTTTGTAGTTGTTATCACTATTTCAAAACCACAAAATGTGACAAATACAAATCAATACAAACCATTTAAAAAACAGATAAAATAGTCAGGAAATGGTCGGTGTAAGAAACTGGACTCACTCTACTAGTGCACTGTTTATCAGATGCGAAAATCAGGTCCAGTGTTCTTCCCAACTGATGAGTTAGCTTGTCTATTGCATTTGCGGTAGGTGCATTTACATTCAACTGGACTGATGAGTTGTTTTATATTTTGGCTCCTTTCAGCCTCATGGCAAAAGTTCTCAAACAAGACATGCCCACAGGCAGAATGTCGAGCCCGCTCGTCTTAATTCAAACTTGAACCTATAAGCTTTAGATCATGGAGAAAGATGTATACATAGTTGAGATGTGTGCAGCACACTCTCTTTATACCCAAGGCAAAATCTTGACATTGCATCATCTTAGGTGACCTTGACCTCTGACCCAGTGACCTGGTTCATGAGCATGACATGAAGTCTCATGATGAACATTTGTGCCTAAAAAACTCAATTCATGTTATCTGATAGGTTGATATTTTTATTTGATCTTGACCTCTTGTGACTTTGACCTTCATTTTGTGCAAGACAAGTCAAGTCACTATGGAGGACTTTAGTTAAAACTTATATAAAAATCCTTCCATGTATAAAGAAATATACTCACAAATGAATGTTTTAATTTGTTATTAGACCTTTGACACTGAAGTAAGACCTTGACCTTTACCACAGACACTGAATCTTTCGCGCCACACTCCGCCTCACTATGGAGAACATTTGTCCCAAGTTATATTAAAATCCTGCTAGGCATGTAGAAGTTATGCTCCAGACACGGGTACTGAGCTGACCCTCCAAGTGCGACCTTAACCCTTGAGCATCGGACCTTGGTTTTGCGTGTGACACCATTCCATCACGGTGAACATTTGTATCAAACTATTTTGTAATCCTTCAAAGAATGAGCGGACAAATCTAGACAGACACACGGACTGACGGATGCACATACACCACAAACAAAAAGTGAAAAGCTAAGTGCTAAGCTATATTAAAATCCATCCATGTATATAGAAGTTATACTGTCAAATGAATGTTTTATTTTGTTTAATATTTTTATTTGAACTTTCACCGTTTATGACCTTGACCTTCATTTTGCACGAGACAACTCGACTCAATATGGAGAACATTTGTGCTAAGTTATATTAAAATTCATCAATGTATATAGAAGTTAAACTCACAAATGAATGTTTTATTTTGTTATTTGACTTTTGACCCCTAAGTGTGACCTTGACCTTTGCCACAGACACCTGAATTTTTCACACGACACTCCACTTCACTATGGAGAATATTTGTCCCAAGTTATATTAAAATCCCTCCATGCATGTAGAAGTTACCCTCCGGACACGGGTTTTGCGCTGACCCCCAAGTTTGACCTTGACCTTTGAGCGGCAGACCTGGGTTTTGTGTGCCACAAGCAACCCCATCATGGTGAACATTTGTACCAAATTATTTTGTAATCCTTCAAAGAATGAGCAAGATATAGACTGAACAAATCCGGACGCACGCACATACACCGAACTATACGCCAAAAGTGGTGACTAAGACAAGCTCACCGCAAGCGGGCTCGACAAAAAATAGAGGAAGAAAAAACAGAGGCTGTGGTAATATGTTCACTTTGCACAACACAAAACCTGATGGGCATCACTACTACCTCTCATCAGCAGTCCATGCTATCTGCTTCCAAACCCACCAACAACACTCTATCTACCTCACAAACCAGAAAGACGACACCCATTAAAAAAGATGACACTTGTCTTCAGATTTACCAGAAATCCCTCAAAAGCCAAGGAGTACCAACAACAGCAATCGACATCATCATGCAATCATGTTGCAATTCTACCAAAAAACAATATGCATTCAATGGTTGATTAAATGCTGATCAAACTTCAACTTCCCCTCTTTGAATGTAGTCTCGTTAATCTTCCCATTATATAGGCCACATTCAGCATGGGTCTTCTTAACACTATTTTTCATTTTAGAATCTAAGTCAATGTGTTACTTTACTGTCATGGGTTCAACTAATGATTATCATAGTGCAGTCTGGGTCAAATTGAAAATTTAAATATGTGCTATGTATGGTTTCAAAATTTTGATTATTCTGGCATTATTAATATTAAACTAAAATTAAACTAAAACTGATGTCACAATTTTGGCAACTGATTTGGATTTCATCTTGATTAATTGTAGTAGTTTCAGGCCAGGCCATTTTACTGGTCAAAATTAGATGGCATTGTTTATATAACATCTTCATTTAGTTTGGTCACACTGTATTTTGTGGGAAATTTAAAGCCATAATGACCTTGCTTTATAAATTGCAGGAATGTTACTCCTACCAAAAAAAATGAAGTGTGACCACTACCAAAAAAAATTAAGTGTGAGCATTCTGATGAGATCATCTTCTTAAAAGAAAAAGTGTCCAAATAAAAAAGAAGGCTTACAAAGTTGGAAGACAGGGAGAAGAAAGGAGAAAAAGATGGATGTTCCAAAAAAGAACTTAAGCTGGTAGATTTGAGAAAAATCCTTACATTTTGGTAAAAACTCCAAAGTTTGATGGAAATAAATAATGTAATGGAACTGTCTATCACTGATCCAGGTGTTCTCCAGATACAGCAATTATACAGAAATGATGTAATGCCCATGTTGCTGTGAGGGAGGGGGATGGGACGCCAAGAGAGACTGTTACTGCATCCAAGACGACAGTCAAAGTTCAGACCACACTCAAACAATAATTAAGAAGGATTTTAATGTAACGGCAAGTATTTCATTATCATCATTTGCTAATTCATAAGATTTGGGGGTGGGGGAACTAGTATACATGTGATTTTAGACAAAAACAATCCTGGCAGTATACATGTGATTTAAGACAGACAACAATTCCCAACAAAGGGGACTTTGATCATTTTATTCATAAAGCATATTCCATTTTAAGGATTAACCTCATGGATAACAGAATATGTTAGAGAACAATGACAATTTTCTTCAAGTCAAAAAAACTCATTTAGGTACCGTTAACTGTTTAGTTTTTATTTTGGCCATGACTTTCAAATACAGTAAAATTCCTCTATTAAGACCACAATTGGGTATAAAGGGAAGTGGTCTTAATTGTGAGTTGGTCTTAATACTGGGTTGAGACCTCGGCAACATATGTTTTACATAATTATGCATGTTCATAAGGGGAAAAAGAACATTATTTAGACAGAGCAAAATACATTATTCATCAATATGATGTTATTATATTCAATAATTAAACATTTCAATAATGAATAAGCATTTCAATAATTTCATTTTCGTTTCTCCATCATCCATGCTGGGGATTTGTCTGACACAATTAAAATTTTAATTTTTGAAGTTCGAATAAATTTCAAAATAAGATCTTACGTTTTTTAACAGAATTAACCCTTAATTAAATTAACTAAGTGTTTTATTCAACCAACTAAATAGATTTCTTTTTCAATCAACATAGGTAAGCATCGATCTAAGATTATATTTTGCTTTGAACTCCAGCAAACTGAAAACTAATTATACACCCGAGGATTCAGTTCCCTTCCCAATTATTTACTCGTGTCGCAAACAAGTTGTAATTGAATCAATTTTAAGTAACACTTATATCATCCTTTAGTATCCTTACTTTGACTTGACTTTGACTTAGTAATCACCTGAAGAAAATTTGTTTTTCACAGCACAGACTTTCTTTTGTTTACCCATGCAGCTGTCGTAAAGCAGTGTCGTAAACATGGCGGTGTACTCAACTGATAATGATGACATGCCCGAGAGGCACTAATTTTGAGTGGTCGTAATCGAGGCATTACAATAAGAAGAAAATATACAAAATGATCTTGACAAGATGGTCGCATTACCGGATTAGCGGCGTGGTCTTAATTCTGATAAATACTTGTAATAGGACAAGAATAAAAATGTTTGGTTCTTTTCAAAAGTGCCCGTAATAGCGGCGTGGTCTTAATTTCGGCGTGGTCGTAAGGTGGTAATCTACTGTATGCCATTCCAGTTGATAATTTGTTTCATCTGCTGTTTACAGATCACAGTGAAATCTGCCAAAAATATAGAGCAATCAAAAGTTATCACAGATGACACCAATAAAGCAGTAGTGAAAACTATGATGAACACAGGAACTCAACATGCTGTTGTCAAACATCTATCTAAGACAGAAAGTTATAGAAATGGAATGACTGAAATTGTGGGGAAACAAATTACAAATGAATTAGCACAGCTATCGAAGAGATCCTCTACATCATTTGAAGTGACAAGTGTAGATGACTTAACTGGATTTAAATGGGAGGATCAACTAAAAGTTATAAATGAAAAGATACCTTCACTAACAACTATACTGAGGTCAGTGGTAATGGAAAAGAAGAATAGAGAGGTCAGATAAGCCATGGCTGTGAGCATTTTGTATCGCATGTGGAGTGGAGTCACCCCTGGGTATCCCAACATGTGTATTACCTATTTGTATTGAACTTGCATCATTACTCCTGTGGTATTAAACATTTTCATTTTTTAGTAAATATTTCAGTTTAATTCTATATTGTGTGGTGTTTTTGATTTGTTGATCAATATGCCCATGAAATCCAAATAAATTAGTACCCAATGAATATTAATAAATCCACAGTAATATAATAATGCACTGTAAATCTATATTTTTGTACAGCGATCAAGAAAAAAAAAGCATCAGTGTGCCTAGATAGATTTACTCTACACGGCAGTTTAAAGTATGACTCTTTTAGCATGACCATCTTCAACTGGGAAGTAAGAGGAGGAAAAAACCATTCTCCATTGTCATCCAGTAAGTTTTTGAGCCAAGTGGATGCAGATGTAAAGGATAATTGTTAGAAATCTGCTGGTATTAAATTTCAAGATGCTTTGTGCGCATGTTATTATTACTATTATTATTACTATTATTATTATTATTATTGATGTTGTTGTTGTTATCATCATTATTATTATTATTACTACTACTATAAGTAAATGTAATTTCACAACTGAATAAAATATATATATTTCATACTTTGTTATGTTGTAAATAATTTATATACTTTTGAGAGGCTCACAGGGAAGACTGGAACCATCCAACTGTGTTTCCTCTATAAATAAAGACTATAATTATTATCAATATTATTATTATACCATATTATGACAGAATTATATATATATTTGAATTTATTAGTGAATCAAGTCCTCCTTTGAACATTTTAAACCAACAATATATCTCCTTACTTTCTATATTTAGCAGTCTGTTCTGTTTGGTACATTATTTCAAACAAAATCTTTTTTTTCAGGCTGTTTAAGTTCACCCCAAGAGGAGTATATAGAATTCCTTCATGTATTGTCAAAAAACTTGCCAGTCCGTGGAACTTCCAAGAAACTTCTTCCTGTAACCAGACAGAACATTCACTGGCTTTTAATCCTAACCTGCCCTGCATTAGAGAGAGAGGAATCTATGTCACTGACAAAGAGAAAAAAGAGAAAAACAAGAATGGATATACAAAGAAAAGTGCTTGCCATTCTGTGCTGTTACCTGGTATCTTTGCTGTATTTTGTCCACATGGTAAGGGTGTTTGCTTGTAAAATAATCATTAATTTGCCTATTACCAAATTATATGTTACTGAAGATAGCATACTGGATTATTTGAAAAGCATTTTCCCTGAACTTCATTCTAATAGGTGTTTTATATTTTATGCAAATATTACTCAAATCTGAAAAAAAACAATATGTGTTAAAACATATTACAATTTACAAGTTCATCCTTCCAACAAACAAATTTTGCCCATATTATTCTTTTATGAATTTCATTTCGAAATATATGATTTATTTTAAGATGAACTAAATATATTTTAAATAGTGGTATTTTAGTGAATTGAAATAAATGGTAAGGAAACTTCAACGTCATTGCAGTTTAAAAATATCAATCATTACAAAGTATTTGCTATGGTTTCAAAGTTGTAGTTGGCATAACAGACCATTTACTTTCCTTAAAACACATTTGGAAAGTAAGTTTTATTATCTTTTTTATAAGCTGAAAAAAAAACATTTAAAACAGAACAAGTACAAATTTTGAAATCTGCTTTCATTTCTGTTTCCTTAACAGCTTTATTAATGTTTCAGTTATAATATGTTGCATAAATGGCAATCACAAATGCTGGTCTGTGTAGCTTACTAACTGACATTGTTTGTAGTTAGTTCTGTACACATTTTAAATGATTTTGTATGACTGATTGAAAATGGTATATATGTAGGTTTTTCTTTAATATTCTTTACTATTACATTACTACATGTAATACATAAAAAAAACATTATTTCTTTGTAGAGGCACCAGCAGTGATCATATACGACAATGCATGTAATTTGCACCAGTACTGCCTTAATAGGGACCCAGTCTTTTTCTCTAATACATTATGGTGGAAGTTGGTCTATAATGGGATATCCATATTGGTAAGTTCACATGTAATAAAATCTAAGAACCCCAAAAGAATGAAGACGGTTCAATAAATTGTGTCATTTTTAGCTGTACAATAAAATTTAAAAGACACTTAAAGAAAATAAATTTATATTTACAAGAATTTGTAACAGAGTTACCAACGTCCCCCGTCTATGGGAAGTTTTACATGACGCACAAAATTGTGGTATTTCAAAAGATTGAGGTATGGATCTGGACTTTCAGTGCAAAGTCTTGATCAATGCTACACGCAACAATAAATTTATTAAAGAAATAGAATGAAATAACTCCTGTATATTTTGTCAACAGAAGTTCATTTGTGTAGTTGTTATCACTATTTCAAAACCACAAAATGTGACAAAATACAAATCAAAACAAAGCATTTAGAAAACAGATAAAATAGTCAGGAAATGGTCGGTATAAGAAACTGGAATCACTCTACTAGTGCACTGTATGTTATCAGATGCGAAAATTAGGTCCAATGTTCTTCTCAACTGATGAGTTGGCTTTTCTACATATTTTTGAAGTTGATTATCATGACAAAACTTAACCACAACTGGATCATCAGGCAACAAGTTAAAGTCTCCACCAAGTATAATATTATGTGATTTAGGTATAGCATTGACGGCAGATGAGAGGAGAGTAAAAAACACATTTTTATTGAATTGAGGTGGTCTGTAAGTAACAGCTATGAGAAAGTTTCTACCTTGGTCTGAACCTATTCTAGACATAAACTGGAGGGAAGTGTTATTTTCAAAGTCAGTTGACTCTCTTTTAGTGAACATTGCTAGACCATGTGGTGTCGGCTTAAAGTATCCGCAGAATCCTTCTAAAGAACATTCTTCTGTAGTGTGAGTTTCTGTTAAGCAAAGAGCATTCAATCTTGAAATATGTCTTTGGTCAGCCAAGTCTGAGAGGTCGTCTTTAAAAAGACTGTATTTATAATCATTTTACTCAAATATTTGCAGGAAATTATTTTCACTGGAGAAGCTTTGGAGACAGGAAAGGAGAGGTTTGGCAGAGCTCCCTCAAAGATCATTCTCTTTGCTCTCTAGAATGCAGGGCAAAGCCAACTGCTTCTTGCAAAGTGGAATGTTATATGCATGGCTTTTTTCAACTGTGGGAAATGCTGGGACTAAACAGAACAGTAGTATTGTGTCCCAAATGACAGGTGACAAGAAAGAAATCTTCTTAGCATTAGAGAGTATACAATTTTCAGTATTTAAAACAAAACAAAGCAAACTCTACACATTTTTGAACTTCTCACCATATGAAAAGGTCTGAGGAATGCATATGTTACAATTTAAGAAAAAGGGACCACTCTCAATCAATGGGATCTCATCAAACTGTGATAAGTGCAGACTCAAGTTGATTCAACCTAGCTGTTAACGAGTTAATATAATGGAAAGCAACACTGTTCAAACCCCAATCACCAGTTTAATAATCACTTTAACATGACAAATGAAATTTAAAAGATTTGGTAGAGCAACATCTTAAAAGAACTACTTAGAAAGATACATGGGGTAATTGAAAATTGTAATTGTAATTGACAGTAATTAATTACAAATTTTGATGTAATTGTATGTAATCTGTAATTGAGTTGTTTTTCAATTACATGTAATTGTAATTTAATTAATTACATGTATGAAACTGTCTGTAATTCTAATTACATTTCAATTACTTTTCAATTACTTTCATCACTTCTTTTTGAATATAAATATAAAACTAAAACTGAATTAATCCTAACAAATATGAAATAAAATAAAATAAATAAATAAATAAATAAATAAATAAATCTGGATATTTATAACTTAAGCACAGTCTCCATCAATTTATTAATACCATAAAACTTACAATGGACCTAATCAGTCATGATTGTTGAATATAATTGCATTTATGGTATTCTTTTGTGTTATTTTGTTGTCAATGCACACAATAGAGTGCAGAGTTACTGATCAGTTCGTGCCCTCCAGTCACAGGTGACCGGGACAATACAGGTGTGAAAAGTAAGAAATTGCTTGATTAGTATTTAAGGTACAGCATAATATCATTGATAACTGTACACTTACAGATCTGAAAAGTCTAGATCAGTTACTAGGATTGTTCCTAGTGGGCAAATAAAATGTCATTAACAAATATTCTAAAACATTTCGAAGTTCCAGAAAATGCTACTTCTGGGAACTTTAAAGCAAAATGCATACACTGTGCCACTTCCATATCTGGAAATAAGAAAATAACATCAAACTTTGTGACACATATGAAGGTAAGATAATTTAGATTGTTTTGAAATCCTGACCTTTTTCATCTTTTTGAATGTGCTGAGCTCATTGACATGTTTTTGAATTTGCCTGGCTTTTTTTAAGCAACTGAAAATACTGTTTTTATAGCTATTTCTGCTTCTCTTGTTTCAGAGGAAACACAGAGATATCCTTATGGCAGACCTTGATAAGAAAGGACCAGAGCAGCCAACAATTGAAACCTTTGTGAAGGGTGGTGCTAAGTACAGTAATAGGGATCCCAGGCAACAGCAAATAACAGATGCTCTTGTTATGTTCATTGCTGGTGATATTCTTCCACTGAAAACAGTTGAAAGTGAATCTTTCAAATTTTTGATCGAAAAGCTTGATCCCAAATACCAGCTGCCCAGCAGAAAGTATCTGTCATCATCCTTATTACAAGCAAAGTGTGTTGAAGTGCAGAATAATGTAAAAGCCAAACTTAAGCTGAAAATGTTTGTCTGACAGTTGATTTATGGTCTAACAGACAAATGCGTGGATACCTTGGTATAACAGGGCATTTTATTCTGGATTGGACATTAAAATCTGTGATGGTGTGCTGCAAGAGATTTAAGGGCAGTCATTCTGCAGAAAATATTAGACATGAATACGAAGAAGTTATTTCCTGTTTCGAAATTGCAGAAAAAATTTCGACTATAGTCAGTGACAATGTTTCTAACATGATTAAAGCATTTTCTTTGCCGGGCTGTGAAATCAGCAAGTGTGGTTCTGTGGAAATTCAAGGGGTATCAGATGAATATGAAACCTCTGATACCGATAGTGAAGATGATGATGAAAACAGTGATGATGAAAATGGACAAATGCAAACTGAATCCATGTATGACAGCTTGCCAAAGCATTCTAGGTGCTATGCCCACAGCCTTCAACTTGTTGTTAAGGATGGTCTTAAGGAAATTACTGGTCATCTGAAAAGTGTACTAGCTAAAGTGGCAAAAATAGTAAATTTTGTGAGGAAATCTTTGTGTGCCTCAGAAATTTTAGAAGATTATAAAAGACTGCAAACAGCCAATGTAACAAGATGGAACTCCCAGCTTTTCATGATAAAATCTGTATTAAATGTTCCAGAAGCAAAACTGAATATGATTGAATGTGACTTTAAACTAACTTCCTATGAAAGAAAATTACTTAATGAGTTATGTACCATTCTTTCCCCATTTGAGCAGGCCACAGACCTATTGCAAACAGAAAAGTGTGTTAGTGGTAGTCTGGTAATTCCAGTCACTCTTGGCCTGGTGCAGAAAATGTCTGATCTGAGTACAGATTACAGTTCAAAAATGGTCTCTACACTTAAGATTTCTGTTGATGCTAGGCTTTCACATTTTGAAAATGATGAGGTATTCATCCTTGCATCTTTGTTAGATCCAAGATTTAAAGTAAGGTGGTGCAAGCCAGAAAATGTTGATGCCTGTATTTCACTCCTTAAAGATAAAGCCATTCAAATTCAGTCATCATTTCAGGATGGATGTGAACCTGAATCTGAAGTATGTTCACCACCTTGCAAAAAAGGAAAAACTGATAGCTTTTTTAGCTTCCTCCCTTCCACTCCCAGTAGAAGAAGAAATCCCTCTGGTACTGTTAATTCTCCCCATGACCAAGTTGAGAGATACATAAATGAACCATGTATTGATATGAATGAAAGCCCTTTCGGGTACTGGAAAAAAGATGGTGCCGATATCCCACTTCTTGCAATACTAGCAAAAAGATATCTGTCTGTTCAGGCCACTTCTGCTCCAGTAGAAAGGCTATTCAGCATTGCTGGAAAAACATTTAGACCTGACCGATGTAGACTATCTGACAAAACTTTTGAAAAGCTGATGATGGTCAAATGTAACTCACATCTGTAACGGAGTTGAGTGTATGTAGCAGTATGTCATTGTGTTTAAAATGTATATACAATGTATATGATTCACAAAGTCATGGAACTGTGTATAAAATATATATGTACATGTACATGCATCACAGACTTATTTAGTTAATAGAACAATAAATTTACAAAAAACAGAAGTAATTTGTAATTTAATTAATTACATCCTCGATGTAATTGTAATTTAATTAATTACATTTCAAAAAACCCTGTAATGGTAATTGTAATTTAATTGGTGAATACATTGAAGTAATTGTAATTTAATTAATTACATTTGCATGTAATTGACCCCATGTCTGCTGGTCAACTGTTATCAGATGTGAATTGGAAAGAACTGACACTACTGTCTCTGAAAGAAAATTTAATGTTTGGCAGCCAGTTCTTCTCATAGTTCAGTGAAGCCAACAGATGATGGTTGTGAGATACAAGAAAAAAGTCACAAGGAGCCCAACCCTCAGCCTGTGGGCCAACTAGTGAAGCATTCTCTTTGAACAACAGATAAGCACTTTTGAGTGATCTGTAAGACTTGCAAGAGAATAAAAAATCTGCTATAAGTAAAAAGGGGCACAATTTTGTCAATATAAGAAAGAGTTATGGGATGTATTGTGTAAACTCAAAATAACACGAATAAAGTTGTATAAAGTCTCAATCAAATGCAACAATAGGTTCCAGAAATATTCAAGAAAAAGTAGATTTTTGGAAAATTTTCAATGTGAAAAAGGGGGATATCTTTGTACAATCAAAGGTCAGAGTTATGGGACATAACATGTGAACTGGTCTTTTGAGTATCAAAACATATAGCAAGTTTAAAATGAATATCTATGTGGCTTCAAAAGTTTATCACTATTTTTGCGACATTTCAAATCTATTTGTCGCCATAGCAACCAAATTTCTCAAAAAACAAACAAAGTAAAATATTGTGCATAATCTCCATTTTGCCATCTATCCATGTTTCAGGTTTCATGAAAATATTCCAAGTACTTTTTAAATAATCCCAGGATCCAAGGAACCCTTAGGGGATTAATACACCCATGGGAAACACAACCAAAACATGGACAGAAGTTTGAAAATGTGTACATACATTTCACTGAAATGGGCTAGATTTGGGATCAAATTTTCAGTCTGTGCGAGAAGTCTGGTTATGTGTTGTTTTTACATCAATACAGGAAAGGAAGACACTGCATTTTAGCTGGAGTAATTCATCCAAAATGATGCTTCTCATCTGACAATGACATAAAAAGCTGTTGTTGTCATGATGTTGTCACTTCTTCGGAATGGGTATCATTTATATATGAAAAACTGGTATCACCTCTACACTTTCTTGCTGGCCAAGAATACAGTATGTTGTGGTACTATTCATGAAAACCGGTGTCCTCAACCTGTCAGGACTGAAGTTATATGGAGGAATATTTTGGTTTAATCGTCTTTTGTTATTTCTATTTTTCTTGCACAAAATTATTGCATAGAAAAAGAACACACACACACCAGTTTGTTAAACTGATGTTCACAGATAAATTAGGTTTACAGTGCTAATGAAATAACAACTGCAATTCACTTGAGAGCAATATGCTATTTAAATATGGAACAGATATGAGTAAACCTGGTTTAAGATATCAAAAATATAAATGGTTAGCAATTTATACTGTGTTGCTATAATACAATAATTATTATATGGACATAATTTTAACAATCTTGATAGAAGTCTGCACATAGTGTAGTGCTTCTAAACAAATTTCAGAGCTCCTGTTGATTTAGACAAGAAAATGTTTAAAGTTTTTTATCCAAGTAGCCATAGCAACCAACTCTGGCCCAGCAGTTTCAGAGAAGATGATGTTTAAAGTAAGTCGAAGATGGTGGACAGCAGATGACAGACAGAAGGTGATCACAGTAGCTCACCCTGACTCAAGTGAGCATAAAAAGATACTGTATACCAATACACTGATGGAGTCTGATACATTGTTCTGCAAAAAAAAAAAAATACTTAGTTGACCCCTAAACAGAGAAAGTTTTAATTGCCCCCCACCTTGACTAAATTATGCCATCATTAGAATTTCCCTTGTAAATTTGATATTATAAAAGACAAGATGGATATTGCCTGTGAAACACTTCAAAGTGTTAAGTCAGTGCTCAAATTGCAAAACAAGAACATTTCCAATGGCAGCTAAAGTAAATTTCTACCAAATTTCTAAATGAAAGTTTTTTAAAGCAAATTCTTAATTACACACTAAAACGATAGAACTTGCCAGAGAATAACTGACAAAGAGTAGCCTGAAAACACGTGTCCTAGTTTTTACTTAAGAAATAACTCCTTTAGCAAGGTTTTAACATAAACTTATGAGAGAGTGTTTGGTATTCTGTTCTTAATAAGTACAGATAGGTGGATACTCACTATTCTCTATATACACAACAGTTATTAGACTAACTCCAAACACTTCTGAACTATAAAATAACATACCAAGTTTTTTTTAGCTCTTATGAGTTTAACAAAATTTGATAATCAAATGAGACTTCTACACTGACAAATTTTACTAAAAAGGTGGGTCACCTTAAGCAGTATTGTTTCATACATGCAAATTCGAAAGATTTAGGACAATGAATTTAACGTAAGCCTGATGTTTCAGGATTGTGTGCACACCATCTGGCAAAGATACCACATTGTATAGACACCTTTTCATGAACAATGAAGTTATGGCCTTACAAGAATATTTCTGCAGATCAAATTTATGATCAAAAGAAATTTTTTAACCCTACTTTTCAAAGTCACTTTTTTCCATTACTTACATCACACCAGATTATTTTAAATCTTCCAAAATGTTGTGTCACCTTCTTTCATTTCACCACCTTTCTCATATGAAAATTCTTGTCACTGTTTTCACAACTTAGGAAACTGATTTCCAGTCTTTCATGGAAAAATTCACAGCATCCTGTAAAATTTATCTGCTCACAATTCTATGACCATTGATAATCGACTCCAAATACTGCTCAAGTTAAGGCCATTCCATTAGCCTCCATATCCACCTAGGAAACAGAAAAGAAGTACAGTCAGAATAAATATAGTTAAAACATTATTTGTGATTTATGTTGAAAAGGTTAGTTTCATTCCTTCATTTTTCAAAAGAGAAAACTGGTATGTTTAAATGGTAGTAACATTTAACACTGACTTTTCCATACCTCATGTCTGTGCAAGTACTTCCCAAAAAGCAGTCAACATAATTTCAACAAGGACTTTCTCTACAAACCTTAAAAAATTTAAGTTTCAACTTTCAAGACAAACCTCTTCAGGAGAGTCTCTGTCATCAATCATGTCAGTATCTAATTCATCATCATTTGTATCACTCTCGTCATCATCATCTTCACCATCATCATCATCTTCATCTTCCTCTTCATCAAAATGCTGTAAATTTTTTTATTAATAATCTGTAATACTGATTTAACTCTTTTGAAATCAAAATAAAGCATAATCTGACAGGTGTTCAAATGCTTGTGAGGAAATTACAAGCCACCTATTGCGCGATATTACCCACCTATAGCATGATATTACATCATCATGCATCAGTATTAATGCACATTAAATCCTTGTATAAAGAATAATGAGTTTATCATGTGATTCATTTTAGCACTGTCACATAAATACCATATGTATAATAAATACTATGCATTGTTTAATATTTTGGTAAATTAAATCACTTTCTGACGTCTTTCTAGAGAAACTCAAAATAATGTTTTGAAAAAGCTGCACAACTCAAAACACATTATAATAAACTAAGTGCAAATTTTTTTTAGGCCTGGTATTTTTTACTTACATTTGAATAAGAATTAGAATAATCTATTGTACTACAAGTTTTGACACATACCTTAAACAGTACACAACAATACATACTTACCTCTGAGGCTGTTTTCCCGATTGGCACAATATTGTCATCTTTTTTTGAAATACTATCAACCTGTAAAATAAAGAATATTACCTCAGTACTTCAGAAACAAGAAAACCATTGATGTAAATATAAAAGAACCTTGTGTTTTCAGCATAGCTGTACCAAAAACAATTTTGACCTACATAAAAATTGTGAATTGTAAACTGAATAAAATTGTTGGACACAAAATCTTCAGCTGAAGATGGAAGTTTGCCATTGGATAAAAGAGTTGCTGTCATGAAATTTTAGGGCAAATTTATTTGTAGTTGTTAGTTTAATTGTGCCTGAAAATAATGCTTTAATAATATTAATACAGGGCTAGCACTGGCTTATTTATTCTTTGAGCCAATTTAAGCTCATCTTAGGGACATCATGCATCAACTGTGAACATAAAAGGATTCATTTGACTACACAAAATATTAATATAAGTTCAGGAGGAAGCAAATGTTTGTCCATCAAAATATGGGCTAGGGTGCCTTTTAAGCAAAAGTGCCTAGTAAGGTTTATCCATGCCCTCATAAGCAAAGGTGCGTAGTAAGGTTCATCCATGCACGGATGAAAAAATGTACTTTGTGAGGTTTGTCCATGCATCCATGAGCAAAGGTGTTTTGTTTGGTTTGTCCATGCATGCATGAGTGAAGGTGCTGTCTTCTTTTAAGCAGTTAACATTAACTTGGTTAAACCAATCTTCATACTCTGAAACTGCACTTTCTAGATTAAATGCCCTATTCTGACTTCACATAATAAAGAGGTAGCTGTATTTTTTAATTATTTCAATGCTCGTTGTACTGATAATGGTTCATTTCTGATGAGTGAAAGATTAAGGAACCACTTAAAAGGCATGAAGTTAATTAAAACATTAACAATGCTCCACTTTTTTCATTGATTTAAACACAAAGCTATGTTTTGTTAATTATCACATTTTTTCAACCTTTCCTGGTAAGCTCTTGGAGCTTCAGATTTTTTATTCTGGAAGAACATTTTCTGAATCAAAAATGTCTAGAACTTTATGCTTCAGAGCTATGTTTTAATCAGATTAAATTGGCAGTTGACAAAACCAACCAAGAATCTTTAAATCTTAACTATGTAGCTCATAACGACATTTTTAGTGTCATATTTGACAGCTTATAAACAGTATACACTTCACAACACAACACATGGGCAATGTATTCATACATGTGAACTCTCCCGATTCTGGCGGAAGACTACCGATTTTGGGCAATCAAAATCCCCCTCCCGCTCGGGGCTTACATTATACCGACTTTTTTCATAACATCCAAAAAAAAAAAATTACAAACACCTGAGTGATGTTGATGAAATGTAAACAATATTTTGACTGGTTTACCGATAACGCTACGTGTATATTGGAAAATGAGACCCAGTCTAATTATACCTTGACCTTAGTATTGGAAAGTTTTATTGTTTGTATATTGTCAGTTTGACACTTTAAGCAGTTGCAGTTATGAAGTTGTTAATTGCCAGGCAGATAAGGCACACATCAAAGACACAAGGGAGACTAGAAACTGGTAATTACTGTACTTCCACAGCCACAAAGCAATACAGACCTCGAAAGAGTGTGCTGTACTGTTATATCAAAACTGTCAAAAGTCAAATGAACCATAGCCTGTCAAATAGGACTCTGAATGTATTGTTGTGCATGAAATTCTGTTGCCAACTGATATAACTTCCATGTGACCAAGAAACTGTGTGGTGTAGTGGAAAAGGCATGTGTCAAAAGGGAGAGTGTGAAGAGTAAAGAGAAAAGGTAGCAATGTTCAACTTGAGTGTAAATAAGACAAATTTGACTGTTAACTAATAAAGGTAGAGTGACTATTCAGTGTAAATAATGAATGTTTACTGTTTATTTTTGATACATATTAAACCGATAACAGTTTTTTTCTGTTATCAGTACATTTTTGAGCATCTGTACTGGACAATGCCTGAAATAATGTTGTGTCGGTAAATCTCCCACTTGACAGACCCAATCTCCCTACTTTCTGAGCCAGATCTCCCTACTTGGCACCGGGAAAAGTTCACATGTATGTGTATTAACCACTCCATGAACTATAAAAAATCAAGACTGTATTGCAGTTTTTATCATTTAGAAGCAATGGAAAAGAAGTTGTTATCTGAAACCAGTAAAAAGTATACATTTTCATTCTAAAAATAGCAGTAGTTAAATTTAGATCTAAAGAATCCTAGAAGTCATATTTTTTATGGTTGTTGCCACTCATGTTTTTCAATTCAATTTTTTCATAGCCAATTTAGTCATTGGCAATTGCCAGTGCAAGCCCTGTTAATACAACAGTTTATTAAATATCAAAATATTTCAACCATAAAAAAAATTATACTAAATGGAATAAATATATTGAAAATGATATTGACACTTTAATCATTAAACTCAACATTTTTGTTTATAGCCTAAACTGGTTTGGACTCAGTACATCAGATAACTATGCACATTCAATATTTGCCAATGTCCGACGTGTACACTTAAAGAGCATTACTGTTGTATTGTGTCTATGCTGATCATCTTTTTTGAAAATACCTCTTGTTTTACATGAAAATATCAAAGAGAGAAATCATCTCTAAAATCAGGGTTTCCCTTTGTCCCTAGCTTCCAGGTTTCGACGAACAATTTTCCAGAAATACATGTACTCCTTTCTGACGCACAGTAATTTGTGATCACAGGTCATTTTGACGCACATGAATTTGGCTTGATGCATCAATCATAGCTGGGAGAATAGGTAGATCATGGCTTCCAGCCAATGAAAACTGCATTTAGAACTCAATAATTCATCATGCAGAACTTGAATGACAGGTGGGCAGTCGTGCATGCTTGATGGACTTTGCTGATTTCCTTTGTTGTAAACATGATGTTTCAAAATATTGGTACATGGCAGTTAATTAAAGGACTGATTAAATGATTGACCAATATAATTAAGATGACATTCGCAGGTCACATCAGTTTGTAACAATTCTTTTGATCTGTGTCATGAAGTAATCAAAACAATGGCGGGCAAAAAAAAGAAATTTGCAAAAAATGGTTATTTCTGTGTAAAAACCGCGATGGCTCAAAAGAGCTTGTTTCAGATTTTTTCCAGTGGTAAAAAACATTCTTGTAATGACTAGAGTTCCAGATAATTTTTTGACACTGGGGGTAAATACCCCCACTTTTTAAAGTGTAGGGGTAAATTGGGATACGCAATCCATATAAAGGGTAAAATGAAAGAATTTAGTCCTGAAGCCTAACTTGATTACATTCAAATAAAATAACATACATTATATAATGTAATAATAATTATACAATTAAATCACAAGCATCTGCACAAACCTTACAAAATGATTTGCACAACCTTGAAATATGGGAAAAAGAATGGTCAATGGAATTCAACCCTGACAAGTGTGAAGTTCTTAGAATACACAGGAAAAAGAAACCGGTCCTCTTTCCTTACACCCTACATAACACTAAACTGAAAACCACAGAAAATGCAAAATACAGTACGCGCCAGGAGGAACTCACATTTTCCGCTTTATTTCGCGGACGCGGAAAAAAATATCCGCCGCGACATCGAGGAAGAAAACCGATTTCCTCGATGTCTCGACATCGCGAAATATCTCGGCGATATTTGACGACCAGCGCGAAAATAATTAGAGTCATAACTCACCTGGATAAGCTGAACATTTAATGAAATGACCGTAATGAAACTGTGCATTTTACGTCTGCCAATAATGTGACATTTGGTAAAATTAAAACCAAAATTTCTCATATATTTGCTGAGTTTCCGTCGTTGAAAACGCTCGTTATTGTATAGCAAAATCAATCAATAATTTTGTCAAGCGCATAGACGATACAGATGTCGCAGTAGGGTTTACATGTTGTATGTTTTCTTTAAATATAGCAGAGCAGTTTTAACACGTGTAAATCGAAAACCAGTCAATTTATTTTTCTGAAAATAGGGTCAGCTGTTCCGAGAAACAATTACTTTCGGTTTTGAATTGTCATTCCTTCCGTTAACAAATACGAGCATTCGTAAACAAATGAATCAGAATGAGAGTTTTATGAGAGTTTTATACATTCAAATGATATTTTAAAGCGTAAAATTCGCCGAAATGCGTGTTATCAGGAACTTTGTTAGCCTCGATACATCAATTCTTACCTGTGAAAAAGTTCGCGGAACCATTTAGCGGACGTCCGCCGCGGACATGGTCACCAAACATCGCGGCGTCCTCGAAATGCGGCGGATTTGGTCGCGTTTTTAAGGAATGGGTAGACCTCGAGGAAAACGAGAGTTCCTCCTGGCACGTACTGTACTTAGGAGTTACAATAAGTAGCAACCTAAACTGGTCATCCCACATAAACAATATCACAAACAAAGCAAAAAACAGCTTAAGGTTCATCAGACGAAACGTCAAAACACAAAACAAACAACTCAAAGAAGCAGCATACAAAACATATGTAAGACCACAGGTTGAATACTGCTCAACCATATGGCATCCATGGCAAAAATATCTCACACACAGAATAGAAATGGTCCAGAGGTCAGCTGCAAGGTACGTTCATAATGATTACCACTATACAAGCAGTGTAACAAACATGATCAAAGAACTAAAATGGTCAACTTTAGAACAAAGGCGAAACCATGCCAGCCTGGTCATGCTACACAAAATAAAAAACAATCAGGTCAATGTAGATCACAATCACCTTACAAACACAAGAAACAGCAAATTCCTCATTCCACAATCAAAAACACAACATCACATGAACTCATTCTTCCCAAGGACTATACGACTCTGAAACGAATTACCGACCGAGATTAAGGCTACCCCAACTGTGCCAGCTTTTATCAGTGGACTAAACAAGTTTTATAGATTTTAAAGTACTTAAAATAAATGTTTAAGTAAGATCTTCAGTTAAATCTTGTTTTCTTTGTTATTAACTTTTATAATTTTAAATGTTCCTGACATGCGCCTGCCTAGTATAGTCAGTATTGACTTTTGGCAGTATTAAGTTGAAGTTGAAGTATAACTCATGATTTTATTGTGTTTCTTTTTACACTGGATTTCAACTTCTTTGATTTTTTGCAGTCTTTTATAAAAGGCTATTCTAGGTTTATATACCCTTGTAAACATTCATGCTGACTTAGACTCAACTATAAGAGCCGTGCTCTATAACTTTGTTGAAAAGGGTGAAAATCCAGCAGCCATTAATTTTAAAACATTTGAGTGAGAGAGATGGAAAAACAAGAAATGTTTTGTTCATACAATTTATAACCCTGTAGTGGTCCCATATAATTTGCAACAATACATGTATCTACATGACTATGTTAATTCTATAAACAATATACATGATAAATAAATTCAAATTTCAGCAAGTACGACTTAACTATGGTACGAATTGACTGAGGTACGAGTATAATTTTTAACATGTTTGAAATTTCAGCTACTCCAAAAATGTCTTAAAATGTTATTACCCAAGACTGGTACTCATCCTCTAACTCAGACAGCTCGTTTTCATCGTCACAAGGTTTATCCACTGTGAACCATAAAGGGTCTGTTGCAGAAGGAATCAATTTTGGAAATATGGGCGCCGCCATTTCTCGAATCTTTGTCAAATATACGATAGTTTCGAATCCACTTCATTTTGAAAATCTACTTTGCTTACATTTTTATACTTGTTCTTTATTATAATAAAGTGTTTAATTAAAACAATAAACCAGAAAGCCTTGTACTTATGATGGGACAAGTAAATCTTTAAATTTAAGGATACGAAAACAGTATCAACGCAAAAGCTAGCTTTAATGTTTACTTCCGGGAAAAACAATTTCACGTGTTGATGTTTAGAACAACCTAAAATGAGTGACAGAAATAGAAATAAGCTTCCAAACAATTTGCCTCAGTTACAGAACCTCATAAAAAGAGATCCTGGATCGTACAAAGATGAGGTATGATGACTATTACATTTTATGAAACACATAACCATGTAAAAGAAAAAGAATGGGCAATGGAATTCAACCCAAACAAGTGTGAAGTACTCAGAATACACAGGAAAAAAGAACCGGTCATCTTTCCCTACACCCTATATAGCACTATACTGAAAACCAAGAAAATGCAAAATACTTAGGAGTTACTATAAGTAGCAACCTAAATTGGTCATCCCACATAAACAACATCACAAGCAGAGCAAAAAACACAAAACAAGCAGTTCAAAGAAGCAGCATACATAACATATGTAGGGCCACAGGTCAAATACTGGTCAACCGTATGGCACCCATGGCAGAAATATCTCACTCACAGAATAGAAATGGTCCAGACGTCAGCTGCAAAGTCCGTTCATAATGATTACCAGTGCCACTGTACAAGCAGTGTAACAAACATGATTAAGGAACTAAAATGGTCAACATTAGATCAAAGGCAAAACCATGCCAACTTGGTTATGCTACACAATATAAAAAACAAGCCAATGTCAATCACAGTCACCATACAAACACAAGAAACAAGAAATTCCTCATCCCACAATCAAAAACACAACATCACATGAACTCATTCTGCCCAAGGATTATATGACTCTGGAACAAATTACCGACAGAGATTAGGGCTACCCAAACTGCCAGCTTTTATCAATGGACTGAACAAGTTTTATAGATTTTAGACACTCGAATATTGTACGCTAGCGTGTATAAAACGCACCCCTGGTCTGGCCTCAAGATCTTGGGAAAATAGCTTGCATTGGAATATAATACGCACACAAATTTCGTCTGGAAATAGAGTTACCATTTGTCCATGATTTTCGTTCAGGAAGTGGCCATTGTTGGTGCGCGTAACAATTACATCGCCTGAATGTCACTACGGTTGCATTTAACTATTTATTTCATTAAGGACAATTAGCGCTAGAAACTATTTCTTTCGGAAATATCGAATAACATGGCATTATCTCAAACTGTCAACACCTTCTCAATACCTTTTGGATGTGTTAACAAACATCTCATAATTATTGCGACATCAAACGACACTAATTATTATGTTTGTTTAACAATATACGGACGACTCCTTTATCAAATTAATTGGTCGATAATTTCGTGAGTGCGAATATTGACGGGCATAATACCGGTAATCATTGGTTATATGATTGAATCTTTAGCAGTTATACATTTAGAAAAAAAAAACGAAAACGGCGTTATAACAGCTTTTACGATATTGTACTTTTAGTACTGATGACATTGGTTTTCTCCCCTTAATAACGCTGTCCAAAAAGAAGGTGCACCAAAAAAAGAAAACATGATAATTTTGACAGAAATTATTGACATTTGGCCGGTATTTTACGAGTTTTCAAGCTGGAAAAAAATTGTGTGAAGGCCCACCCTTGTGTATAATACGCACCCCATTGTTGATACTGAAAATTCTTGAAAAAAAGTGCGTATTATATTCGAGCGTTTACGGTAATCAGTATTGACTTTTGGCAGTAATAAGTTGAAGTTGTGAAATATATTTAATTTCTTAAAATTCTTGACTCTTTTACTCTTTTCGTTTCTTGAATTTGTTGAAATTACTAAAGGAATACATGCTTTAGTGTGATGAAACATATTTTATTGATCTGTAAATATAGCTATTATTGATATACAAGCATAATAAGTAAAATTTCAGGCAACTATCTATCAGCTGATAATGTCAAGCCTCTAGTGGTGACATGGACATGGTTAATTTTACATTGATTGGGGAACAGGTTTTTTCCAGTGTATAAATCCAGCTCATAGACTGCTTCCTGTAGTGGAAAGTCACTTAATAAAATAATTTGAGCATTGTTGTGACAACTCTTGTGTTGCTAAGTTTTTGCAATGGTTTTTTACTGTTATTACTCATTTAATCTTGGAAAAACTTACTGTAATGGTGAACCCTTTCTGTACCTGTAAAACCTTTAATGAATAATTCAGATGTAATCCATTCTGTCTTACTACTAAGTAAAAGTTTATGTACACTCTTTGAAAACAGAAAACAATAAAAGGTCTTGAATAATGCACTCAGTGGTTTTCAAGGCCTCTGAATTTTACCAGACTCACGTTTGACTGTACATGTTATAAATAGAGAATGCATCTACTTGTAATGCCAATTTATTATGCATGGTTTTTTTCCAGTTTCTTCAGCAGTACAGACATTATCAGTCCAACTTACAAATATTTCAACTGAAACCTTCACAGTACTCAAAGACACTGGATGAACTTTTGATATTCTTAGCTCAGGTAATATAATTTAGATTCATAGCATGTCCAAAATAAGTTTTGATTCTCATAAAACCCAAACATTGAATTTGATCTGTTCTTTTGAGTTGGCCATTCAAGATCAGATTATTGTTCTAAACTTCATCTAATGATTTTAGATCCTCCTTAGTAGAATCCAAGCTTGCCTTATGCAACAAGATGAAATATAATTTATATACAGTCTCAGTTAGAAGTTGGGATTAGCAGTTTAAGAGAATTTTCATAGGTTTACAAGTTTTAGCATGGAATTCAAAATGGAGAAAATGTTGTTTAGTTTCTTGACCTTAAATGTAAAGCACTGTTGTGTGTCAGAACTTTTAAGCTTTATCTGTGTATGAAGTTACATCTTTGTTGGATACTATTTGTTTTGTTAATATAATTTCTGATTGTGTATTTCTTCAGGTTGCACAGTGCTACCCAAGAGAAATGAAAGATTTCCCTCAAGATGTCAGAGATTTATTACAAAGACATTCTTCAACACTGGACAGAACTATGAGAATGGTGAATGTCAAGAATTTAAACAGAACAGAACAGAAATTTTATTTCATTTGATTTGTACATAGTACATCATCATATACAAATGATTGAAGATCTGATAAGATTTAACAATATACATGTCATTGCAATTTAAAGTTGAATATAGTAACACTTGAAATACCTTAGCATAATTTAGTTTTGTTATAGCTGGATTAAATGGCTTACAACCAGGCTTGGGGTAATCGAATACAGTAATTGTAATCACCTGTAATTGATTACTCAAGTGCAAGTATTCAAATGTATTTGATTACTGTCGTACATCTGATTACATGTAATGTAATTCAATTGATTATACAGACAAAATTTTGTATTTCATCATGAATACTTTTGATTACTTTCTGATTGCACATGGACATTGGGTAGATGATAAATCCATTTATTGCATTTTAACTGCTGGGGCAAAAGATAAAAATTTATGCTGCTTTTGCTAGAAACAAGTAATATGCTTGTATTTTCAACCTCATCTCCTTAAGAAAAATATTCTTTTACAACATATATTGATCACAATGTTATTCGTCTCCTTTGTGTGCTCTTTATAAGGATCAATGATCTATTGTGTCACCTTTCTTAACACATACTGCAGGTAACTTTGCTACAATTGTGAATTTGTACTTCAATAGGTGTGAAAGCCATAATCTTAATAATAATGAAATTATAGTGAGACATTGCCCCAGCTGGAAAATAAAAAATATCAGTTAATACTGCACTACACCAGTTGTTCAAGTGTTAACCTAAAAAGAAATCAGAACCTCTTTTATGAGCCCAGAACGATGTCGTCTTTCTGATGAAAACTTCCAAAAATTGATGATGGTTAAATGCAATGGAGATATCTAAATACATGTATATATGATTCGAACAGAATGACATTGTGAATCTTCCTTTATAAAATTAGTGATTCAGTGTGTTAGACAAAAACTTGACTGCTTTACTAAGCCAATATTTTTCCTAAAATAATATTTGTTTCATGTAGGTTAAATAAAGTTTCCATTCTGATTTATCTAATGTTTTCTCCTAGAAAATTTGTCTTGCAGTTTGAAATAATATTGAAAGTAATCAAATGTAATCTGAGTACTTGACCACAAGTAACTGTAATGTAATCAATTACCATAAAAAACATTGAAGTAATCCAATGTAATTGTAATCAGGAAATTTCAAAGTAACTGTAATGTAATCAGTTACTAACACAAGTAATAAGTCCCAAGCCTGCTTACAACTGAGTAAAATGACTTCATTTTCAAGGAGACAACTCAGTAATGATAGGCAGCCATACCTGTGATGAACCAAAAAAAGCTTGGCTGCTTGTTGTATCGAAACAAATTATGGAAAAGTAGAATTATTTTTTTGTAAATTTATACTGTTTTCATGAAAATCATCTGTAAAGAGTGAACTTTGGATAAAAATATAAATCAGTATGTCATGTTAAATTTAAGTGTTGGCCTTAACCTGAATTTCAAGGAAAGTGATCTCATATTCTCACTTGCAGATATTTATGTTACCTTGCATATTAAACATTTTCAGACATTGTGTAAAGCCTTGATCTTACTGAGAAACAAAGGTTTGGTGCCAGCCACCAATGTTCTAGAACTTTTCTTTGAGATGTTCCGTTGTCAGGACAAATTGCTTAGAAAGACATTGTACACATACATTGTTAGTGATATCAAGAATGTCAACACGAATCACAAGAATGCTAAGCTGAACTCAGTAAGTAATATTTACGTTAACAGAACTTCACATGCATGATAAAGACAGGCTTAGTTCTGTTGAAAGGACTTGCCCAGTAAGTTCAGCAAAGCTAGGCATGAAAAATATTTAGCTGAACTTTTTCTTCAAGGTTGTTTTAAATGATAACTTTGTATATACAATAATTACATGACAATGGGTATTAAATTAAGCAGACCAGGAAAAAAGGCCCTGACATTACTATTGAATATTTGATTGAATGTTTTCTGTAATGTATTTGTTTAAAAAAAAAAAAACATGCAAAATACTCACTATTAAAAGCATTTAATTCTTAGTACATTATAACAGAAGAGAAGTTAATAAGATTTATGTCCTTGTTCTTATTATAAACACACATTGCTATTTTTATCCTAAGAAATTTTCTCACTTTTTTATTTGTGAAATGTTCTACTCATACTTGTGTTATATTACAGACACTTCAGAATTTCATGTACACCATGTTGAAAGACAACAATCCAGTGGCTGCCAAAATGTCTCTGGTAAGTACCTATTTGAGATTGTCACATTGAAAAAGTATAACAGATTAAAGGTAACACAGTTTTACAATACTTCTTTTATCTTGCTGAGAGCAGTGATTAATATACCTAGAAGCAGTAATCTGTTTTTTGTCTTGTTGCTAGAAATACTGTTGCTAGCCTCGCACTTAGTTTGCATATTCACAGTTTATGTCCATGATTTGGTTTATGCTCATGATTTGTGTTATGTCCATGATTTGGTTTATGCTCATGATTTGTGTTCTGTCCATGATTTGGTTTATGCTCATGATTTGTGTTATGTCCATGATTTGGTTTATGCTCATGATTTGTGTTATGTCCATGATTTGGTTTATGCTCATGATTTGTGTTATGTCCATGATTTGGTTTATGCTCATGGTTTGTGTTATGTCCATGATTTGGTGTACATTTATGATTTGTGTTATGTTCATGATTTGGTCTACATTTATGATTTGTGTTATGTTCATGATTTGGTCTACATTTATGATTTGTGTTATGTCCATGATTTGGTGTACATTTATGATTTGTGTTATGTTCATGATTTGGTGTACATTTATGATTTGTGTTATGTCCATGATATAGTGTACATTTATGATTTGTGTTATGTTCATGATTTGGTGTACATTTATGATTTGTGTTATGTTCATGATTTGGTGTACATTTATGATTTGTGTTATGTTCATGATTTGGTGTACATTTATGATTTGTGTTATGTCCATGATTTGGTGTACATTTATGATTTGTGTTATGTTCATGATTTGGTGTACATTTATGATTTGTGTTATGTCCATGATGTAGTGTACATTTATGATTTGTGTTATGTTCATGATTTGGTGTACATTTATGATTTGTGTTATGTTCATGATTTGGTGTACATTTATGATTTGTGTTATGTTCATGATTTACTGTACATTTATGATTTGTGTTATGTTCATGATTTGGTGTACATTTATGATTTGTATTATGTTCATAATTTGGTGAACATAATTTATGTGATTTGAGTAATTCTCAACAATTTTGAGTGTACTCAACCATTTGCAGTAAACACAGCAGTTTGAATGATTTGGAGTTAAATTCATTAATGTACTCAATGATTTGAATTATACTCAAGCATTTAGATTATTCTTAAAGATTTGGAGCATGCTCAGCTATTTTGAGTGTATTTGTGGATTGAGTATACTTAGGATTTGGAGCAATATACTAGCAGTTTACCAAAAACTGACAATATTTGTCAGTTTCTCTGTCAAAGAAAGTTTTTCTAGTATACAGTATTTAATTTTGAGCAGCTATTTTCAGCATAACCAAAGTATTATGCTTCCTACTTCAACTGATTACAGAAACAACATTTTAAAATATTGTTTACAATCAGGATGTGATGATTGAGCTATATCGCAGAAACATCTGGAAAGATGCCAAAACAGTAAATGTCATCACAACAGCTTGCTTTTCCAAGGTTACAAAGGTAATACAGCTAATTTCGACTTACAGGATTATGTCTTCTAGTTCAGGTGTGCCAGCTTTTAAGCTTGCATTTCATTTCAAATTTTGAATATTCTCTACAGGTTTATATTTAAAACAACTTATTTCAGGCTTTTGAAATAGCAGTATTGATCCAATGTTTTATCAAAGCATGGTGAACGGTTGAAAAGCTACTAAGTGTAATGTCATGTTATGTTATTCCCACGATATTATATAGTGTGTTTCGTTATCTGAAATATACTGCTTCTGTATTTCTTAAAAACTTGTGGAAAGCTCTTAAATTAGAGAGATGAGAACAAATGAGTTAGTATTTAGAAACAGATACAAGCAAGGTAAACAACAACAGGATTAAAATCTGTTATACCATCAGAATGATGGTACTGTCAACTTCAGCTGAGGTACAAGTGTAATTGAAATACGAACACAGCAGATCGGCAACAGTGGTGAATTTTTTTTTCTGAGAGTTGCATTGTTGGTAGCGTCTTTAGTTCATAGCAGAAAGTACTGGTGAATTGGAAGTGTAATGCTTTCTGTTGAATTTTTTTTATTCCATTGACTGTATTGTTTGTTTCAACATTTATACATAGGTTTACAACAAATATTTTCAAGAGACATCATGGCTTAACTTAACTGTTTCTCTGTAACACAATAAAATGATACAATTATCATTACACATGACTGTGTTTCTTGCAGATTCTTGTAGCAGCTCTAAAGTTTTTCCTGGGGACAGATGAAGATGGAGAGAGGGATAGTGACAGTGAGGAAGAGGTAGGTTACATGAGGGGGCAGGAGGGGTCAGTCCTGTGATTGATATGTGCTGGTATGCTTTTCCAGGGAATGAACATGTTAACTCCCTTCGCAGCCACTTTAGTCAGTAGGATGCATCTGTAACATAAAGGATCAATTTGCCATTAATAACTCTCATGTTCAGTTGTTTGTATAATACTTTGAACTACATGTAACTCTCTACTCATCAATGTTATGCACTTGACATATAAAGTAAGCTAGGATACTCTTAAAATTCACAAACTTTCTGTTTATTGATCTTGTATTAAGCATTAGCATTTTATTCCAAAGTGCTTTGCACTGTAGTAAAACATGCCAAAATTTTGCGGTAGGATCAAGAAATCAGTAGAATTAGCAAACTTGAAAAAATTTTAGTTATACATTCATGGCACAAATAAAACAGCAAATGCTCATATAAGTTTGATTTATATTAAATGACAAACATATATTGCTTTTAAAATTGACACCTATTTTCTGAAGTTGAATATTTAGTCATAACTATTTAATAAATTGTTATTTGTAGTTTGTTATTGAAAGTTGAGCTGATTATGAGATTGTGTTTCAAAAGCTTCATTTTGTACTTTAGGAGGAAACTAAATCAGCAAAAGAGCTTCTTACTGGGCATAGAGTGGGCAAAAAGACAAAGAAAAGACAGAAAAAGCTTGATAGAGCTCTCTCAAACCTGAAGGTACATGTAGTACTTGATACACTTGACTTCACTGCCTTCAGAAAAAACAACATGTACTTGAAAGTTATGTAATATTTCATTTTAAGTCATTTATCTGTAGTATTATAGATAGATATTTCCCATAATGAAATAAATAATTTTATGTTTGTTGTTGTTTTCAAAAGAAGTCTTATAGTTAATATGTAATTAAAGTTTGTTGGATGGAAAAAAAGTCCGTTTCAGTTATGCATAGGACAGGGCTAATGTCATTTATATGTTGTTCTGGTGTCTCCATCCACTCAAATGAAGTTAGTTGAAAGTTTGTTTTTCTGTATCACATTGGTTAAGTTCCTTTTTCTTTGGTGTACAGTTTAGTTAAATTGATCCAGAAATTGTATCATTAACTGATGTTGCAAATTGTGTATTTCAGAAAAATAAAAAGAAGAAGAAAAAGGCTGAAACATTTAATTTTTCTGCTCTTCATTTAATTCATGATCCTCAAGGTAACTATTTCAGTATATAATCTGTAGCCTTGCTCACTGTAATTGATCAAGGTTTTTCATGATCATTCGATATAATAATTGTAGAAGTGGGAGAAGGGATTCTCAAATTTACATTCCCCCTCCCACAAAATTCACTAAAGAAATAATTCTCATTGGTACTGAAGTTGCAGCTAGCTCATTCAAAATTATGATGCTCTTTAAAAGAGTGTGAGAGGCCATTTCGGTAACAGAATCTTCCTTGTTAGATTTAAATGACACTGTCTGTGTATTAAGTAATATAACCAGTTTGATTTTGTATCCCAGTCTGGCTTGATCACTCATTAGAGCATTGGGTGGTCATTCCAGGGGTGCTTGGTTCAACCCCCCATAAGGACTGGCAAAGTTCTCCATAATTGAACTCAGTTTGTCCATTTGTTCCTCACCTCTAAATCAAGTGAGGAAGTAGTCAGTCACTTGTGAAGAGATGGGTTAGTTAACTGGTTGGACATCCAGGAACACTTGTTAATTTGAATGACTGCCGGGATGACCACAGCTGTTGAAACTGATGTTACCTGTAAACCCCAGTTAAAGAAATGATTTTTATCCTTAACATGAAAATTAAATTTCTGAAAATATCTTTTACATTTTCATTACTTGTTGAAAAGATTTGATCAAATTTTTTCTAAACTGAGATAGAGTTTTTCCGTTTTTTGGGGGTTTTTTTGCCTATTGGTACTATTATGACTCAGACATACATGTAATGCCTGAACTCTTGACATAAATTGTAATTCCTGAATTCTGATATAATTCTTGAGCTATAATGTAAGTCCTGTAAACCAAACTTACTTGGTACTTTTTATATCTGCCTCATTCCTGTTTTTTTCTTGCAGGCCTAAGTGAAAAGTTATTCAGACAATTGGAAACAACGACAGAAAGGTTTGAAGTAAAACTGATGATGGTTGATTTTGTATCCCGTCTTGTTGGAATACATCAGGTACAGTACATGAAGTTATGAATTCTTTGTTCTCTTTAAAACTGTTGTTCACTATAAAATCATAATTCACAATAAAATCATTGTTTATTTTGTTCAGTTTTGTATTAAAAGACAGGGCTAGCGCTGTCGCTCGCCAAAATCGCCAATGGCGAAGATTTGAAAAATTTGGCTACAAATAATTCCATTTGGCTAAAATCATGGCGAATACGTTATTCGGATATGTAAAAAATGAAAGTGACGAATGGTTTTCCATTTTGCTATTTATAATAAAGATGCGTGATCTTGGCAAGAAAAATCGATACACAGTCTACATCTGGGGACTTCGGGTCAAAATATAGAACAATGGAAATACAACAGCTGATAGCGAGGTGTTGAATGCTTGTTTATTGATCATTCATTGTGACACAAGTGACTCAATTTTGTTTTTAAATGGACTGTTTAATGCCTAGAGGGAATTTGGTTTAACAAACAGCTTGGGACAATTATAGAAGCCCTTAATAATGCTTCAGTTACGAGAAAAAATCGATACACAGTCTAGTTAAAAAGCTTAAAATGTGTTTCGAATTTAAGGACGGCGTGAATGCTTTTACACACTTATTTGGTTGTTAATGCTTTGACACAATGCACTTATTTGTGTTGTTGATTAAAGAACTAGAGTTAACGAATTAACATAGGTTTATATTAATATAGAGTTTTAGTAATAGTTATAGACATTTTTCATCTAAGTTCAAAATTCCAACAAATTCTCCTGTGATCGTACAGACTTATTAAAATTCTAAACACCAAAAGAACAAAAGGTTTAATCACAATTATTTCTGGTACAAAAATATGTAGTAACAAAATAAAATGTTAATTGTTATCAGTCCTCGCTTTGTACTCCCCGGTGCTTGATTTGTCACAAAAAGTTTAGGCTCACTCTACATGATGGCTAAACATTTTGACTAATGCTCTGCCAAATTGGCTACTATTTTTTTCATTTGGCTAATAGCTTGGCTACAAGAAATTTTATCCCAGCGTGAGCCCTGATTAAAAGAAGTTTATATTTCACAGTGTAATGTTTCTGTGGCTTTATGAGAAGTTTTTCAATTAGCTTGATCTGCAAAGAAATCATTTGGAATTAACAGTCGTATTGTGATAAGATATTGTTAGTTTTTGCTGTGTAACCTTATCTCCCTTCTAGATTCTAATATGTTTTCCTTGTGAAGATCGACACCTAAGTGCAGAAAGGTTGTGAGTGCTTCTTGAAAGTTTTACATTTACTACACTTGGGTATCAGAGTATTCAGTGTCTTGTAATCATTTTACAATCTTATTTTCCAGTTGTTTTTGTTCAACTTCTACCCATATATACAGAGATTCCTTCAGCCACACCAGAGAGGTAATATCTTACTCAGAAACCAATTGGAAATATTTTACGCTTTCTCTAAGTCATGTTCAGGAGTTCAAGAAATATTCTGGTATGAGTGTTATGATTGGTCAACTTTACATCCGCTAGCCAAAATATTACAAGAATGAGTCAGCTGTAAAGGTGCCATTTAAAAGAAATGTGTCAGATATAGCAGTATCCATAGATCTAGATTTTTTCTTTGATGAATGTTAGTTGAATTAGTGTTTACAAACAAAGAAAGAAATGGTTTTTTGCATTTTTGCCAACCTTTGAAGAAATACATTTTTTAGAATGTTGAAATTTGTGTTAATACATGTGGTATAATTAAAGTATCATTGGCTTTTCAGAAGTAACACGACTGTTACTTTTTGCTGCACAAGCTTGTCATGAATTAGTACCCCCAGAGGTTAGTATTTTTTATAAGCAATTATTTAACTGAATGGAGTTAATACATTTCATGCGAGAGATGAAGTTCTGTTGCTAAAGAACAGGGATTGTTTTGAAAGAATTTGAACCTACTACATTGTACCTCATGGACATGGTTAGAAGTCTAAGATTACACCCAGACAGTATTTTTGTCTCCCTTTGACAAAAAATGTTACTGATTTTACAGTTAAAGTGAAAAAGAGGTTTTCATTATTATTCACTCATGTTAACAGGCTGTCTTGTGGTACTTATGCCTTAGAAGACGATAGTTTGTTTTTATTGTTTCATTGATTTTGTTTTGCATTGAGATTGCAAAGCTGAAACTAACACATCAGTGTATGAAACATTTAAACCCAGTTTCCTTAGTTACTGCAGGGGATGATTGTCTTTGGTTATTTCATCCATCTGATATGCCTGTGAACTGTACTTGTATTTTTTTGTATTTCTCTGACATTAGTTATACTTGGTATGATTACAGAATATCGAGGGAGTTGTAAAGACAATAGCAAACAATTTTATAACTGACAGAAATTCTGGAGAAGTCATGGCAGTAGGGTAAGCAGTGTATCCAGTTTTCTTGACAAATATACAGACTACATGTAATCTTTTCTGATCTTTCAGTACAATTTCTTTTCTGACTTACGTCGTTAAATCTTACATGTTGATAGCTAAATATTTTGCTACAAAGAAATTAAAAATTAATTAATTTGTATGTCTCAAAGAGTCAAAGTAAATAAAAGCACAGTTTTTATGTCTAAAAATAAAGAAAGATTTTATTTTGAGTGTTGTTTTACACAGTTTTTTTCCCCAAAGATCAATGCAGTTTTTCTTATTATTATCACTGACACAAAAATGAAACTCCAACTGGTGTCAGTGCTAAGGATTTGATGTAATAAAATACATGTTATTTCCCCAGGTTAAATGCAGTAAGAGAGATTTGTGCTAGATGTCCACTGGCAATGTCGGAAGACTTGGTACAGGATTTAGCACAATATAAAAACCACAAAGACAAATGTAAGTCAGTATTAACTCATTGTTTAAACAATATTTATTTACTTTAAGCAAGTTATATTAGAGACAATACTAAGACAATAAGAGAAAAAACGAAATTGCAGGATTAGAGAAGAAGTATTGGTAGCACTTACTTGAACTTTAATCCTTAATAATATTCACTCATTGTTGCTGAGACAACATTATTGGGTGTGTGGGTTGGTTGGTTTGTTGGGTTGGGTTGGGTTGGTTGGTCACTTACTCCATTGATTGATCAATTGATTGATATGTAAGTTAATTTCATTAAGCAAATGCAGTCACAAGCATTTATACTTCAGTTTTTATTTTGGCAAAAGCACTGGTATACAAGAACGTTTTCTGTTGTCAAGATAGTTTGTTTTACTTATACTTGTGTGATTTTTATACATCAAGCAAACGTCGGTTAAATGTATCCAAAATGATTTTTTTCCTCATTTCAGCTATCCTATATGCCAAAAGTAGTGTAATTTGTTTAGTGTAAAAACTATATAAATACTTGTATGATACCTGGTGCTTCTTAGAGATATCCTGCTGAACAGAATTGTAGCTTTATGATTGTAGCATTATTTAATAAAAAAATGTTAAACCTTTCCTTTCTTTCACCCATGCAGCTGTAATGATGGCCTCCAGGTCCCTCATCCAGCTATACAGGAAAGTGAATCCAGATTTACTACATAAAAAAGACAAGGTAAATAGTCATATTTCAGGTTACACTTTGTATATGGAATATAAATAAAGTCCAGATATTCATATCATGTTTGAAGAAATGCTGTGAAGAAAATTCTTTCACAGAAGGAAATGTCTTAAAAGACAGCCATTATATTGTCACTACCAGCCAGTGGCATATGAAACAGTTTTGTCAGCATGTATTCCAGCGAATGTCTTTCCCTGCAAATTAATTATGAATTGAATATGAAAATAAAAGATGAATTTGACTACAGCTGGGTTTCAAGTATAGGTGTACTGGTACATGAAGTGAAAAAAAAACATATATAAAAACTGCTATTTTCAGGGTAAACCTACAGAAGCCTCAAAAGACCTGAAAGTTTTACAGTATGCAGAGACGGGTGCAAAATCTTACCTCCAAGGTGAAGAGTCCATATAATTTTATCAAAAATATTCTGTTGACAAGCAGTTTATAAATTAAGTCACTGCTTAAGCTCTTAATTCATTCAACTTTCAAGTTTGAACTACTAAAGGTAAGATTTTTATCATGCCTTTTTTTATTAATGTTCATAGCTTTTTTTTTTTAAAAAAATAATAGGAACTGAAGCTTTGAAAGAAAAAGAAGACAGTGAAAATGAGGATGATGATGGTGATGAAAATGATGGTTGGCAGTCCTGTAGTGATGAAGATGATGACAGTGATGGAGAATGGATAGATGTCCACCATTCGTCAGATGAAGAGGTAAGATTTATAAGTTTCATTGAGGATTTTTTAATATTACTTGGCACAAATGTTCACCATTGTAAGGCGGAGTGTCACGCGCAAAATTCAGGTCTCTGTGGCCAAGGTCAAGGTCACACATAGAGATCAAAGATCAGATAAAAGTATGAAAATGTGTGTAGGGGTCATTTAGTGATCATGAATTAAGGGATTCTATCATAAATATTCACCATCATGAGACTGAGCAATACACACATAATCCATTGTCCAGATGACACAAATTTACTAAAATTTCATTATACTGTTTGTTTACATATATTCGTGTGATGATCATACATTTCACACATTTATCAAAAGTGCATGAAATAATTACTTCAACAAGTATATGTACATTCTAGTTGTTCTTAAATTATAACCTTCTGTATTTTAATACAGTCTTACTTTCTTTGGTTGCACAGTTTCACTTATGCTTATAACATCTCGGTACTGAATTTTAATATGCGTCAGTCTGACACAAGAATGAACTTTCACATGCTTTGAGGAATTGTAATTTAGATTTGCACAAATGTTCATCATTATCAGACAGAGTGCCACATGCGAAATTCAAGCCCCTGTATAATTTCTTGTACCGTACTTCAGACTTATGTCAATTTTCATTGCAGTTATTCCCTTTCTTGGACTCATATGACTAATTTATCTTCAGGCTCATTTAAAATGTATGTTTCACTCTCTAGCACTAGGAATAGTCAAACTTGCTTCCCTACTAACACCTCTTTTTATCCATTATGCCCACATCTTCACCAAAAGCTTTTGTGATTGGTCTATTTTGTGATAGTGGCACCATTGTTATTTATTGCTTTTGTAAAGATTTAGAGGGCCATACAACTTTATTATAACCCAAACACTTAACAAATTCTGTTTCAACATTTACTGTATTACCGTATACATAGTCACACCCCTATTATATGAGCCTGCACCCACATTCATTCACTTTCAACCATAGTTTCATAATATTTCCCACCCAGAATTTTCATCATGAAACACAATTTCACATTATTTTTTTACTCTCTTTTGTTGGTTTGGAGAGCATCAATGATGGAATGACTGTGGTAAGCGTTACGATTTTGATTGATGACTGAAACATTGTAACACCAAAAGATCTCAGCAGAACATCGGAAAAAAGAAAAGTTTTTAAAACATTTTGAACTTTTACATGTAGATGGATAATTCAGCAGTGCCAGAGAGCAAAGAAGAGCAGGTGCAGAAGGCGATTGCGATATCAACGTCGCGTATCCTGACACAAGAAGAGTTTAAGATTCTGCAACAGAGACAGGCAGCTAGAGAGGCAGAAGCAATGAAAAAAGGAGGGAAAAAGAGGAAGAGAGAACAAGAAGAGGAGGAAGAAGAAAGGTAAGGGTTTTGCATTTCAAAGGGGCATATCCTAAACTGACAAACTATGTACTGCATATGCATTAAATCGGATTATTCTCTTTAAAATGAAAAATAATTGATTATTTAAAGAAGAACTTATGACAAGAAAAATTTCCTTATGTTGGTCATTTGTAATAAATCACTTTCTACAGAGAAATTGTGCAACATCTGCTCTATAGTTATATTAATGCATTTAGTTTACTTGTTGTAATGATGATTTTTTTTGTACCGACACCTGACATTATGTGATGTTTTATTTTCTCAAAGTGACCAGTATTAATGATATACAGGCTCACTCTTTTTCTGATTATCACAAAAAATTTCACAAAAATTTCAGAGGGGAGTTATTGAAGCTTTCAATGATAGAAAATGTTCACAAAAAAAGAATGCATGATAAGGAGTCAAGACTTGCTACTGTTATGGTAAGTATTTCATATGAGTTGTCCAACATTAAATGAGAGAATATGTATTTCTAACATTGAGATTGCTATATACCCTCCAGTGAATTCATGTTTTTTGCAGGGAGGAGTTGGGTTTTTTTTTTTTAGTTTTTTGGGGGAGGGTTTTTTTTGTGTGAAAATTATCAGTTTAAAAGTTAAATTGTATGAAGTTCATCCAGAATAAGTTTTAATCTTGCTTCTTATTCTGTATTCATTAATATCTTTTATAATGTAAGGGTGACAAGTTTTTATATTTTTTGGGGTAATGTACATTCATTTATGTCTCGATTTTCTAAATTTGCATCTTTTTGTAACATCATGCCAAAATTCCACACAGAGTTACTTAACCTCTCATATCCATAACAACAGCCAACACAAGTTTATTTTGGGCTAAAACGTGAGCTAAAGTACATGTATATACTTTTTTCTTGAAATGTTATATCAGTACCTCTTTCTGTTACTGTTTTGATCAAATTTTCTCATGTTAAAAAGTTTTGAAGAATCAACCAGAAACCAGTTAATATTTTGTTTATTTACTGGCAACTATCATTTTGTGATATGCATGGTGGCAGTGGTAACTGTATTGTTAGGAAAGAAACAACTGCGTGGAGTTTGGCATTATTTATTACTTCTTCTATATTACTTCTTATAAACACAGAGTCTTGAATGTCAGTTGTCATAGTAGCATGTGACTCATATCTTATGTACAATGTCAGGCTGGGAGAGAGGATAGACCTAAATATACTCATGGTAAACAAAAGATGAACCCTCATGCCAGTACAACAAACAAGGACAAGGCCAGAGGCAAAAACTACACCATGATTAAACACAAGGTGATGAATAGGAAGAAGAAGAGGTCGTTCAGAGATAAACAGGTAAATGGATTAAAGAAACTGTCAGTCAGAGATAAACAGGTAAATGGATTAAAGAAACTGTCAGTCAGAGATAAACAGGTAAATGGATTAAAGAAACTGTCAGTCAGAGATAAACAGGTAAATGGATTAAAGAAACTGTCAGTTTGTGCGTTGTTGTTTTTCCTATAGTATACTGTCTTTGTCGTTGATTTTGTTCAGTTTGTTTTTAATTAATGTCAGTTATGACTTGAAAATAATATATATTTAAAATGAGATATGTCTGTGTATGTGTTTTAAGTGTCACCAAATATGTAGATTAATTATGGTGTATTTTATTTCCAGATTGCATTAAGGAACAGTTTGTTGAAGAGGCAGAAAATGAAAAGATGACCTTGACTTTCAAATCATTGTTTTGTTATTTAGGTTAAGAAGTAATCAATAAACTGAGAATTGAAATGTATTTATTTGTGTTAAATTTTTTCTAATTGATATGTTTTCAAATTAGTGAAAAACCAAAGCCTTGTGAACTCGCTTGAGGGCATGGTATTGTTCATGAAACTTGGTTAGAATCAATCTGACTGAAGTACATGATCTAACTACAGTTAGATCTGAAGGGGGCCCATTCAATTCACTTTTTGATAATCTGGATTTCCAGTATTGTTATTTATATCCCAGCCAATGAGACTGCATCTTATGATGCGTTTTTATGGTTTACTTGTACACACAGCGTGTTAATATTGAGTTTGTAATTTTCCCACGATTTCCTCAATTAACTTTGACTAAAGTGCATATGGCGGAAAAAGACTGAGTTATTTGGGATCCCAGATAAATACAGATTCGTTCAAGTGGTTAAAAAAAGGTATGATTTGCCTGCAAAAACTTGAAAGCTAAACACTGACTGACTGACTGATTAAAAGGTCATGAGAAGGTGACCTTCTGTTGGTGACGTTCAGATCCTAATAGTGAAGGGTTCTTTAGGAGCCGATATTAATCAGATTGAGTTAGAATATGCTTGCCTTGGTCATCTCTTCAAGAAGTTTGGAACTGTGCCACATTGGCTATAAATCAAGATCACCAGTGTAATTCCATGGGTTACTTTGCTAAGAACCAAAAGGCCACATTTGTTTACTCAGTCTTCGTGACACTTGTTTAGAATATTTTCTTCATTGTACACCCACCAAACATAGTTTGAGGAGGGGGGGGGGCTATATAGTAATAACTTTGCCCCTCCCATTTTTCTTGAATATCTCTGAAACGGGTACAGGAATTTTATTGAAACTTGAAATATATATATGGAAGATCACAATGCAACTCCGTGTGCCAAGTTTGAAAACTGACTTGTACTTTGATGTAATTATTTCCCTTTTTCACTTTTATTATGTCTTAAGTTCAATTTTTTTTCTTGATTTTCCCTGAAACTTTATATTACCTTAAAATTTATATGCAACTCCATCTGCCAAGTTTGATTGATTTGTATTTTGACTTTATTATGCTCCTTTTTATCTTGGAAAATGTACCAAAATTAACATTTTTTCTGAATATTTGTGGAACCAGCATGGTAATTTACTTGAAACTTCAAACATATACGAAGAAAGAGAGGCAATCTCCAAGTTTGATAATTCTGACTTGTACTTTGATGACTTCTGCCCCCTTTTCACTTGCCATCTGTTTCCCCTTATAAGGCACCCTGGCTTATAAGATGCATCCTTAAATTTGGGTAAAACTGTACTTTTTGCATTGACTCTCTTATAAGACATTGACTGAAATGAAGAAGATCCTAAGCGTAGTTATTGGATGATTTATGTGTAATTTATAGAAATTCCAGCTACATCTGCCCTTGCATTCAGCTTGTACATCGATCCCAAAAGCAAAGTCATTTTTGCTTCTGCAAAGCTACTTGTAGAATGCATCTATAAGACACACCTCCACTCTGAGTTTGAATTTTGAGAACAAAAAGTGCATCTTATAAGCGAGTGTCTATGGTACCGGTAGATAATGTCCAAAAATTTCTTGAATACCGGTATCACTGAAACCAGTACACTTTATTAACTTAAAATATATATGTGTCACAAGCTAATTCAAAAGGGCAAGTTTATAACTCTGACTTGCATTTACTTCCATTCACCTAGAGAATGCCCCTGAATAGACATTTTCTTGAATTGTTTTATGAATATCATGCAAAGGAGTTGTGGTTGGAACCATGATTTTTATTTTGCCATTATGCCCTCTTTTTGCCACTTAGAAAATTTCCAAAAAATTACATTTCATTGAATAACCCGGGAACCAGTACAGGTGTATCAGCCTTAATGTAAGCTACATATATGAGGAAGCTACATATATGGATCATAAGAGTTACTGGTATTTCCCTTCATTTAGAAAAATGATATATTCTAATTGTGCAAAATATTACTGCCTAGGATTAAAGTTCACATAATATTTTTGAATTTTCTGCATGCTTTGAAAAGAAGTCAGAAATTTTGATGGGAATTTTCCCTTCCCGGTTTTGTGCATGTATAGTTTCTCTTTTGGGGGCTGTTCTAGCAGAAGACTTACTTTATTAATTTGGTTTGTCTTTTTTCAAGTTAAGAAGTCAAGTTATCTTAGAGTTACCGATTGTCATCAGTATTGTATGATTTTAGAAACATTCTTCCCTAACCCTTATTTCCCTTCCATCCATGCACCCAGATTCAGTCTAAGCACTGGTTGGGGTATTAATCGCATTCAGTGATAGCTCTAGTAATATCTAGGTCACAGTGTAATTTAGTTTAGTCTGACCAGACAGCAGAAGCTTCACAGACTTGGGTTAAAAAAACTAGTAACACGTTTGACATCATGAAACCTGGTAAGAAATGTATTTATGATGGCTTTCTGAAGATTTAAGTTCAAGCTAAATACAAGGAAATGTTATTTCTGTTTAACAGATATCGTTTTCAGTATTGGCAGTTGTACTCAGTTGAGCAGTATAGGGCCATCATGATCCCCTTAATTAAGATCTAACAACTAGGTTCAAATATGTGATTGGCTGTCAGTCATCAGCATTTTTTTCTGCCCTGTATGAAACTTGTCAAAAATGTTCGCCCTAAATAATCACTCTGATGAGGTCAAAACTGGGTAATGTGGATTTCAAAATTAGGTCGCCAGCACAAAATGATGAAAAACAGCGCACACACACACACACACGAATTTGAGAATTTTCACAAATCTTGATAAAATTTACTCAGAATATTTGTCTTGGTAATATCTAAGATATTTTAAAAAAACAGTATCATATTGGACTAAAATCGAGTTCAGGGCAATGGCATTAAGTTGGAAACCGTTTGAACACTAAAGGTCAGAACCCAGTAGTCATGAACATTGCTGATAATATTGCCTTGATAATCTCGTGGACAATTTTTTAAGTTGATCACGTGTAGTAAAGAACTAACACACGCTCAGACAAGCAAAGAACTTGTAAAAACTCGAGGGTTAAAATATGGTGGCTGATTTCTGCCATAAGCGTATCGGCACTAGCGCCGAAGTGAAAAGTCGCTGATCGGCGTGTTTTCGCTAGCGCCGAAGCGACAACTCAAAATATGGAAAGGAGCTGATGTGTAAAGACAAAGTTGTAATGGCGCGCTTAATCTGTCATGTCTTCTTCTCAGTGCTAGCGAAAAGACGAAATAACGCCGAAACGAGAACGAAAGACAGGCGACTTTTCATGCCAGCGTTTATTTCGTTTTGTCGCGTTCTCGTGGCGCATACGTAGATCATTTACAGAATATGGACGAAATAATGCAGAAATAATGCAGACATCTGGCACAAATTCGTTCTTTACCCGTCATATACATTTTTCTATGATTCTTTATTGTACGCATCTGCCACAGGTACGCGACAACACGAACAGTTTTTCCTTATTATGTTACTTGTCTTTCTTTTTGTGAAAACGAGTCGATAAAAAATTCCAGTTTTCAAGCTAAAAATCCAGTTAAAAATCCAGTTTTGAGTTACCGAAGTTATCACATGTATGTATGTACCCTAAACGTTGTTAAGGATATTGCCAATCAATAGTATATATTGAAATTCTGAAACAGAAAGGATACCTGGACTATTTATTTAATGTACCGCAAGTGAAGGAAAAAAACTCAATGTACGAGGGTTGACTTTAATAATTGACAACTCTATTTAGCATCTTTATTGCAAGTCTGTATTGAATTCTTTTCGCCCATGACACGAATTTATTTCGATTACTTTAGGGCCTACTCAGCGCCCGATATTATTATCGTCTGCTTAATATGAAATCTTGCAAATAAAATAAAAGGATGGTCCTGCAAGTGTGGCCGTGTTTTCCTTACCCTACATATAGTTTACTGGTATAGTCTCACTATTTCGCCTCCGAATGTGAACCGCCTCCTTCTTCGGCTCAAAGGTCGAACAACTAAAATGAATCAGACCTATGAAAGCGGTTTCAACTCTTTAAGCATAATGCATAAAGCTAACTGGTGCCAAATACTGAAAATTTAAATTTAAACAAGGCAGTCTGAAGGACAGCTAAATCCCCTTCCGCAGCGGACATGAATGTGTACTTCTTGACCTTTAACCAATCATGACCTTCATGTTGTGCCATGCATATTATGAGCACATAGTTCCATGATAGTAATTATTTGTGCCAAGTTATTTAAAATCTTCCATAAAGTCAAAAAGTTACGGAGAACATTTAACCTTGACTTTGGGGTAGCAACCTGGATGTTGGGTTCGGCACATCGTGTCATAGTGGTGATCACTTGTGCAAAGTAATTAAAAAAACTTTTCGTAAGCCAAGTAAGTAAGTTATAGAGCAGACGTGAAATGTGGATATTTGACCTTTAACTGTGACCTTGACCTTGTGGGTAGCAACCCAATTATTGCGCTCTGCACATCGTCTCATAATGGTGATCACTTGTGCCAAGTTATTTCAAAAATGTTTCAGCGGTTTAAAAGTTATGGAGCGGACACAAAATGTAGACTTTTAACACTTGACCTTTAAGTGTGACCTTGACCTTGGGGTATCAACCCAATTATTGTGCTCTGCACATCGTCTCATAATGGTGATCACTTGTGCCAAGTTATTTAAAAAAAAATTCAGCAGTTTAAAAGTTATGGAGCGGACACGAAAGTGTTACGGACGGACGGACGGACTGACAGACGGAGGCCATTCTTATAATTCCCTCCCGCTTTGCGAATGAGAATACGTGTCAGATCTGCCATTTCTATAATGGACAGAGAAGTGCTAATTTGTGATTTGTTTGAAAGGGGTTTGAAAAACTGTGGAATTCAGTATTAGCTATCGCGTGCGCACGTAGTAGCTATTGCGTGCGCACGTGATTAATTAAATATTTCCGATGTCCGCCGTAGACATACTCTGACAGGAAGTGACATATTGCAGTATGATTCGGTCAGTACCGTTGGACTGTATATATTATCTATATCTGTGGTACTTTACGAAATCCGATTTCCAACTGTCAATTTAAATTAACGAATGAGAGCAACACATGATCACTGACCTAGAGCATAAAGCGAATCGTAACTTTACCTCACCGTGCTGATTAATCATTGATTTTAATATTTAGTTAATATGTGTGTATCGTATAAAATGAAAAATGAATTTGAAATTAAAAAAAGACTATAATCATTTTGCACGCTGAGCGCCGTCGATTTTACGTTAGCAAAAGCAAATACTAGGCGGGCAGGAAGAACATTTTCCACTTTAGTAATTTCCGTACAAAGCTATAGTAAAAACATGGACCGAGTTAGATTGATTTCTCTTGTCTGCGAGGAGTAAACAATGCTTCAGTAAATGTGACAAAATCAACATTTATCTATTACCGCGTGTTAATGAGCCTGGTTGACAATTAGTATTGTTTGAAAGCATCATTGTCTTCTCAGTACTCTTCGTGTGTGTAATGTTATAATAACAAGACCCGAGGGAAAATTCAATTGCAGCTTTTGTTCTAATGTAATGGCCTAAACTGAGCTCAAAGTTTCCAAGCGTTTATAAGGTCTAGATACTGTTGTATGCCATATTTCTGAATGTGAATAAAACATTTTTGTGATACAGATTTTGAGTCCGAACAATTAGGATTTTCAAAGGTATGGGATACATTTTCACAGGATGGAAATAAAGTTTTGTATTAAAACTTTTGCTTTTATTACGATTATAAACCGACTAAAGTTTAATTTATAAATGTTAAAACCATTATTTACTCTTTCATGTACAATAAACGCTTTTGTATGCTAAACCGGGTATTTATAAGCGGTGTTATGTAAAAATGCGCAGAATTACAAGATTACTGTCCTTTTAATTGAAACTATTACAAGTCTAAAACAAGTCAAAATATTGTCGGAAAACTCGGTCAGTATCTTTTTTTTGTCTGCCTAGACTAAGATGGTGGTCTATTCCAAGAAGCATGTTGTTCTTGAAACGAAGATTATCTAGGATTATGGATTACGTTGAAAAAGTTTGGAGTGCTTGTTTCGAACAATAACTGTTGCTTATAATCAATGTAACGTTAATCCTTTAAGAACGTCTACAGTTGTATGGATTATTCGATTCAGAAAATACATACCATGTTGCCACGATTTTACTCCTTTGTGAAATTCACTGGTTAAAACCAGGCTTGTCTGTTTACTCTGATGGATACATGTGTACGACAGGAATAAAAAAAACTTTTATGAGGTTTGTAGTTATTTTTTATCCTTTTACAATGAGGAATGGATTCAATTTTCCCCCATATGGATTCTTCTTCTTCTTCTTTAAAATTGAGTTCACTTTCTTTTTTTCTTTCTTTCTTCCTTTCTTCGTTTTTTACGTATTTCGCAAATTAAAAGCTATTTAATCGCTCATAAAGTTTTCATGGAGTCAGACATGGCGTTTCTAACTACTGACAAACGCTGTACAGAGTTAAATGTTAAAGATGTACGTGAAATGAATAGTTAATTAAATAAAACGGTATATGTTTCATAAAAGTGTTTTAAAATTTGAATGAATTCCAAATACGGAAATCAGACGTGTGATCACAATTTGAAGATTCCTAAAACAGCACTTTCTTTTCTTTATCTAATCGAACTGGGAAAAAAAATCTACATTTTACATGAACAAAGCAATTACAACATTATTACTTATGCAAGAAAACATTTCAATTGATATCGATCAAGTACTAGGGTTGGACAAAAAACGCCCTACCAAGAGGATCTGGCTTTTAAAAAAGGCGCAAAAAATGCATTTAAATACTAGTAACCTAAAGGACTTACTTGGGTGTTGATTTCAGTGCCGATAGAATAACATAGCTACGTGATCATTTTCTTGACTCAGATTAATATTTGACTTTTTTGGAAATCATTTACGGATGCTAGATCATAGTCGTCTGCCTCTTACTGTAAAAACATATGTGGTATTAAGGAGCTGACGCTTATGACGATACAAAAACAAACGAGGAAAGTGTGACCTTGACCTTTAGACGACATGATTGAAGCATAGTTTCTGCCTTGTGTCTCTTAGCTGTAGAATTAGCTGTTTTTCATGAAATTTACTGAACTTGTGTAGATCATTCGGACTTGTTACCAACTGAGAAGTTGACTTGTTACCAGTTTAACAGCTTAAAATTGGACCTGAATTTGTTACTTTAATTTTGTAGTAGAGTGGCTGAACCCCAAGATATATAGGATGCCATAATTCGTTCATTCTGACTTTAGTAGCATTGAAAGTACTAAGCTGACAGAGATATGGGCGTATTGGACGAATGCATACACTTAAAATAAACATGTATAAAAAAAAACAAATGCGTTTGACCTGACAAAGATATATTTCAACAGGTTTGTTCATCAAAATAAGTCATTGATTTCAATACTCGATTCAATTTACACCGATTGTCGAATGTACCCTTCGTTTACCTTGAAAGTTTATTTTTTAAGCTGTTAAGGGAATCAGTAGAAGTCAGTTCTAAACTGGATTAGTTGCATAAATCCTTCGTACAAGTGGTAGATTATCCACTATTTAAATAATAATTAAATGTTTAATCTTAAAAAAAAGAGCACAGCGCCATCGTAGTAAGTGCTTTACCTAAATGGTTGAAAAAACGTCGCTTTGAACGTCCACCCCAATTTATCGTTTGATTTCGACGTTACACTCGTGATTGAATTTGAAAAGAAAAGCGTATGAATATATATGAATATGTATGTTAACACATCGGCTATTATGTCTGTCTCTGTATAACATTTATTTTAGTTCATATGAACCTGTTCCATTGAATAAGATAAAGACCGCGGCAGTGTTTTAAGTAAAGCCATGGACTGTTGAAGAAGGGGCGATCGCAAATTCGAATTCCATCATTCACTTTTATTTCTTTGCGTGCCTTCACTAAACAAAGCTAAAAAGAACAGTTCTCAGTTTAAATTAGATTTCATTAAATCAAGCTACGATATATCACCTAAAATTAAGCATACTTCAGCTTTAGGTCAGGATTCTTAAACGATTTGGATGTATCGTAAATATTGGATAAGGTTATTCTGGAGTCTCCTAATTTAGTTCTAGAAAAGAAAGTGAATACCGATAAGTTACACTTGGAATATTCCCGCTAATATATGTCCATAAGCAAAATGTATTTTGCCTTTAGTGAAAATAAAATGACTTGTACTAATACTGAAAGCTATATAAATTCAGATCAGCTATCTAGAAAATAAGGTAACTTGTTTCATAAAATATTTCGGAGCATTTACTTCTGTTGTCTACTCAACGAAAAAGAAAACCACATTTTTCTGACAATCAATATATCTTTGCGTAGAGGTACGTGCATGAGCTATTCTTTGAATAAGCAGAGAAACCCTGGTGAAAGTAATTTACAATAATTTTGAGAATTATATAATTGACCCTATCGGGACTCAGAACTTGTCTGATAACTTTTATTTTATTTGTTTTGTTCGTTTTTCAAAACAAAAACAAAAAAATCGCAAACTCGCACAGATGCATAGAAGTAATGCTGTCTCCTAAAGGTATGTCTTTGATTCTGTGAATGAATAATTCAATAATTCTCGGAAACATTAGCATAACATAAGTATGTTTCTAATTGGCTGTAGGCGGTTTTTATCGCCATTTTATACTTCATTTTCTCATTCGTCTTTGATTTTCAGCGATAGCACTTCATCTATATTTGATGTCGTAAAAGTCGTTTTCAAGCATGTCAACGGAAGTCGATAGCGGTGTAACCAATCCGCCGATAAAATTCGTCCAAATGCAGACTACACCAGAATATATTCCGACGATAACCGGCAGCGTACTATTAAACAAACACTCCGCCAAGTCTAGAAAGAATGACAGGGAACCCACAGTGACAACACAGAAGCAATGGGGCCGCATAAAAAATGTTGCCCAGATACAAAGTGATATTCAGAGTGAAACATTCTCTGATAGCAATGACGAGGAAGAGATGAAACGTAAGCCTGTAGGTGTTACGGACTTCCAGCGCACCGCTAGATTATTAATACAATCGAAGAATGTAATCAAAAAGGTAAAATCCCGATACCGGGGAAATAAAATGAGAAAACTTTTAGAGCGGAGCTCGTCTTCGCTAGATATATCGGAATTTGGATCAAATTTGGATACAGAAATGTTTAATAGTTACAGTTTACAGGATGTACATAAACAATTACGGAAAAAGAGACATTTAAAACTGGCTGTTTTGCAGCAGCAGTTTTTGAACGGCCTGCCCTCGCACGGTGATTTGTCAGTGAAACAACGCTTAATACGAAAAATCGAGATTTTGGAGAAAATAAAAAAATCTGGAAATCCGACAGATGTCACAGTCAGTCAGATCCCTTTGTCGGAAAAGGATAACGTAGAACTCCCACATATGAAACCCTTAACTCGCCGCCAAAGCCTTCTGCGGAAGAGTGTGGATCAGTCTAACTTCCCAATGGATTTAAACACATGTTTGCCGACCCTCACAGCGAAAGCACAAAGCAATGAAGACATCTTGGAACTACCAATGGAACTGACTGTAGCCGACATAGAGAGAGAGTTAGCCTTGTCACGGAGCCGTCAGAGGATTGAGTCCGCCCTAGACCTACCCGAAGACCGATTGATCAGGTTTGCCGTTTTGAAGGCAAATGTGCAAAAAATTAACTCCAAATTCAGTTCATTTTTGAAAGGGAACAAAACCGAAAAAGGTGAAAAGGAAAATGACATGAATGAGGAGAAGTTATATTACGTCCCTTCAAGATTTACCCAGAATGGAATGGTAATTTTGCATAGATTTAGCACGTTTAGTTAGTTTAAAAATGTAGGAGTAAGCTATAAACGTAATTCTGTCAAGTTGTAAAAAATAGAAACAATATTTCTATTCGACTATTTTAAAAGCATACAACCAAAATTAAACAACGCATAGGCTCTGACAATTTCGTTGGCATTTTCATTAACTATCCACTGATATGAAAAAAGGTATTTTCAAACTGTTTATTGTCAAGCAATGTAAATTGTATAGTAATGTACTTCTGTCAATTTGCATGTTTTCAATCGAGTGTCAGCACTTTTAATAATATTAATATTATTGTTATTATTATTATTATTACAACCACCCGCCAAAACTTTGAACATTGCCTTCCATTTTATTTCAGGCAAAATTATTTTTTAAGAAGTATGCAAGACTTGTGTTGATTGTCACACAGTGGATAAGCATGATAATGAAGTAAGTTGGTATAACCAGTAAATCGGTGTACTTTAGTAAGAAACGTTTCCGTATTTCTAATATAAAGACGTTTACTGTTGTAAGACCAAGATACGAAAGTTGTTTTTTTCATTGGTGAATACCCTACAGCGAATGCTAGCCTAATAAATGTGGGACTTGCGACCGACGCCTGCTGTAGACCACACAAGAACTAGTCAATACTTTTTGACACCACTGTAGAAGCAAAGTTACAGAGAATGGCATGTACCATTGTTACTCATTTATAATAATCCATGAATTCAATGCGCCACAGTAATTGGTTTGATTAATAGAACAGGACCATGGGGGAGTACGTTATGGAAATTGGAAGCTGAACTTAATTCCTCTATATATATTGTTTTATGTTTCAAATTGGAAATCGATAATATATAACGATCCTGTTATAATTTATTTCACACTTCTTGTTTGAACAATTTTTTTTTTTTCAAATATTGAAATTTTCTAATATCCTGAATGGAATTTTATTACGAGTACTTTATGAAATTACGAAATCGATGGGTCATATATTTACCACGTAACTGAAATGAAACTCATGTTTGTTTACGACTTAATGAATTCTAAATGTAAACTCAGTCCTTAGTTTGAAGTACTTAATTGTTTTGTGTACCCCGAGTTTGAATGGTGGATATATCTTAAAATTAGTTTTAATCCACTACAGCTTAAATAGATCCCTCGAGAGGTTTAACTTTTAAATAAAATGTATTATGTAGGTACTTGAAAAAAAAGTAGTTTACGTCAAAACAATGTGCGGAAGGGTATTTATACTGAACCCGATGTACTAAATAGCCTACGTGCGTTTGTCCTTATTTGAACATGCAGATCTTTTATTTTATTTTTTTTATGAAGTAAACCAAAACCTTTTGCCTAGGATAAAATCCATCAGTTGATTTACCCCGTTTGATACCGTAAAATAACTCCTTTTCTCACCTTTTCTAATTAGTCACTAAAATTTTGCTTCTAGCTGTCTTTTTCTGTCTCTGTAGCAAGAAGTATGACTTCGAGAAGGAACTTAAATCGTTTGTGGACATCGCGAACGAGATAGAGGACAAAGTCGTTAGCTCTGCCATGTCGGAATTTGGTCTCACTTTCGACAAGAAGTTCTTCAAAGCAAATAAAGAGGTATGTCTGTCATGACCCTTATATGCTTTATCAGACACTGTTTGTGTCGTCACTAGGCTGCTGGATTATACTCTGACCTCTTGTTTACTAGGCCGTCATGGGTATGGCACATAACTAGAAAGACGTCACAAAGCTGTCTTCCTAACCGTTCATTGTGTCGTCACCAGGCTGCTGGATTATGCTCTGACCTCTTGTTTACTAGGCCGTCATGGGTATGGCACATAACTAGAAAGACGTCACAAAGCTGTCTTCCTAACCGTTCATTACATACTTATATCAGTAATAACGACGTCTGTCAAAGTTAGATTTTTCTTTTCTTTTTTTCTTTTTTTAACCGGCTATTTTTCCTAAAATCAGAGAAAACATGAAATATAGGTATTATATAAAATCTGACGCTTCCCTGATATTTCTTTTTTGTAATATTATTATTCGTTCTCTTAATAAATTATTTCACCACAGATATCCCTGAGCTCTGAAGTACGTAAGATCCTTACGACAAGATGGTGGTCTCGAACTCCAAAAATGATTAAACAGGTAATAAATATATATATTCGAGGAAGCAGAAAAATGTAGCATTTATATCGTTACTTAAATTCATGTGTATCAAATGACGTTTTTTTTTGTTCTATTCCTTGATAGAATAGTGTTGGTTCTAGTAACAAGAAATGGCTCCACATCTCTGCAACTCGAACAAAAATATGGGCCACTTAAAGGACAGAAAATCAGTAGAGACTACACTAGTATATCTACGGTGGCACAGAGGTGACATGCACAACTTTTATTTTAATTGCACTTCTCTTTTTTTATCTCGTTCCCACGAGATACTTACTCGAGGGAACGACTTAGTATCTCGTTCCCACGAGTTACTAAGTCGTGGGAACGAGATAAAAAAAGAGAAGTGCAAATCTGAAAAAAAGAATCGCATTTTGGAAAAAAGAGTTGCGCAGTACAAAAAAGAATCGTGTTGTAAAATAAAGAACAGCGAATGTAAGCTATGTCGAGGGAACGACTTACTAACTCGTGGGAACGAGTTAGCTATGTCGTGGGAACGACTTAATATCTCGTTCCCACGAGATACTAAGTCGTTCCCTCGATTAAGTATCTCGTGGGTACGAGATAAAAAAAAAGAAAACTGCAATTTAAAAAAAATGTATTGCTTTGAAAAAAAGTGTAGCACACTAATTATATTGCTTTCTCGTTCCCACGACATAGCTAACTCGTTCCCACGAGTTAGTAAGTCGTTCCCTCGACATAGCTTACATTCGCTGTTCTTTTTTTTACAACACGATTCCTTTTTTTACTGCGCAACTCTTTTTTCCAAATGCAATTCTTTTTTCAGATTTGCACTTTTCTTTTTTTATCTCGTTCCCACGACTTAGTAACTCGTGGGAACGAGATACTAAGTCGTTCCCTCGAGTTAGTATCTCGTGGGAACGAGATAAAAGAAAGAGAAGTGCAATTAAAAAAAAAGTTGTGCATGTCACCTCTGTGCCACCGTATATATCTCAATGTTTGTAAACAATATTTAGGGATACAACCCAAACGACTAAAATATAACGAGTCTTTGGACTGTGACTGGCATTTAGATACATGATTTAATCGTTTCATTCAATGATTTTCAGGTTTTAAATGGTTTGCAGTCACTACGATCTCTGTCGGAATATCCCATACAAACACAAGAAAAGCTGTGTAAGGTGGCCTGGTATCAGACGTAAGTACTCTTTTCTAAAGCAAGATGTATATATTTATGGAAAATGAACGGGTGGGTCTAAAGTTCTTACGAACACAAATAGTGTGTAAAGGAATTCTCTCAGTTTTCTGAAAGCACTTTTTTGAATTTGAAATCTGAAAGACATTCGATCAAGTTCTTAAATCTCGACTTTCCTCTTTTTAACTTGTCTTAAAAATCGAACTTCGGGAAATCCGAACTCCAAGACGAGATTTTTTGGTTCCTTGATATACACTTTTAAATGCACTTAAGAATGAACAATTATTTACAATTACATGTAAAATTACATTTTAAAATCGTCATAGTTATACAAAAACAGCAGTAGAAGTGTTGCTGATACGTTCCATTAATTGTTCCCTTCTGACCTCGACATCTGAATAGAAAGTCTACTGTTTCGTGCTTTAATAAAATAAGAGTGTAGCTTATAAATGGTCATAATGTTTTATGAAGGCAGTAAGTTCCAAATCTGAATTGCAATTTTACAGAATTGGTCCAAAGAAATTGATTGTGAGGCAAGGACACCATGCAGAATCCTTCTACTTTATTTTATCAGGAATGGGTTAGTAGCTTTATTAAAATTTTTACTGTGAAAAAAAGAATCAGTTTTTCAGTTTCATTTCGTTACTGAAAGCAGAAAAGAAGTAATTCCAAATATACACAGCATATATTGATACAGCAGTCAGAACTGTTAGTCACCAAGACCTAACACTGTGTTGTCGTTGCTGTTATTCTAGTTGGGTGGTTTTTTTCTACATTTACTTTACTCTAAAAATAGTTGTGTTTATTGAATGTAATATACATTTACATGTATCCCGAAAGTTTTCGGCGTAGGTAAATTCTTTTGAAAGGTGTTTCTATTCAGTTTTATCTTGTCTTTTTACGTTGTTAAATACAGAAGTTACTAAGTATTAATTTTGTATGTGTTTTATAGTGTTTCAGAGTGATATGGTAAACAGTTGTCTAAAGAAAGAAATCTATTTCAGCTTTTGTTAAAAAGATGGTACAGGACCCAGTCACAGGAGAAACAAAAGCACAGGTTGCAGCACGACTTACAAAAGGTCACAGTTTCGGGGTATTTACACGATATCTTAATCTTCAAAATTTATAAATGAGAAACATAATGACCGTTTTGATATAGCTATGTCACATGTAAATCATATTTTCAGCTTTATAATTTCAAGTGTAAATTTAATACAAAAGAAACAAAGATTTCATTCTAATTGTGATATCACTAGCGGTACCGTCAGTGCTTTGATTATTAGAACTTTGGATTTATGTCGTCTGCTTTAAAAGCTTTAATGTAATTTCGATGAAAATGTGGTGTGATGGAGGACAACATGTACAATAATTTTCTTTCCTTCCTGTGCACAGATGTAATAAATAGAAATATTAACCAGAACTACGATAGCATCTAAATGAATTTCATTTTGTTTCATGCGTATGCAGTTTTCCTGGGAAGAAGGGGTAATATAATTATAAGACAGTCCTACTTTACTTACTTTATGCTTGCTTTGTTATATTATTTTTGCTAGAATGCCGGCAGTTCTAAAGCTCTTTTGGTAAACTGCAATTGGTAGAATTTCTTTTTTATGTACGAACCATTTTAGTTTTTTTCTCTATAAGAATGACAAGTATAACATTGGAATAAGAACTTACTAACTGTACTTTCTTCGTACATATTTTGACTTTCCTAAATACTTGTTATACTTTGTAGGTCATTACTTAAGAAAAATAACACGACAATTGATTTCCTGTAGATGTTTTAAGTTTTATTTTTTGTCATTTGGATTGTAGAGAATTGTTTCATTTTCTGCTACGTATTTTCTGTTCAGTTTCAAATCCATACTGTCTGCCTTTCTTGTCTATCTCATGATTGTTTTTAGAAATTGAGTATTGTAGTTTTATGCAGACATAATGCATTTTGACCATTTAACTTTTTTATGTAATAAGGGTTGATCTTTAATTAAAGATTGAAATTAAAGTTGTTATAAGTTGAATAAGAATGTCAGGAAATGCGAAGATTTTTTTTCTATTCATATTATCGTATAATTCTGTTTAAGAAGTCTTTGATTTATAACTTTTCCCATTATCTTTGAACTCCACAGTTTTCTTAGGTCGGTGTAAAAATGTAGACATACTTTACCCTTCGTACCAAATCTCATGACTGTAGATGAAGGGGTTGAGGTCACAATCTGCTAGCTACACTATATTTATATATTTTTATATATCGGTTAGAAAAGTCTTTGGTGAGAAGCTCCGGAAACCCATGTAAGCCAGCACATTTATGATCTAATCAAACAATCTCATAACGTACATAGTGAATATTCCTGATTTAAAAATATTTTGCAGAAATGAACATACATTTCACGCCCCTTCTCCTTTATGGTGTGTTAATTGCACGGTTGAAAATTGTTATATATATTTAGAAAATGAATGTCCATAGTGATGAAGATGTGATTTTTATTTTCTTGTTTACAGGAAATCGGTCTCTTGTTCGACACTTTACGGACTGCCACAGTGGAAAGTGCAACTCCCATGGAATTGTTGGTCATCGGCAAGGAAGATTTTGTTCGAATCTTCATGAAAGCGGAAAACCCAGACGAGGAACCAGATCATATCAAATTCCTCAAGTAAATAATTAAACTACCACTCAAAGCGTCTCCTGTGGCAAGAAAGTACATATGTTGTGACAGAAGTTTCGAACAAAAAAAACTATATGCATCAGTCTCTCCTTAACAAATTAAACAACAGTAGAAGCGTCGCTGATACGTTCCATTAGAACAAGATTTTATATCCCTTTGAATCACGATGCCTATGAATACCAGTAGAATACCAGTATGTACTGCAGACCTGGGATGGGTACAATTACAATTTGATTAATTATAATTAATAACAATATTTCAAATAATTGAAAATAATTAATTAAGCTAAAACTCAATTATTTTAATTGTAATCAATTAATTACATCATAAAAATAGACCAAAAAAAGCTACCTTTACAAATTTAATGATAATCTTTTAAGAGGTGATAATTGATAATACACTTTTCGCTGATTTCTAATGGTATCTATTGCTATAGCCTAAAGGTACTCAAATGACACAAAAGTGCTTTGTTGATGGATTAATATTTAATAAAAATTTTGAAAAAAAAATGCCTAAAGTAAAAACTTTTCTGACAATGTTCACAATGTATTCACTCAACATTCAACTTTGGTACAAAGAAATCTCAACATTTCTCTTTTCTTCCAACATTGTGCAAGCTTGCAATTCAATATTTGGCTCTACCAGCATCGTCTGCACCAGTAGAGAGACTTTTCTTCATAGCAGGCAACGTTTTTCTTCCTGATCGCTGTAATATGAGTGACAAAAACTTTGAAGCTCTCATGTTTGTTAAATGTAACAAGGCCTTGTGAAAAGTTTTCTGTGAGACTGATGTTTGTATAGGTCAGATAGCAGACTGATGAGTTTGAATGTTGAAAATAAATGTTCTAGATCTAGTGTCTTTCCCGCAACTATGTTTTTCATGTTGATCTAGTATCTAGTAATTAATCATTTTGCTCAAAATTATTGTGATTAATTAATCACAATCTGCAAATTCATGTAATTGTAATTAAATTGAGAAGTTTTAAATTTAATTGTAATTAATTAATTACTTTTTAAAGTAATAGTACCCATCCCTGCTGCAGATATACCTTGCCAACGATGTAAATATATTTATAACGCTGCGAATCCGTGATACTTATGAAAACTCAGTAGACAAGTTTTTTTTTCCTGGGCGGCAGCAGTAACGTTCTGTATCATATGATCTCTTTATAGTGTAATGTGCCAAATATTATAACGTCGAGTATTATTTTTTCGATGTTGCATTACTATCATGCCTACTATATATTGTTTGTTGCAGACTAATTCCATTCATGAAAGAGTGGCCTATAGACTTACTGAAGTTAGAACCTGGTGCTTGTTTAACCCATTATTTCAAGTAAGCTCAACTTATCTTTTTCCAGCATGTTACAGAATAGGAACTGAAAGTAAATCACTCGTATAAAACTTTATACTACGATTCAGTTGGTAAAACAAATGTAAATTATTATAAAATATTCTCAAAGAGACTAAATGGAAGCAAGGGAATTATTTAAAGATAGAAAGTGTCCCTTCAGTATTTATTTATAACTTTGTTTTTCTTCTGTCCAGTGTATTGACATGTTTTCTGGTATATGATAAAAATGTTTAACAACACTTCTGTTGTTTTTGTTTTTCATTTTAGACGTGGCAGTTTGATAACAGATAATGACAGACACAGTGAATGGATATACATTGTCATGTCGGTATGTTATTACAGATCCTTCGACGCCGGAAGGTTCAGAAATGCTAACACAATTTAAAGCAAATATATATGTTCACATGCCAGTTTTTTTTTGTATGTAATGCTAAGTAGGGTGATTAGAAATATTTTCAACATGAGAAAAAGAAAACACGCTCAGTTACATTGTTTATCATAATATAATACTGGACAGTGGTGGTGATGATGATGATGATGATAATGATGACTACGACGACGTTAATGATGGTGATTGTATTAGTGGTGATGGTGATGATGTTAGTGTCCATGTGTTGTAGTTGTTACAGGTTAACAGATTACGTGCAAACAGAATTCCAAATGTCAAATACACTTCTATTGAAAATGAAATGAATGTACATCTGTTGGTAAACATTTGTTTTCTCTGCAGACAGTTGAAAGGACTTGCTACTCAGTTGCGGTTCTTCTTTAAGCATCATAATATTCTATGTTAATTTTTTCCCCATTTCCGCGTCAAAATTCCCTAACACTCCAGATAAATGTCAGCACATATCCAAGATAACTGTAGTTTTGCCATGAAATTAAGGTTAACATGTGACTATTGTATAACTACCCTACCTCGAGTTCGTCAGAAAATTTCAGTCATGACGGCTTCGCCACACGGACCTTCTGATGTATAATGCAGATAAATATGTATAAATATTTACATTTCGTTCGCCGGAAGAAGAATACGCTTTAAAAAAAACTAGTCCCTACGATGCTCTAGAACGCTGTCGGAAGAGTTTAGAAACATGCAAAATGGTTCCTCTCCATTAATACATTAGTTTTCTTTTTAAAAGGCTGAACACAAAAAAGCTTTTAACTTTTTCTTTCTTCAAATGGAGTTGTTTTTAGTTGAGGTCACCATGCTGTTTGTGTTCCGAAAGTCGGGGGCTTACGTCAAACATTTGAGAGGTGATTGCAAGAATTACCCGAGGTTTTCCGATTGACCTCGAGTATAGACCTTTTTACTGCTCTGTAGTAGAATGCTTTACACTATTTATGTTACAGGGTACGTGCGAGGTATTGAAGAAACTTAAGGCAGTGAAAGGTAGAAACCCCAATGAGATGAGACCAAAATCGGATCCCATGTCAGACATTATATTGCCTGAACTAGGAATGCCAAATAATTGTAAGTGGACATTCATGCATATTTAACTATTTGAAACAGAATTAGAGAAATACAAATATATTGCTTAAAATCTGCGTAAAAATCATGATTAAACAAAAAAGGTTGATCTCCTTTTTAATGTACATCTATGCTGTTTTTCTGTTTTAAGATCTGTTAGCGTTTCTTTGTTAATATGTTTCCTGCTTTTTTAAATGATCAACGGTTGGTTGAATTTTAGACACAATATTAATTTGAAGGTTGGCATTGAATCCAGTGAATGTGCATTAAATACCAAAATCAATAGAAACAATATACAAATGTATATGAAGGCCAATACAATATTGTATGAATAAGACACTTACAAGTAGGCAGAACAATGTTGTATGAATAAGATACTTGCGCATAGACCAAAACAATATTATATGAATAATACACGCGTGGAATATTACTATCCTCAAGATGGACAGCGCCTAGGCCAATACAATTTTGTATGAATAAGACACGTGTACATAGGCCAAGGCAATATTGTATGAATAAGACACGTGTGCATAGGACAGTAAATATTGTATTATTTAGAAACGTATGCATTTGCCAGTATAATATTGTTAGAATAAGATACTTGCGCATAGGACAATACAATATTGATAAATAATACACGTGTGCATAGGCCAATATCGTATGAATAAGATACGTGTGCAAAAACCAATACAATATTGTATGAATTAAACACGTGTACATAGACCAGTACAATATTGTTTGAATGGGACACTTGCTCATAGGCCAGTACAATACTGTTTGAATAAGACACTTGTGCAAAGGCCAATACAATATTATATGCATACGGCACTTGTGCATAGGCCAATACGATGTTATATGCATAAGACACTTGTGCATAGGCCAATACAATATTATGTGCATGAGACACTAGTGCATAGGCTAGTACGATATTATATGCATAAGACACTTTGCACAGGCCAATACAGTATTATATGAATAAGACACTTGTGCATAAGCCAATACAATATTATATGCATACGACACTTGTGCATAAGTCAGCACAATATTATATGCATAAGACACTTGCACATAGGTCAATACAATATTGTATGCATGAGACACTAGTGCATAGGTCTGTACGATAATATATGCATAGGACACTTGTTCATAGGCCAATACGATATTATATGCATAAGACACTTGTGCAGAGGCCAATACAATATTGTATAAAGAAGACACTTTCGCATAGACCAGTACAAAATTGTATGAACAAGACACGAGTAGGCAAAACAATATTGTATGAATAAGATACTTGCGCATAGGCCAAAACAATATTATATGAATAATACACGTGTGGAATATTACTTTAATCAAGATGGACAGCGCCTAGGCCAATACAATTTTGTATGAATAAGACACGTTTACAAAGGCCAAGGCAATATTGTATTAATAAGACACGTGTGCATAGGCCAGTAAATATTGTATTAATAAGAAACGTATGCATTTGCCAGTACAATATTGTTAGAATAAGACACTTGCGCATAGGACAATACAATATTGATAAATAAAACACGTGTACATAGGCCAATACCGTATGAATAAGATACGTGTGCATAGACCAATACAATATTGTATGAATAAAACACGTGTACATAGACCAGTACGTACAATATTGTTTGAATAAGACACTTGCGCATAGGCCAGTACAATACTGTTTGAATAAGACAATGAGGGACATTCCTGATAACAAATTATCTCCCTTACTCAGATAACATCAAAGGTAGACCAAATAGCACATTGGTCCTTTCAGTTGAAATCCTCTGACTTTATCCTTTTTCTTATTGTGATGGTCTTGACTTTTAGTTGTGAAAATTGTCACTTATATATTAAATAAAAAGTAAGGATTATCAAAAAACAAAGATAATGGTGTTAACAAAACATGTCTTTAAACTTAATGTGTAATCTGACTACCACTGTTGCAAATAATTAGGCTTAATTATCACCATACCAAAAGAGAAAATAGTGATAAAAGCAGAGGAATCTAAATGGAAGGACCAATGTAACATCAGAGAGTATTCAGGGTAGATAACCCACTAATGTCCCCCATTGTGCGTAGACCAATACAATATTATGTGCATGAGACACTAGTGCATAGGCTAGTACGATATTATATGCATAAGATACTTTGCACAGGCCAATACAGTAGTATATGAATAAGACACTAGTGCATAGGCCAATACAATATTTTATGCATGAGACACTAATGCATAGGTCAGTACGATATTATATGCATAGGACACTTGTGCATAGGCCAATACATTATTATATGCATGAGACACTTGTGCAGAGACCAATACAATATTGTATAAATAAGACACTTTCGCATAGACCAGTACAAAATTTTAAGATTAAAACACTGGCGGAATATCACTATTGCAGGTGCAAAGATTAACACGGGAAAAAGCCGAAACAAAAAGAGAACGATACATCCTGAAGTGTTTAAAGATATGACCGAGTTTTACGACGAATTACGACGGGTAAGTTTTGATATGTAAAGTGCTTCATTGCAGTAGGAAAAAAAAAGATAATTAGATATACTTAAAATTACTTAAAACTATCAAGAAAGTCATAAGCCCAAAGAGTTATTTTTCTAGTTTTAAGAAAAGCTTCCAATTATGACATTCTAATCGTACAACAACTTTATAAAAATTATGTAAGCATGTGTATTGGATACAAAAAGGGTTTTTCAATGCAGATGGACTTTTGTGTCAAATGAAAGTAGTCAAACTAAATAATAAGTCGCCTTTCATTTCAAATGTCATCATTGACCAATTTTCTTATAAGTCTCGAAACCATTTTGCATATATAGAAATATGCAGCGAACACGCCGAAGACCCCTGTATCGGAAAATTCGCCAACAGAAGACGGCACATTTTTCAACATGCCTGAACAAACTGATATACAAACACCCAAAATATTCACTCACACCGCCTCTGCTAGAAAGTATTCGGGGACAGACACCCCTGGCCCGAGGGTCCGTTTTCTAGAAGATAAACATAAAACGGATGTGGATATTTATGACAAAGAATTCAAGATAGTTCCACTCTTTGTTGATAATCCACCAAAACGCCGACCAGTTTCTAGGGCAAGATTAGATGAATGCACGCCAAAAATGAAGAAGGAACATTTTGTAAGGGGACTGTTATCCACCATGTGTGCAAAATTCCATCACTGCTATAACCTGTAAATAATATTTCCTCCCTTCTCCACGGATCACTAATTAATATTTACCCATATCAAACAGCCCTTTTAAGTACAAACATTTATGTTACTGCCCAGAAATATCTGGGTGAGAAAAAGGTATTTGTACTATTTCAGATAAAGATTGCTTTCGTACGTGTCACTTTGTGTTCTATCTTTATGTATGATAAATGTGGTAGCTATTGATAGTAATTCAAATATACAAAGTGCTTTCCTTAAATGTAAAGTCTTACGATTCTGAGCAATGTAAACAACGCACGAAAAAAATCGCGGGAAAAAACGGTTTTTACAGTTTCGAACGCTTGTTTTTAAAACAGTTACAACCGTCTCCATAGATTTTAGATGAAACGCAGATAGGTCTCAGAATTCTGAGATTTCTGCATTATTTCTTTGGAGGTGGGTTTCAAGCATACTGTCTAAAACATTGACTTTTGTAACAGTTCAGAGTGAAAATATATCTACAAGAGAATTTTCTAGCAGCAGCTTTTGTTTATAATGAATATTTCCCATTTCAGACATACATTTGGAAACCCGTTGTTAACAACAGTGTAACAAACTCATGCTTGATATTATTAACTGCTTACATATTTATTCACAGCTTTGCTTCACACATTTTGTTGCAAATATTATGATTTATCGTTGTAAAGTATGATTGCCCTTTGTTTTTGTAAATTGCATGTTTTATGAGTTTGCAATACCTCTATACAGGATCTATATAGAATTCAACTGTAGTCACAAAATGTCATAAATTAAGTTCTTTTCGGAAATGAGTCTATTCTAGATATCAGATAGCTACTAATTTACATAAGCTGTTTCAGGCTGAGAGACACCACTAAGAAACATTTTATTCAGATATTGTAAAACACGAATACTTTCCTCATTTGATATATCAGATTTTTCAATTTTAAAATTAAATTTAAAATTTATCGAATCGTATTTTATACTATTTTTCAATTTTTTCAGGAAAACATTCTTCCTTTTTTTCCGGCATTTATTGGTATTTAGTTGCTTCCTGTTTACTATTTGTAGTTACATGCTCATTTTTTATTATCTTTTTGTCACACACCTTTGGTTTAAATTTTAACATTATGTCTGTGCAGACGTAAACTTTGTTTGTAGTGTCGAATAGTTTTGTGGTGTTTTTATTGACCCAGATTAATGGAAATTAATGCTGTTGTGCACAAGCTTTGATATGCTAAAATTTCACAGATGCCAAAATACAACCTATATTTTCTCAGCAACTTGCCTGTGAAAATGTCCAACCAATTACTTTTGGTTCATACTAAGTTATCTAAGAAAAGCTAGTTCCTTTAAGAATTTACTTTGGGTTCTGAAATGCTGAGCATTTTTGGTCTGGTGCAGTTCAAGGCACGCCAAATATCTGTGAAGTCTGCTCTGATTTTAATCGCGATCATGACAAAATATTCTAAAAGACACGTTAGGGCAGTTATAGATTGTAATATGTACAAGTGTTGTTTTTTTTTTTTTTTTCTTTTTTTTTTTTTTTTTTTTTGCTAACAGTGAGCTCCGATGTTTTTGTAAGACTGATTTCAAACTGGTTCAACATAACCACTTATTCAGTACAACAGGGTATAGACGAGTCCCAGTTCATCAGTTGTGTAGATATTTTCTAAAGCTAAACTGTTACGTATGTGCTTTACAGTAAATATTTCTTGAATGAAAACATTTCATTTTATACCAGAGGCTTCCGTCACGTGAGAAACTGAATGCCTCCTACAGGACAACATCACGTGACCAGGATGTTTTCCAGCAAAACAATTCCATGTCCGAAGACGTGTTTGTGCAGGTTGACCTTCTTTACCCAAAGAGTTGCTTCGTATGTTACTGTTTATTAATATTTATTGTTTTGCTGCAATCCAAAGTTTCTAAATTTAGAAAATTTCCTGTTTCGTCTTACATCAGTCCCACTGACGTAATTTGTTTTCTGTCTTTGCAACAAGTGCAAAACATAACTATCCGGCACACTTGTGACGTCAGATCATAGTCACTGTTCGGCTTTACGTCAATGAGGTTTCAAGTGCGTTGTGATAAATGGGTCCGTCCAAAATTGAATATTGGACACATCCATTTTAGAAATCAGCGTAAGGTGAAAAATAACTGATATGACACTTGTGTGGTACCGATTTTATTGGTTCAGTATACACTTGGTTCTACTGTTGTTAATAGTTCTTGCAATGCTGGTCCAAACATGTATGCACAAACTAAATAATAAAGACTACAAAAAATCAAACAAGCTAAAAGAATTAATTTCTGTGAGTAAATTTTACGAACTACATTTTAATTGTTGAACCATCACATAATGAATATTCGGGTGTTTATCTTATTCATAACAGGGATTAAACACGTTAAAGTATGTTCTGGAAGCAGACGACGATGTGTTCGATGTTGGGGCTGATGAAATGCCAATATTGTCCTTGGTAAGAATCACGGGCATATTCTTGTAAATCGTTTTCTCTGTCATTGCGTAAATAAAATCCATAGATATTAGTTAAGGCGTTCTTAATTATCTGATAGTTGACTTTGCTATCAAACTGTTCAGTGCCCACTGTGACCTACACTTTGCTTGGGTTATTCTGTAACTTTGGATATTAAGTCAACGTGTAAATGCTTGGAGTCATTAGTGTAACTATTTTTTTAGAAGTTACAAGACAGTGTTGTTGTCTTATTTCTAGGTTAGCCGAGGTGCTGAGGTGATTATGTTGTCAAAGAAAGTTTTCCTAAAATATGCGGACCAGAGGTGCAAGATAAGAGTACGGGAACAGATTAAGGTCTACCCCTCGGAAGACATTCTACAAGACAACATGCAGAGAGAGGCCGACTGGGCAGTCTACAAAGAATCCGTTCTATCTCAGTACATTGAAAAGAAATTGAAAAAAGAACAACCCAGGTCAAAATCAAACATGTATTAACTGTAACCACGTGAGAAATTGGATGACGTCACATAACACTCACATTCTACCTGATATAATGCGACATCTACACGCACGTGTTCAAACATAACCTATTATTTCTGTATCATGTCTTGCACGTCATGTGTTTTCACTGTTTGAAATGGCAGCATACCTTGTCATCGTCATCTCGCGCATAATATATCATTTCAATATATGAATGCGCCACCTCGTGAAATTGGACCAATGGGGTGGTTTTTTGTCGTAAATGTCTAAAAGCCAGAATAAAATTTATAAAATCTTTTAAGGATGTTATGTGTGATTAGATAATCTTGTTTGACACTGTGGATACATTTTAGTAATATCGGAACAGGTGTCTCCTATTTCAAAATCATCACTTGTAAATTGAGGAGTATAAGTTGAATTGTAATTGTGTAAATGGCACGTGGTAGATGGATCCACGTGTCATACCTTCTATTGCTAATTTGTCATAGGGTAGGTAATCACGTGTCATACATAAGCACGTTTTTTTCCGTTAAAGTCTTATGTAGGTGCCAAATCAATACAAATTTGCTATGAATGTGGTTATTGATTCCAGTGATAAAGACGTTTTAACACAAAAACCAAAGCCTAGTTGTGTGGTAACACAAATGAGACAGGGTGTTATCACACCAGTATGATAATTTGTTTTATACAGTTACTATATATAATTGTGAATTCTTAATCTTGTCTCTACTGGCAGGTTTTTTCGATCACTAAATAATCAATAACAACCCCTCGGTGTTTCCCACACACTCAAAAATGCGCACAAAAATAACAAGTGCTGTTGACACAGTATGACATGTTTAACTTCTTACTAATATGCGAGTACACGTATACGATCCACCGTAGTAAGACAAGTAGACGAAAATTACCTCAAGAAGAAATGTGACGCCTTTATAAGCGTGTCTGTTAAATGTTAATCGTAGTAAGGTTTCTATGGAAATCCTCCGAGTACGAAGTATGTATATGTTCTTTGACCATTTTAGATTTATTAGTGCGTCTACCTCAGTGCTTTGATATAACGAAAATACAAGTGACTATTAGTTTGATTGTATGAGATATAGTGCTACACAGGAATTCTATCTGTAATGTCCCCTGTTTTCCAGAAGCTGTGGTCGCTCGCCTAGTTTGTCCCGAAGCAATGATGACAAAACCGAGGACCCTATCAACGACGTTTTTAATGAGCTCAACCGTTTACCTTCTACTGTTTTATCCATAGCAGAACGGGCATCAATATCCGAGATCATTGAATAAAATACAAACTTTGCAAGTCCTGACACTCTCATGTACAACATTCAGTTGCTCAACTTTTTGCTTATGTCTTATTGTTTCTATGCCCTTGCAACAAATCTGTCATTTTTTATCAGTTATAGACGTGGTACAGAGTAGTGTTACTTGATTTGACATTCATTACTTGTTGGTTGCTTTAATTATAGTGCTGTTTCAAAAATCTAGGCTGAAAAATTCGTGACACGGTCGGACTCCTCGGCTTTTGCCCTTGAATATCAATGATCATAAATATCAAACATAGAGTTTTGATGGTGTCTTGTTTCAGTGAGTGCGTGATACAGTTTGACCTGGTGTTCACTATTTATTTTCAATCATTTGTAATTGTCTTTGGTGACGCATCTCACATAAATTAACTTTCATAGATTGTTAGTAGATATTTCCAAACATATATAACTTATTATTACCGTGATGACATAAATTTGCCTTTAACTTATGATTGCGGTGACATTTACCTTCATCAACTGATTACCTTGGTGAAACTTGCCTTTGTCAGCTCTTTGGCAACATTTTGTTAACTCATTATCATGATGAAATTTGCCTTTGTCAGCTCATTATCGTGGTGACATTTGTCTTAGTCAACTGTATTATCATTGTGACATTTGCCGTTACCCGTGCTCTGCCAACTTCTGAAGGACTTGCAGCTGTATTAGTAGTTTTGTACTGTAGTAAAATTTGACAAATAAAATATGCTAGATCTAGTGTGTTTGTCTTCCATACCAAGTAGATTCTCATATAGCCAGTTGTGCAAGTAAGCATTTTGAGACCTACTTACTGACAATCGAAAAGGAGCGCCTAGCTTACTAGCTGAACTTTGTTCAAGCAGGTGAATACCTACAGGAGAAACTCGTATCTGATTTGAAGTGAATACCAAACAGCCATGTGGATGAATGCCCACATCTATGGCCAGGTAGGATCTTATAACACTGCTAATATTTTAATGAGTCTGGATTACTACATTTTTGATATGAATAACGAAACAAAAAATAAGGAATCATTTGTTTTTTATCTCTCTCTCTCTCTTTCTGTTGACACTCCAAACATTTTTGTTGTTTTTTTTTCTTTTTTGGGGGAAGTGGAGGTAGTACAACAAACAAAATACAAGAGACACTGTTGGTTCCTTTTCATATTTAGTCTTTAGACAGAGAACTCACTTGAAAGAAAGACTATCATTATTGTTGGTGGAAGATCGTAGGACAAAACTAGTGACCCTTTGCTTACAGATCTTGTGGGTATTCATCAGACCACTTTTGAAAATACAAGTTATCAGTTTAAAGTAAGCTTTGTGACTGGTAGACTTTGTAAGTCTTCCATTATTCCAGAGACCATCACCAAACCAATCACCTCGAACAGTATTCAGTTCACTTGAATTCATCTGTATAGCTGTTTCCTTTTAGGAAAAAAATTTCATTCTGACAAAACAAGCTGTTTTTATATATTTACTATTTTTTAAGACAAAATAGAATATAGAATGACAGAGAATCCAAATACTCGTCTAAAGAATGTTTAAGTAGGACAATGAGTCAACAGAAAGCCTTCTCTTACTTGTATAATATTCAATACAAGCATGTAGGAGTGCATGTATTGTGAAAGAAAAGCAGTTTATATACTATGAAGTGCAAAAACTCATTAACAAAATGAAAAGTAACAAAGATTCTTCTATACAAGCATAATAGACAGGAACACAATCATTCACCAGTGTAGGATTAATACATGAACTTTCTTAACAGTAATATATCTTGGATTCTACCATTAGTCCCTGGTAACCCTATATGGTGCCAATGACCAATAGCTACTTACTACTGAAACAAAATCCATAATAAAGTAAGCATAAAAGAGTTTAATAGGAAACACAGTAAAGTTCAAAAGGAAATAAGTTTTATTCTTTCATCCGACTGACAAAAACGCTTGTTTCTATACAACATACATACCTTGATTAAAAAAAATTCCAACCTATGAGTTTGCAAAGTTATTTTTTAATTATTAGTGGATATTCAATATTTCTTTATTCTAGCAGCTATCTATACATTCCTTGTAAAAAGCAGCATTAGCTTCATGTTTCCACAAAGCAAAACATGTTTTTAAGTTGCATGTCAACATTTACAAGCATCACTTTTACTGAAATAGTAAAAAAAAAACAAAAGAAAAAAAACAATAGAAACGTATAAAGTTAAATGGAAAGGCATGGATAATGTCTTGATCAATAAATGGCAGCTGTACATTGCACTATCTGTCAAAAGATAACTTGACAACTAATTTGTTCAATACAACTTGTTACAAACCTTAAAACAAGATTGAAGAGCACCAGAAATCGAAGCAATATACACAAACCACACCAAAAGAGTACACATGTACTTATAAATGGGAGGGGAATGGTTAAAAAGCAATGGCATAATACTCTGGGCATGTAAAAGTGATTGATGAAACTAAATATACTGCAACAAAAACTGAATACAATTTCTGCATTAAAATCTCAGTGACAGAAAGCTTTTGAAAAAGTATATGTGTATTCGTTCATTAGTTGTCAGTTAAAAGGTGTATGATGGTAAATTCAACCGGTAGTATGTGTGTGTGTGTAAAAACTTAATACAAACAAGTCAAAGCTTGAAAACTGTATAATACATTCCCCCCCGCTCCCTTTTGTGTGTGTGTGTGTGTGTGTGTGTGGGGGGGGGGGGGGGGGGTTCATATGTTTGTATGTGTGATTTAACAATATCTATAAATGTATGAGTAACATTTTGATACGTGAAATAAGTATGTTGAAAAAGAACACTCAATTTCTCAAGACACACAGACAAAAATTCTCACATGCTCAAGACTCTATCAATCTATAAACAGCGGGCTCTGCAGAAAACTATTGTAACTACATAGTAACATATATGAAAACGAGATACAATAGTTTTGCAATCAGCTCTTGTATATATTTTATAATTTAACAATATGTAATTATCAAGTACCAAAATATGTTCAATAACATTCTTGGAGAATAGCACCCTCTTCAGTAATGATGAACACATTTTAGATGCCTATGTTGATTCAAATGAATTTGGAATGCTAATGCTAGGCATTCTAAATATTAATCTTCAATAACAAAATGTATTACGAATATGTGCCATAAACAGGAAGAACTGCACACATGCATAATAGGCAAAATGAATTTCTGACTACTTAACAAACAGATGTAACATTAACAGTTTCAATTACAACCTTAGATAAAGAAACCAATTGTTTGCATAGACAAAATATTACCTTTTTTTACAAATTATTTAAATCTGAACTTAACTTTCACAAAATAAACTTCAATTCAATTGTACGAACTACTGACCATTGGTCTTAATAAAATGTTAGATCTTTCAATAATCTGCTGAAAGCTGAAAGTACCTTCTTTCTGAAGAGTAAATAAACTATTAATGCATTAATTAATAAATGCATGTCCATGTTGTGTCATATTATGGCATACAAAAATCAAAAACTGCATTTCTGCATTCTCTTTCATAAAACAATCTACAACAGCAGCTTTTAACCTTAAAAGAACTTTAAAAAGAAAACATTAATGAAAAACATATAAAATAACAAAAATAGGCTGCAAAACAAAAGTGTAAAACTATACAAAGTAGATAATAAACTAACTAGGCCAATAAATATATTGTTTGTTTATTTTTCAAGGTACAGAAACAACAATACAGAAACAATACATTTGTGGCATTCACTTCTTTCTCTAAGGCAAATACAGTAACAAGGAATTATTCTAGTAAATCCAGTAGTTTGAAACATAATTCTGAATATAATAATGAACAGGCTGAGATATATCATGCCTTGCAAAATTAAAGCATCTCAGCCTAGCTTACTTCCATGCTAGGCCAACAAACATCAAACATTATGTGGCACTTGACATTTTTCTCCTCCATTTTTGTTGGTATCTCTGAATTAACAATTACCTGTCAATCAATTATGAAATCAGTTGGTTAATTTAATACTTACTCCTAGTCAAATTTAAGTGACATGCTATGAAGCTATGAAGCATGTCTTCATTCACATACCTGACTGACAGCTATAGCTGCAACAAGCATTGTGCCACTGACATTTCAGAAACTAAAGTGACTGACACACTTTAATTTTGCAGAGCATTATAATAAAACAAACAGGCCCTCTCTGAACACTTTGTAAAAGGGGACAGTATGGTCAATTTTCAAAAATCTTTTGTTTTAAGATATGTCAGGTTAAACCTCTGTCCACAATATTAAGGCAGGAAATACTTTGGTGTACTCATGTGGAACCTATGCCCAGGAAAGTAGCCATGACCATGATGTAGTGTTCCAAACCTGAAAATATTTACCATCATTCAGTATGTGTATGCAACATATCTCACTATATGCCTTATCTGTGAGGGTTCCTCAAACAGGTTTGCTGACTTTTTATACATATATACTCTGCTTTGATTATGCTGTCTCTTCATTTGTAAAAGTGCATTCAGTAGTACTCATAATAAAAATCCTACTGAAATCAGTACTGAAATGAAAAAGATGTTCGTTTACAAGTTTTAACAAGTTCTATATGCTATATAGTAAATAAGCAGATGGCATTTTTTCACATTCACCCCTTGATTTGACTGATACCATTTAAAAGCGAATATCTCTTTTCACTTTTGCACCAATTTCCTTATAGGTTTTCTTTTATTTCCTGAATTCAATAACTCATTTTTACAAATGAATAGAGTTACATAACCAAAGAGTATAAATGTGAAGGAAACCCACTCTATGAAACTTTTTGAAGAATCCTCATATAGACACTAGACCTCAGGTAACATTAATGGTTTGTACTTAAAATATTAAAAACTTTAGACGGAAAATACATGAACCATTAAGTAGATTAAAGATGATGCAGGAAAACATTCTAATATCATTTAAACTCTATACAAAATATATTTTATTAACAGGATTAACAACACCCACTTTTTATTAAACTTGATATCCTCTGGTATGACAGTATCCTCTGTATCATAGGTGACCTTGGTGTTATCCTTCAAGCTACTTGGATCATCTGGGATCTCAAATCTTGCCATCTGTAACTCTGTGTCACTAAGACCTCCATGTGTAATCCTTGCATAGCCAAGCCTGAGAAAAAATGAGAATATATTTAGAATAAAGGAAAGACTTTTATTTACAGTTAAGAAATAGAAGAAATGACTGCTTCAAAATGAGGGGTGATTGCAAAAAGATCCTATTTGCTTCTTTATTCTACAGCATCTAGAACGTTTTGCATTCAATCTTCGAAATGTATTGTCTTTTCTAAGACAACTTTACATGCATATGAAAAAAGCTGTGAATATTTGTCAAAATATGTAATCTGAGGGTACAGTGTAAAACTATTGTAATTACATTTATACAATATATCAAGATACAACAGTTTAGTGCTGCCACCTCTTCATGTACTAGTGAATAAGTGAAAACAAAGCATACATGGCAAGTTTATTATATAGATCAAATGTCATGTACAATTTAACAGAGTTCAAAAATTTCTATAAAACATTGTCAATGCATCCCGTTTCCTGTGCCAGTAATATAAATCTGCTTAGCGTCTTTCAACCTTATCATATTTAGGGACTTAAAATCTGTCTTTGGGACACAGTGCAATCCATGATCGGCATGAATTAGATACTGTCCAGTTGTTTCGTTTTAGGGCTGTTTCAGAAGCTTTGAGGGAAGGCAAAATAAATAAAATCTATCTCTGGTGACTTTTTTTTTAACAAATTCCTATGAACTATCCTTTTATTAATCTGGTGTCACAGCTGAAACAATAACATATAAACAAACCTTTTCAGTCCTCTGTACATGATATATTCACAGAAACGTTTTCTATCTGTATCATCTATATCTTTCATATTTCCATTATTAAGCAGTTCTAGATACTCCTTGCTACCCGGCTTAGATGTCACATATCCCATGAACACTACAGGGTTCTCACAGTTCTTTGTTTCTCGTGCCAGGAACTCGGCCTGTAGTTTTCTGTCAAATCTGTCCCTGTCATTCCCCATATGTGTGACAACAAAGTCAACAAGGCTACCAGAAACATTCACAGTAGCTGTTACTGCAGGGGCTAACTCACCTAAAACAAGAACTGTCACTGTAAGATGACAATGCCCTCGAAAGTGGTACTTTGGCCTTTGATCTGAGAACCAGTCATTCAGGGGTAAAGGTCAAATTAATATAGGTCAGTGGGGAGGTCTTATCCAAAGGGGGTTGTGTTCAAGTATGAAGTAAATCCACTTACTAATAAGGAAGTTATGGGCAATGTGAAAATTTCTAGACAACTGGATCTTCAAGGTGGAGGTCATTCAGGGGTAAAGGTCAAATAAATACAGGACAGTGAGATGGACTTGTCCAAAGTGGTGTTGTGTTTAAGTATGAAGCATATCCACTTACTAATTTGGAAATTATGACCAAATAATAGTTTTTAGATAATTGGATATTCAGGGGTCAAGGTCAAATAATTACAGGTCAGCGGGAAGGTCTTGTCCAAATGGTAGTTGAGTCCAAGTATGAAGTAAATCCACTTATTAATAAGGAAGTTATGGTCAATGTAAAAGTTTTTGGACAATTGGAGCTTCAAGATGAAGGTCATTCAGGGGTCAAGGTCAAACAAATATAGGTCAGTGAAAAGGTCGTGTCCAAAGGGGTGTTGTGTCCAAGTATGAAGTAAATCCACTTACTAATAAAGAAGTTATTGCCACTTTTAAAGTTTTTAAACAATTGGATCTTCAAGGTGAAGGTCAATCCAGGGTCAAGGTCAAATAATTATAGGTCAGTGTAAAGGTCTTGTCCAAAGGGGTGTTGTGTCCAAGTATGAAGTAAATCCACTTACTAATAAGAAAGTTATTGCCAATGTTAAAGTTTTCGGACGGACTGACGGACGGACGGACTGTTCAAAAACAATATGCCTCCCTTTGGAGGCATAAAAATCAAGAATAAAATCAGTGATAAAATAATCCCCTTATTGTTCAACTTCTAATTCAAATACTGCTAGGATCACTGATAAATTTTGTTTTCATCTTTTATTAGATACACAGGATTTAAATGGAAACTTTACTTTGATAACTATTTGTCATTTTGCCTGTCTTTTACATGAGCAAAGAAGCTTTCTAGAAGCTCTCTTTGGTTATCAACCATCGTTAAAACATTTAAGAAAATGTTCTGGCAACAAAGAAAGACTTTAGTGAAACCCAAAATAAATGCTTGTCTGTACAAAGACTTTCTAACAAACAGTTTGTAAGAATTAAGCACATATTTTCACAGGATCATAAAATTCATTTGTACTTACCGTGTGGAGAAGGTAATAAATGATGTGTTGATTTAACAAACGGGTACTTGGACAAGATCAGATTCCTACAGGAGAAAAAAGTTCATCCATCATTATCTGTCCAAAATATCTTAAAATGTATATCCAATTCAACATAGCAGATTTTGGTAATTCTAATACATAGTCTGAATCTTAACCCTTACCTGGCTGGATGCAACTAATTTTGCCATTGCAAACAGTGCAGACTATTATCAGCCTGCAAATCCCTACAGTCTGATCATGGTCTGCACTAGTCACCATTCAGTCTGAAAATTTTCAGTAAGGACCCCTGTAAACAATTAATGAATCTGTCCAAAGTGAAAGATGGAAAAGACAATTTTAGATATTTAGATAGTTCAGGGTTAAATGCTCAACAGAAATAAATGCAACACCTGTAACTCCTGGACACACTAGAAAAGGGCAATGGTTTCATGTTGATATTACATTCAATATAACTCTATGTCTTTAATGACATTAACTCTTGCCTGCCACATTCTCTATATAACATACTTCAGAAAAACCATGAAATTTTCATGCTTTATTTAGTCTTGCCTTTCAAGCTCCACTTATACTTATCCAACGACACAATTAAATTTTACAGAAAACTTTGACCACTTTGGTTAACTGACACTAAGAATGGTACATCATTATAAGTGATTTCAATTAACAGACAAAGGACAGATTTTGCAAAAAAATAAGGTACAATACCCCCAAGTATGGTCCTTGGTAGATGGTCCAAAGTCTACATAGAATCCCATTTTCTCGCCTAACCACTGACCAAGGTCGTTGTTCCCAAGAAATGGCTTGGAGGCATCGCTTTCTAACATAGTAACAATATCAGCACCTACAAATACAGAAATAAATACACTGTTTTTTATATCTACACTCATGTGTTACTTGAACAATTTTATAACATTAATAATTCTGATGTACAGAAACTGTTGGATAGCTGGTAATATCAAAATTTGTTTGTATACTTTCTCTCATATTTTCATTCACAGCTAACAGGAATGGCAAATGAGAAACAACAGCAATTTTTTCTATTCTGGTTCAAAAAAAGGTCCTTAACTGGATGTATCTGTTTCCTAAATTTTTGTTTCAGGACTTATCTCCAAATGGACTAGTTACTGCAACCACACAGATACAGGGCAAAGATTTACACTGTTGTACTCTGACATTTTTCCATCTGTCTTATTTCCTCTTTGTTTTTTTTTTAATAATTATCGAATGACATAAAATATAATAAATACACATCTCAGGCGTAAAATGATTGTTATTTAATCTCTCTGTTCACTCAGCTTTTCCCTAGCAGTTAAATGTAAATGCATCATTTATAATTTATTTAAATATAAAAATGAATAAATCTGTAGATGTATTCTCACCTGTATCATTGAGCAAAGCAGCTGTTCTCTCCAGGCTTGGCCAGCCTTTGTTGTCATAACCAAAATGGTATGTCCATATGGCAGTAGTTATATGCTTTGGAGATTTCTGATAAAAAAAAAGAAATGAGTTCTTTAAAGCACATTTTACTTTTATCTAAGAATTCTGTTCAACACTGTTGAATGCTTAAAGTTCTCAAAATGCACTGCAAGCTTAAAGAGGCTGTACTCCAGATTCAAATAGAATAAAAAAATATATTTTCGCTCCAGCCTGATTTGAACTCTGGACCCTCACGTTAACAAAATATATCCAACGCTTTTACTGTCACCACCATCGCCGCATGTGATATTACAGATATTTACTTTAAATCTTATTCGATATAGTTATACCGTCGCGTTACGGTATAGCACTTTGAACGGGAAAAAAATCAATTTATAATGTAATTATTTGACTTATTTTTTGTCAGTAAGTTATTTTTTAAGCATTAGTCATAAATATTACAAGAAATTTAAAATACAAGAAAACTTTCTTATTTTTGTCATCTGGAGCACAGCCCCTTTAAGTGACTGCTAATGACTGACTGAAGTAAAATATGGCAAATAATTTTCAATCAACACCAGACATATTGAATGCCCTGTTCATACTGAAAATTGTTTTAAATCAACTTTATTTTGATATTTTACAGTGTGAATGTAAAATGAAGAACACTGGCAAATCACAAAAAGCACCAAGTGTACATGTATATTTAAAACAGGAACATGAACACACCAACGCCTACCTTGACAGGGTGGTCAAATCTCTGGGGATTGTATCTATAACCAAAACCTAGCAGACCTACACAGAGCAGCAGGACCAACACTGCAAAACACAACAACACAATAATGCAAAACCTTTTTATATCAGGGGTACCCTTAAAATATATATAATCAGTTGCTCAGGCATAATTCAAAGTTACTTGTTTTGGTAATAAAGAGGTCTTTACAAAAAGACCTATCATAATGGATACAAGTAGTTCAACAGCATCTAAAGCCTATGTGCATTTTTTTCAATGAAAATGAATCCTTACTACATGTCAAATGCTTCTTTACAATTATACTGCAGAATTTCATACAAGATAATCATAAAATAAATGGAACTTGAGAATAAAAAGACAAAATGGACCGTACTGTTCACCTTTACACTTCTGTCCTTACTGGAAAATAATGGTCAAAAAAAATTCTTCATACAGAGATATGCTTTCCTTTATTTAAGGCAGATAATCTTGAGACAGATATTGTGAAGATAATGTGCCTGACTGAGTTTTATGATGATTGGGTAAACCGTTGAGCCAAGATGTGTTCACAAGTTTTACTCTGATCATATCTGGTGACTTAGTTTTTTTTTATCCTACATGACTAAGTTTCCAACTGATGTGAGAAATCATCTATACAATCATCTTAACACAGTTTAAGAAGGCTGAATTGAACGAGAGCACCGCTGGGCAAAGCATTATATGCCCTAAGGGTGTTTTTTTATAAGTATGATGCATTTGTGATATAAGGGAGGAAAGCTTAGGCTTTAAAATCAAATGATTTGCTTTAAATTTTGATTTTTTTTACCTTTGACCTACTTACCTCAAAATCAATAGGGGTCATTTACTCAATGTGTGCAACCATTATATGAATTTTGAAGTCTCTAAGAAAAATGGTTGTTGAGTTATAGAGTGTAAATGATTTTAAACATTTAGGTCACTGTGACCCTGATCTTTGACATACTGATCCCAAAATGTACAGGGGTCATCCACTTAATGTGTGCAATATGATATAAAGTTTGAAGTCTCTGTAACAGATGATTGTCAAGTTACATGGCGGAAATGGTTTTCAATTTTAAGGTCACTGTCACCTTGACCTTTGACCTACTGACCCCAAAATCAAATGGGGTCATTCACTCAATGTGTGCAACCATTAGATGAATTTTGAAGTCTCTAAGACACATGGTTGTCAAGTAACAGAATGTAAATGATTTTAAACATTTAGGTCAATGTGGCCTTGCCTTCTGACACACTGACCCTAAAATGTATAGGGGTCATCCACTCAATGTGTGCAATCATGTATAAGTTTAAAGTCCCTATAATGAATGACTGTCAAGTAACATGGCAGAAATGGTTTTCAATGTTAAGGTCTATGTGACGTTGACCTTTTATCTACTGACCCCAAAATCAATAGGGGTCATTCATTTAATGTGTGCAACCATGATATGAATTTTGAAATCTATATGACAAATGGTTGTCGTGTTACAGAGTGTAAATGATTCTAAACATTTAGGTCACTATGACCTTGACCTTTGACATAATGATCCCATAATGTATCGGGGTCATCCACTCAATGTGTGCAATATGATATAAAGTTTGAAGTCTCTATAACAGATGATTGTCAAGTTACATGGCGGAAATGGTTTTCAATGTTAAGGTCAATGTGACCTTGACCTTTGAGCTACTGACTCCAAAATCAATAGGGGTCATTCACTCAATGTGGGCAATAATCACATGAAGGTAAAATACTCTAGACCAAAGAGTACTCAATTTATCCTCCAGAAACCAAATTGCTAACGGACTGACAGACGCCCTGGACCATAACATTATATGCCCCCTTCGGGCATATAAAAAAAAACCTTGGCTTCTAAAGTGTAAACATACATGCTGTTGACTGGTAATAGATGTTGGAAGTCAGACGCCAGATGAATTGCAAAGGTTTGTTACCAAAGCTCACCTTAACATGCTGAAATCTATATTCTGCTTTTGATCCTAGTCTGTGAGCATATATAAATAATTTACCTTTGTTGAAGCTGGAAGATGGTGTTTTCTTTCTATGCAAAGTAATATAAGCTGTGAAACCTTCATCCTTTGTGGACCCACCTAAAATTTAACAGTGTGTTAATTATTGTTGCAAGATTTAATTTTATTTCCTTTAAAGTTACTGTATCTAAATAGAAAATAGCCATAATACTACAATAATCAGTTTTTCACTTATTTTTTACTGCACAAATTTTAGAAAGTATGACAAAACTTTTTAAAAGAAATATTCATTCATTTGATTTCCCACTAAAATTCTTACAAAAATATGACAAACAATTTCACTGAGTGAATTTTACAGTTTGTTAAAGTGTTTGTGGTAGTAGATAATAAAAGCACTAATTTCAATTCTCCAACTCATTTGCTTTCTGTGGCCAGAAGATTCAGACAAAGTGTGCTATAGAAACTTCATTACTTAGTATAAATATAGACGAATATAGTTCTGTACTGCTGTACACACCTACAAATAGACCAGCAAGTATACACAGCATATTGATGGCTATGAGAATATCTGTATGTTCCCTTGTGTATTCTCCAAGTGGGACGAAATTGTAGGCAACAGTCCACACAAGGAAGAAGTTCTGGAACATAAACATGAGGATGGCTAGGAACAGGGTACGTGCTGGTGGACAGCGTGAGACTCGATCGGACATCTCTGGCCACACTGACATGGCATACACTCCCAACAGTAAACCACCTGTAACAGAACAAACAATATTAAATGAGACTTGTTTCCTGTTTTACAAGATCACATTTTATTAATATGAGTAGTTCTAGCTGATTGACTGCTCTTAAGGCTTTTCTCTAGGACAGGGTATTATATACATTTACTGTTTCCCTATTGGTAAGAGTTTTGCCAGATATTTTATTGTGTGTCCTCTTTTTACTAACAATATTATTGACAACTGCTAGTATTGAACTTCCTGTCTCTACAGGGGAGACAAATCCAACTTCTTTATTCTAATCAACAAACCCAAAAGATATCATTATACAGTTGTATGTCATTATGCCATAGAGGAGAAGCAGTAGTCAAGGGGTTGGAGCTCCAGACTTCCTATCCAGATGTTGGTGGTTCGAATCCCATCAGGGGTGAGAGTCTCCAGTGACATTCCACATTCCTCACTTTTGGCGCAAGCACTGGTTTGAACCCAGGAAGCAGTCATCGAGAGGTATTAATATAAGCTTCAAGAACTTGCTTCACAACTGATGGAAAATAAATAAGTTTAAACTAATAGAGGAAATGTGAATTTACTATCAAGCGTAAAAAATACATTAACCAATAAAACCTTGAGTGATCACCTCATGTATCAACATCATTACCTGCAAATCCCTGCCATGTAGGTAGGTAATACAGTGCACAGAATGAGGCAAGGCCTAGCAACCACCATACCTTACTTGTAGCTACATGACGACAAGCTGACATGTATGCTCCAAAGCAAAGAGCCAATAATGTGCATATCCTAAAATATACAGACAGCAGCATAAAATTTACTTCTAAAATTCACATGATTCTATTAGCAGTTGTTTTGAATGTCTCTGGTTTTGCCATTTCTCAAAACTTAAACTTTCAGACTACTGACACATTTAAAAGTCAAAAAAAGAAGAAATATTTCTCCAAAGAAATAAATGGAAAATGGGGTAAGATGTTTAATATTCCAAAATGATGAACACAACAAATAACCCCTTACAGATCAACTAAGGGGTCAGGTCATAAAATAATTTCATTGTATAGGAGATCAAACACATGAAATGGTTAGCCAGAATGGTAGTAGTGAATAAAAAATATTGTTGTCAAATTAAACTGCCAGAGAGAAATTTGATTCATGATAAGAGCAGGGAACAATTTTTCAAGAAGATTTAAGCCATTACAACCAAATCTTCTCTTAATATAACTCAAGTAACCAAGTTTGAATTTAACAGTGCAAGTTTACTAGTCTAAGAAACTAAGCCAAATAAAAATGCATGGCTGCAAAAAACGTAAGTAGCTCTTGCTGATTTACCCCCAAGGATAGGGTTCAGGTCCATTATCAGGGTATGCTCTCACAGTCCACCTTGTTATGAGGGACACCTCACCAAACACCCAGTTAAACAAGAACAGAAGACTGCCAAAACCTAAGCCGGTTGTTAATGACAGGGGACGTTGTAACTTCTTGTCTAGATGTCTTTCACTGTCCTCAATCTTGTCAAAACCTGTAAAAAGAATGAACTTGAGTCATTAAGTCCAACTGTAAAGTCATACCCACGTTTGTCTACTGCTAAATCATCTCTATACAATTTATTTCAAGACGGTCTTTACTTCAACAGACTTTGAATATAATTTGAAATTTTGTCATAATGTGTACATTGCAAAAAAAATCCATGTAAGTTCCAATTTTTATCAAGAATATAAATGTCAGGATACTGTGTATCTGTTGTATAGCTGTAAAGATTCAGTTTTCATTTATTTATTTAGCATAATATCAGATCTATCACTCTCAGCAAACACTACCAGAAAGGAACTGGTCCACCACAGCTAGAGCTCCCATTGTGATTACAGCAGTATTGGATGTGTTAGACCACCATGTTGGTACAAATGTTGTAAACCAAATTCTGCTCACTACAAAGCCAATAAAACCCAGCAATAAACCCCAGCAGGTGGAGCTCCTGAAATAAAAGAACTTCAGATAATTCATACCTGTAAAGTAAATCCAAAGTAATCTATCATGGGATAAAGTATCTAAAATACTTCAAAAGTATCTCTGGTAATACTATCTTACCTTTAATCTAAATGAGTAATTGAGTGCAGTATATATCTTATGAATAAATCACTATCCATAACAAGATAATGAAAAATTATTAAATATTATCTTATTTTAACAAAACCAATGACTATATGCAATTAGCATGAAGAAGTAGTAAAAATTTTAATTCTTAATGTCACTTTGATTGTAACTTGTCAATTTTAGAAACTGCTTAAAGCATGTTTTATATTACCTGATTCTGTTGCTGGGACTCCATAATGATGCAGTCAATGTAAGTGTGGCAATACCATTTCCTGCAGCCAGAAGAATAAGCCTTGACAATGTCGTAGAGGCTTGGAAAGATGCCAAACTTGCCACACATAAGCCACGCAATACCCCTAATACATATTGTGTGTGTATAAGATTCCTCACAAAAGGTATTCCTAAAGTAAAGAATAAACCATTTTGACAGATCATGGTACCAGACACATGGTATATATGACAATATGGGAGTTTTTATGTAAGGATTTATAAATATTTCTGTAGGGAAATACCCATTAAGAAAATGCTGCCTAACTTTATAATTCAGAACAACCACTTCTGATATTCTTATAAAAAAATCTTGTTTTTATTTAGCATAAGTAGTAATTAATATTTTAGTAAAAATATTTTCTATATCAAAGGTTAGCCTAACAGTTTGACCCATTTTATAGACATTTTTTATTACTGCCAAACCGTAGGAAAGTATCAAAAATTTTCTTGCTGTCTCTTTGACAAGTCTGATTAGTTGGACTAATTTTTTATCATAGTTTTATAACCTAAGTGTAATCCTTCATAAATAAATGTTACATATGCATATTTTCATATTTAATGCATATATAATTTCTCAAGTTTTTTCATGTTTTGTGTTACTGGACCACATATATTTTCATATCCATTATGTCTAAATATTTGGTCTATGTCACCTGCTATAATCTGTGTAAACCAGAGTACTGCAAAAGCTTCATATCCTGAGATCTCTAAATCATTGAGAGGGTAGAACCAGATCATTGGTGCCAAGCCCTGGAACAAACACCAGAACACATAGCCTGAAAATGAAATACAAAAATATCACTGACATTTTATAAAAACCCTGCACGGACTCAAATCGCAAAACCATAAGAATGTAAAAGAATATCACATTTACAGGTCCATACTTAAAAAAATCAGGGCCTTCCTTCTTTTACAAGTATCATGAATTTAACGACAACGCAACGTCACCAGGTACGAATACAACTCAGAACGAATAGTGTAAACAAAATGATTTTATCGTGCAAACGAATGCTGACATTCATCAATAAATGAAAGAAACAAAATATTTTGGAAATAACCATTCACTCCTTCTCTTATCATGTGCCTCATTCCAATACATGTTGTCGTTTGCGTGCCTTCACAAACTTCTTTATCCGGCTTTTCCTTCCGTTTCGTGCCCATAATAGTTTTGAAAGGGAGATGACTCCATTTTTATACTTAAATTTTCGTACTTTCAGGGCGACGTATGAAGGTAAAGAGGTTATACTGAGCATCTATATTAATTATTATAAATTTATAAATTCAATCTGGTATTGGGTTTTAAGTGTCATAACTTTTAACATATTATTGTTTTAACTTTTCCGTCTGCATTTGACAAAATACTCCTCTTGAAGTGAGATCGCAAAAGAATAATATTAAAACACCACTATAAACCTTTTTCTCTTTTACAATCTCTCTTTCTCCATAGACTGCACAAGAGAATATCTATGTGTCAACCATTCCAGGCTGTCTATTTCTTTATGCACTGCGTGATTTCTTCATCTCTCCAGACTCTATAGTTCCTGTCGCAATGCTTGCCTTTCTTAGGCCTAGGCTACTCCACAATTTTCTCTGAACAATTTTTCTCAAAACTCAAAAAAAAAAATGATAAAAAAAGATCATGGCAACCTTAATATAGTACATTAGTTAAAGAACAGTTGAAGGAGGCTTTGAATTTAGGGTCGGCTAGGTCTTTACTTCCCTTTGACTCAAGATAGGGCCTACATGACTCTGGCTAAAGTCACCATCTTTAAAACGGGTTCAGCATTTCGTCTCCGCTAATCTCTAGCCACATTATTCTTGTGTCTTTCATAAATTTCCGACTGAAATGACGTTTAGTTACTCTTTTATTAAATTTCTTCCCATGAAGAACTGAAGTCAGTGTCCACAAGGAATAGATTGGTTCCCTTAGCATTCGGCTATTTGTATGCGGCAAACACTTAGGGGCCTACAACACGGCCTGTGACTAACCCTTAATACAGTTTATCCATGTAACGATAGGTACATATTTGTTGGAAAATGTCACATAAAAATACGAGGAATTAAGTTCTTTTAAAATGTTCATGTAAGCAATTGGAATACATGTTACGGAATCACCTAGAATGGCTAAGTTAATTACTACTGATTTTTATTCTTAAGTGTTGGGGCCACTACCTAGCTCGACTCGTTTGCTTTTCCGAGAAAAAGGCTCGAACACAGCGGCCGCAAACATCATTCTAACTGAAGCAAGGGTCGCATGTTCAAATTCATGCCTTAAAGGGATTCGAGTGTGGGCCAATGCACATGTAACAATTTAAATTCATACTTACTACACGCACCAGTATTGACCGTACATCTCAATTAAACCAGTGTTGCTAATTAAAGAGGCTTTTGTAGTATTGGTCGGGGCTAGGTTAACATAAGAGGCCTCATCGTAACCCCATGGCAAACGCCAACCATGAGTTTTTAGGGTGGAGTAAGTTACAAAAGGTCAATATCACGTAAATTTAACCTTTAACAAAAAGGTTCCGGGATTGGGGTAATGACCCAGGATTACAATTACATGAAGCATATGAATTCTGCGGAGGACTTCTCATTCGTCGTCAGAGCTGACATGTTCATCGCAAGCCTTTCGTTGACCTTATTGCTCAATGAATTACATGAATTTATGTCACTTTTCACCGCCCCAGGGGTGCTTGACATACACCTGATATGTGGTAGGAGCGTTATGATTTTTTTAACACCTCATTGACGATTTTGTTGCGCAGGCCTTTGTTGACTTTAATCAGTCCAAGTCCCAATAATTTTAAGTCACTTTTCAGCAATCCAGAGACGCTTGTTTTAACCCTGACATGGTATATAAGTCCTTTTAGCATAAGTCAAATGCAATATCTAAGTTTTCACTGCAAGTCGGTTCTGAAAACGGAGAGAGAATACCTGCTTACAGCGCAGAGAAAGATTGGGGTATATATTATCTCAATATGAAGAATAAGTTCGCCTAATTATGTTTATCAAAATAATCTGGCGGCCATTTTGTGCAATTGAGCAGAAACATTTGAGCATTTAATATAAGGCTATTTTAATGAACATTTTCGTGAAATTTGACTGAAAATGACCTTTCAGCTAAGAAGGAGATGCGGTTTCATTTTTGTTCTGTTTTTAGCTTTTGAAGCTTTTGTGCAATGGAGCGGAACAGTTTATGCAATTTTAGAAAATGGCACAGTTGTAAAGCTTGGTTAAAATGGCTAAATGTTTTTAGATATGTCATTTGAAGCCAAATATTTTTGAAAATCTATTTTAAGCTCTGGCGGCCATTCCGTGCAACCATTTGAACAATTTTAATAGTGATTTTTGGTGGAAAATGACCTTACAGTTAAGGTGGAGATGCTGTTTTTTTTCTCTATTTTTAGCTTTTGCAACCCTTATGTGCAATTGAGTGGAATGGTTTGAGCAATTTTAGTAAAGGGCAATATAAGGAACATTTCTGTCAAGTTTGGTTAAAAAAGGCTTAGTGGTTTCTGAGATGTCAGTTTAAGTAAAATCTTGACTACGGACACGGCGATCCCAATAGCTCACAACGAGCATCTGCTCAGGTGAGCTAACAAGAGGGCCATGATGGCCCTGTATCGCTCACCTGAGAATGACTGCTTTTATCAAAGTTGCTATGGACCTGGTTAATTAACCCCAGATGACCCATATTCAAACTTGACCTAGAAATTATTGACAATTTCTTTGACAAATTTCAAGGTTATTTGTACTGAAAATGTTACTTCTAGAGTGTTAACAAGGTTTTTCCATATTTGGGCTCTATAACCTAGCTTTTTAACCTAGATGTCCCATATTCGAACTTGAGCTAGAAACCATAGAATTAAGCTTTCTGACAAATTTCCAGGTTGAATTATAATGTTACCTCTAGAGTGTTAACAAGGTTTTTCCATATTTGGGCTCTGTGACCTAGTTTTTGACCCAAGATGACCCATACTTCAACTTGAGCTAGAAATTGTCAAAGCAACCTTTCTGACAATTTTTCAGATTATTTGGGCTGAAAATGTAACCTCTAGAATGTTAACAAGATTTTTCTATTTTTGGGCCATGTGACCTAGTTTTTTATCCCAGATGACCCATATCCAAATTTGAGCTAGAAATCATTGAAACAACCTTTCTGACAAATTTCAAGGACATTTGGACTACAAATGTAACCTCTAGAGCATTAACAAGGTTTTCCTACTTTCAGGCTCTGTGACCTAGTTTTTGACCCCAGAAAAACTATTTTCAAAACTGAGCTAGAACTCATCGATAGAACCTTTCTGACAAATTTCCAGGTTATTTGGACTGAAATTGTGAGCTAAAAAGTGAAAGGCCTAGCCTTGTTAATTAGTTGGGCTTGGGAAGATCTTGGCCCTCACCTGGATACTTTCACCACCTCAAAATAAAAAGTAGGAAGGAACTTAACTTTTATCCACCTTTGTCCTTGACCTTCATCTGACCTACTTGTTTTTTGAAGCTTTATTTTTATGAATTTGCATGCAGAATTCAACTATGACCTTGGCCTTCTTCCTTGTTTTTGAAGATATGTTTGAAATTTTAACTATTATAAGTTTGCAGAGACTTCAAATTTGACTTTGGTTTACCTTGAACTATTGACCTTTCTTGATTTAAAAATATTTTTTGATATCTAAAGTGGTATTTGAACTGTCTGCCATTTGACACATCCATAAGGTGCCACACCCACTACACCTGTTGTTTGCTGTTGGAAACATTTTTTTCATTTCTTCGGCCTAGAAAAATGGTTCTTATTTTTTCATGTGTGTACTGGACCATTGTAATATTAAAACAGAGCTATTAATCTCATGTAAACAACAACAACGACGACTTTATTAAAACATTTAATGAAATGAATGAAACACTATACACAATGAAAAATCAATACTTGAATCTTACTTTCTGTCGCTTTGTTTTGCATGTTTCTCACTTGCCAGCAAGTGGCAGCTTCTTTCTCTACTTTGTTGGCAAGTAACTTTTAAAAGGAAAAATATTTGTTTTTAAACATTAAGTTTTTCTAGGAAAGATGGCTTTTTAACACCTGGAGGAAAATCTTTCAGAATAACCTTTCAGAGAAAAGACATGTGATAAAAACAATTGTTCGTTATATCAGATACCTCTTTTTATTCATTATTACATACAACACAATTACTAAAGACATGATAAACGTGATTAAAGCATAATTATTTACAATGATGAAAATGTATGAAATTATGAAATTTGAATATGTATGTCTTCCACTGTAGTGACCACTATGACAATATGTTTTTTCTTTTCATAAAAAAATGAGCTCATTATTACTTTTTTAAGCCACCCACCCAAAAATTCTCAAATTTTCAGTATGAATTACATATAAAAAAGGAACTTTTTCATAATATTACAGTCTCCTAGTCATAAAGAAATATATGTTATTTTTTCCCAGCTAACAGAAGGGAATGTTGTAACAGTTGTTGAGAACCAAAATTAGCTGAGTTGTTCAAATTTGTTAACTAAGCACAGAAGACTTCGAAAATAAAAGACACATGGCTACTGTTGACCCCAGTCAGCGTAGTGCAACATCTTTCAAAAAGCAATTATCTGTACCAAAATGTGCAAGGTGTATCATAGTAACCGTGAACCTCCAGTCTGTTGCTGAAACACATCTATTGAGTCTCCATCTTCCATATCCAGCTAGAAAAAACAACAACAGCTTTAATAACCATTTAAAGTTTTTTTAAATTAAAATTCTATGAGAAAGAAGCAATTTTTTAAAAGTGCTCCACTTCCCTAGGAATAAAATAAATACTTTTGAAAGTTTTTTTTTGTCTTAGACTCTTATCCTCATGTAGCAAAAATTTATTTTCATTTGTGACAGTAAAGTTACAAGACATTGTTAAGTCATCGAAGTGTGATTATTCTTTTAAGATTTGGCTTTAAATCTGTAATTTAAACAAGAGCCACTGCAAGCGGGGGCCACGCTCGACTTTTTCCCATTTCCAAAGGCAAACACATCACAGGAAGCACATTGTGGTGAAAGGATTTCAAATGAAACATCATTTTGAAATATAATTATCCAATTCATCCATACATAACAAAGTTAAGGCCAATTTTAGTAACAATCAGAAATTTGACCTTTAATTTTTAGGTCATGGTCGTACTGGAGTTATTCAACATGTGCATTTTGTCTTAAGTGTTGCATTGTCCAAGTATGAATCAAATTCAACAACAAATAACAAAGTTATGGCAAATTGTAGCAAAATTCAATAATCTGACCTTGACTGTGAAGGTCAAGGTCATACATGAAAGAATCATAATGTCAGATTTGTCATAAGTGTTATTTTGTCCAAGTATGAATCAAATCCACGAATAAATAAAAAGGATATGACAATTTCAGCAAAATTCATTAATTTGGCCATGACGGTCACAGTCATTTTAAGGTCAAGGTCACACTTGAATAATTTAACTTGTCGGCTTTGTCATAAGAGTTGTTTTGTCCAAGACTGATAAAAATCCAACCACAAATAACAAAGTTATGGCCAGTTTTAGAAGAATTTAATAATTTGACATCGAGTGTAAAGGGAATTTAAAGGTAAAGGTCATACCTGAAAGAATCAAAATGTTGGATTTGTCCAAGACTAATTAAAATCCAACCACAAATAACAAAGTTATGGCCAGTTTTAGAAGAATTCAATAATTTGACCTCCTGTGTAAAGGTCATTTAAAGGTAAAGGTCATAATTGAAAGAATACAAATGTTGGATTTGTCATAAGTACTGATTTGTCCGAGTATGAATCAAATCCACATATAAATGACAAAGTTAAAACAAAATTCAATCATCTGACCTTGACAGTCAAGGTCATTTCTGGGTCATGGTTATTCAACATGTCGGTCTTGTCATATGTGTTGTTTTGTCAAGGTATAAATCAAATCAAACACCAAACAAGAAATGTTTGTAAAACATACATGCCGCCCCAGCAGCACCTAACTGATTGTGGTTGAGCCAAGGCGTTCTCTAGTTATTGATCAGAAACCGTTTTTAGGATCAAGGTCCCTGTGGCCTTGACCTTTGATGTCAAAATCAATAGGGGTTATCTACTGGTGATGACCAAACAGCATACCAAGTTTGGTGAACCTAGGTCAAAGCATTCTCTAGTAATTGACCGGAAACCGTTTTTAGGATGAAAAACTCTGTGATCTTGACCTTTGACCTAATGACCTCAAAATCAATAGGGGTCATCTACTGGTGATGACCAACCAGCATACCAAGTTTGGTGAACCTAGGTCAAAGCATTCTCTAGTTATTGATCGGAAACCGTTTTTAGGATGAAAGATTTGTGATCATGACCTTTGACCTAATGACCTCAAAATCAATAGGGGTCATCTACTGGTGATGACCAACCAGCATACCAAGTTTGGTGAACCTAGGTCAAAGCATTCTCTAGTTATTGATCGGAAACCGTTTTTAGGATGAAAGATTTGTGATCATGACCTTTGACCTAATGACCTCAAAGTCAATAGGGATCATCTACTGGTGATGACCAACCAGCATACCAAGTTTGGTGAACCTAGGTCAAAGTGTTCTCTAATTTTTGATCGGAAACCGTTTTTAGGATGAAGGTCCCTGTGAGCTTGACCTTTGACCTAATGACCTCAAAATCAATAGGGGTCATGTACTGGTGTTGATCAACAAGCATACCAAGTTTGGTGAACCTAGGCCAAAGCGTTCTCTAGTTACTGATTGGAAAGAAGTGTCTACCGACGGACCGACATTTGCAAAACTATATGCCCCCTTATCTTCGATGGGGGGCATAATAAATGACAAAATGTGACCAGTCATTTTTTTTCTTAAGGTATGAACAAACCAAATATTTTTGTACACATCAATAACCGACTGGACATGGTCAGGCCATTATGCTTTCTTTGTTTCAGGTCTGTCAGTTCATTTAACAACTGTGAAATATGATAAGACCTACTGGTCCTTGGTCCATGCTTCTGCAGATAAACTGGCGACAACTTAAGTTTCAACAAGTGTTAACTCATGAAGTGGCTACTTACTATGATAAATATGCCAAAACAGCAGTATAATCCCTATCTAGCAGAGAACATTAAACAACAACAAAATTTGACTTGTTGTGTTTGCTTTTCTAAGTTTTAATTTCATTTTATACAGTGTACCCAGTTTTTTAAGCCTGTACCCACTTTTTCCAAAGCCAGTGGGTACAGATACCCACTTTTTAAAAATTGAGTGGGCATGCTGGTTAAAGTTTTCTGAAGGAACGGCATAGGCAATGACACCATGACTATAACAATAACTTGTTTTTTTTTTTAAAAAGGCGAGCTCAAAATGGTGTCACATTTTGATAGTGAATAAGTATTCCAAATTTGAAGTGAAAAGCTTCGAAAGTGTCTTGAGGAAAATGGACCTTAACAAAAAGGTTAACCAATGCTGACGCTAACTAGACGGTCATGATAATAGCTCCACCTATTTTTCTTCGAAAAGTGGAGCTAAAAACTCAATTTTCAATAAATCCAGAGAAAGCATATTTATGTGTCAACAAAGAACAAGACATTACCCCATGAGGTGTATCTGTTTCATTTATTGGGTTTCCATCAAACCTAAATCTGACAACACCAAGCTTTAGTCCCTGAAAAATAAAGACAATAAATATGTTACACAACAAGTGTCACAAAAGCAAATATATGTATGGAGAAAAAATGTACATTCTTTTGACTCAATATTTCTTTTGTTCACCTTTCTTCCACTGATTCTGTCAGCATTGAACAGAACTCCCAATTTATAAATAAGTTTTTACTGGATTACCTCCCCTGAGAATTTCCCTTTCTGAATCAGACTAGAACTAAACCAATGTAATATTCCTTATTCTGTATTTATTTAAAAACTCCAATTCAATGATTTTAAATAAATGATCAAAATTCATAAATAACAAGTACAATTAAGGACACTGGTTCCTGTAACAATTACATGTAAGTACCTACTTTCACTGGAAGACCTAGTTTAAAGTTCAACACAAATTAACAGAATGTTTGTTCATACTTTGGTTCCTCAGGGGCAAATTGTACCATAAATGTGTCAAACTGTGATAAATCAAATCAAGGACTGGCATTTGAATATATTCAGAAAAGACAGACTGGTGATTTATCTATGAAGTGGCATTAAAGGGGCTGTGCTCCAGATGACAAAAAAAAGAAAGTTTTCTTGTATTATAAATTTCTTGTAATATTTATGACTAATGCTTAAAAAATAACTTACTGACAAAAAAATAAGTCAAATAATTACATTATAAATTGATTTTTTTCCCTTTCAAAGTGCTATACCGTAACGCGATGGTATAACTATATCATATAAGATTTAAAGTAAATATCTGTAATATCACATGCGGCGATGGTGGTGACAGTAAAAAGCGGTGGAAATATTTTGTTAACACGAGGGTCCGGAGTTCAAATCAGACTGGAGCGAAAATATTTTTTTAATTCTATTTTGACTTTTATAATCAGTTTTGAAGTAAAATATTATGTTGCTATAATCTCACGGCATCTAAATATATAATTTATGGAACAATTTTTTTTATGTCAAATCTGGAGTACAGCCTCTTTAAAATGAAAACCATTATTTATGTGGTATTTTTTTATCATCATAGGGACCCAAAAGACAAATGTGAAGTCTGGTTACAAGTGCCTCTTAAAGTATACGGAAGATAAATGCAAGACACAATGATATCTGTATGATAACTGGAACAATATTCTATGGCTCACATTTCTGACCTTGAACTGTAAAGCTGACCTTCAAGTGGTTCAAGAGTGGACAAAAAAATGCAAATGGACAGACAGACCTTCATTGGCAGCAACCAAATTAACATTTCTAGAATCATCTGTACGTGCCAAACGGTCAAAACAGAAGTTCCAACCATTAAAACTCCGTATTTTGTGACTTAGTTCTAACCAATACTTTTATTGAGTCAGTAAAGAGACCACATTTTACCAGAATATCTCCATTTTCAAACAACAGCACCACTGGGCGGAGCATTATATGCTTGAAAGGTGTTTTTCCTAAGTATGATGCATTTGTGATATAAGGGATCATATCTGAATTTTAGGTTTTATAATTTGTATAAATATCAGTCTTTCAGAAGTTATGATGTTCCTGCTGTGATGCATGTTTATCAAGTTATAGTGCAGAAAATTTAATTGTTTAGTTGACTGTCACCTTGACCTTTTATGTACTTACCCCGAACAGTATAGGGGTCATGTAATCAATGATGGCAATCATCCTAAGAAGTTATAGGTCTGTATGGGAAGTAGTTGCCAAGTTTATACAGTAGAAATGGTTTTCAGTGTTTAAAATAGGGGTCATTCACTCAATGTGTGCAACCATTATATGAATTCTGACAAATGGTAGTCGAGTTACAGAGTGACCCCAAACTTGACCTTTGAGCTACTGACTCCAAAATCAATAGGGGTCATCCACTCAATGTAGGCAATAATCAAATGAAGGTAAAAGACTGTAGGCCAATGAGTACTCAAGTTATCATCCAGATACGAAATTGGTAACTGATGGATGGACAGACACATGCCCACAACATTATATCCCCCCTTTGGGCTTATAAAAATGAATGGCAATAACAATGCTTATGACATATACAATGGGGGTAATGGAACATCAATCTTATGTCTATTTGAATCAGTTTTTCTTCTAACAAGTATGTAAACAGAAGCTAATAGTAGGCAAATGCATATGGATTTAACACTACACATAATATAAAGTAAATCTCCACAACTTTCAAGAAATAAACTATTAAATTCATCATAAATCACTGGTATTATTTATATATCAACAATTACCGCTCTATCACAGTAAGCTGACATAAGTTTTCGCAGAGGTGTGTTCCTTTTAATCTTGAAGTGTACAACACTGCCATCTTGTCCTGTAACTTTGAGATTAATGTGTTCTGACTCGTTCTTTACATCATCCTGCAATTACAAAATTAAATGATTACTTTCATTTTCATCACAGAATGTTAGCATGACACAAAGATCTGAAATACCAAAGAGAAGCTACTTGTGCAATTCACCCAGTCTTGTGAAGTCTCATTCACATCACATTGCTATACTATTCCAACCCCATAAAATTTATTAGCATCAGGAATAAGTGCATGCACTTTGCCACAAAATAACCCTTATCAAAATTTTACCAGAAATGAAAAGTTTTAAAGAATGAAGGAACACCCCAGTGTGATGCTGAATGTTCAAAATTTGTCAGTATATCTGCACTCAGAATTATTACAACACTTTAAAGGTTTTGTTGTTGTTGTTTTTTCAGCAGATTTAACATTATGTAATATGATGATGATTTCTTGATGATGGTGAACTTTAAGTGGTCATCTCTTAAGAAAACTGTAGACTTGCCATGTGATAAAAAGTTGTATTCTATTGGTTCATGAAGGAATATTTAACCTGTTCTGTTTTAGGTGTTTGCAGGAGATGATTGAGATCTTGTCTGATGTCAATTCAGGGGTTTCATTAAGTTTTTGAGTTTGAGAAAATACATATAAAGAGGGCGGGGATTTGCTGCCAGTCTGTTATAAAAATAAGCAGGGTTTTAAGAAAAGTTGCCAGCGGGAGATCTCAAAATAGCAGGGGGAAATCCCTCGGTGTCATCACACAATTAGCTAAGAAAACATGTATATGTTTAATAATGGATAGTTTTTCCTTCAAATCATAAATTTATAAATATTGGAGATTAATAACATATTTCAAATTGAAATTCCCAACTATTTGTAAATTGCAACCATATACATTGGAAAACAAAATCTGACTTTTCAAATTCGCCGAAGGCAGATTTTAATGACGAATGAGTTTAAATAATTATATTATCCACAGCGTTTTAAGTCTGACAAAACTTACCAGGAGGCACCCTTTATTTCTAGCAGAGATTTTTTGGACAAATCTTTGCAACAGAACAGGTAAAACTACATGCTTTACCTCCACCATGTTTATATGGTTGTTTACGTCATAGATTGACAATGTTCGTAAAATTGGCAAAGAGCAAGCTTTCTGTTTTATACCCTAATGGGCCGATGCAAAGTTCTGTCAAAAAAATCTCGACTGTTACATCAATGATGAGGTACATAAGGTGTTACACTGATTTGCTCTTAGCGATTATCAACCTCAACTGTGGAGCAGTGGTCGAGCGCCTGACTCCTGAACCGGAGGTTGCTGGTTCAAAGGGTGTCGGACGTTCGGTAAATGACCAGTTCGGTAAATTGGATTTATACAGTAAACCCTTTGCGGTCCCACGTTTTACCGGAATCGACCATTTTTACCGGAATCTACCGGAATTGACTTTGCATTACCGGAATCGACCTAATAGGCTATATATCATACACAAGCCATTTTTTTCAAGATATACAACATAATTTATTAAGATATAATATAATTAAGGTAATAACAAAAAGAATTTGAAGTATCTTCGAGTGGAAAGATTTTACAAGAGAATGAAAATTGGCGAGTGGCAGAAAATTTGCGTATATGGATATACGCCGGAATCGGCCTGTATTTCATACATTAATTGTATTTAAGTCATACAAAAGTTATTTTTCATTACTCTACATCAGAAATAACACATTTACCCAAGAATTTTAAAGTATCTTTGAGTGGAAAGATTTTATAAGAGGAAGAAAATCGGCTAGTTGCGGACGATTTGCGCACAAGGATATACACCGGAATCGGCCTGTATTTCATAAATGAATTGAAATTAAGTCATACAAAAGTTATTTCTCATTACTTAACATCAGAAATAAAATATCTACCAAAGGAATTTGAAGTTTCTTCGAGTGGAAAGATGTTGCAAGAGAAAGAAAATCGACGAGTTGGGGAAAATTTGCTCGTACGGATATACACCAGAATCGGCCTGTATTTCTTACATAAATTGAATTTAGGTTATACATATAGATATTTTATTTCTGATATTAAGTAATGAAAAATATTTTTGAATGACTAAAATTCAATTAATTTATGAAATACAGCCCGATTCCGGCGTAATCTTATGCGCAAATTTTCCGCAACTCGCCGATTTTCTTTCTCTTGTCAAATCTTTCCACTCGAAGATACTTCAAATTCTTTGGGTAAATATGTTATTTCTGATGTAGAGTAATGAAAAATAACTTCTGTATGACTTAATTTCGATTTATTTATGAAATACAGGCCGATTCCGGCGTATATCCGTATGCGCTAATATTCCACAGATCGCCTATTTTCTTTCTCTTGCAACATCTTTCCACTCGAAGAAACTTCAAATTTCTTTGGTAAATATTCTATATCTGATGTAAAGAAATGAAAAATAACTTTGTACGACTTAAATACAATTCATGTATGAATTACAGGCAGATTCCGGTGTTTATACGTATGCGCAAATCTTCTGCAACTCGCCGATTTTCTTTCTCATGTAAAATCTTTCCACTCGAAGATACTTCAAATTCCTTTTGTTACTACGTTAATTATATAATATATTAATAAACAATGTTGTTTACCTTGAAAAAAATTGGCTTATGTATGAAATATAGGTCGATTCCGGTAATGCAAAGTCGATTCCGGTAAAAATGGTCGATTCCGGTAAAACGTGGGACCCAACCCTTTGGGCGTTTCGGTTAAAAGGCAATTATATAGTAATTATATGGTAAATAAGTTGTCACACATATGAAAAACACATAATAATTACCTATTTGTTTCTTTTTTGACTCCTCATCCCCTTGGATAGTGTCTAAACTATTTACAGTTTGGACCAAAATTAATCAGTTATACTTGGGTTTCACGACATCACTACGATATGCAGGAAGATATATATACGTGCATTTTATTTATCTATTTATTTAACACAGTTAGTGCTCTGATATTTTTGGGCTTGCGTCTTTTATTACTCAATCATAGCAGGTTTTAAAGACCGCTAATGTGTTGAGTACAACTAAAAGATTAAAGAAAACGGTTTTACCGTGAACCTGATAATAACAGTAAAATGAGAGCAGCGGTGAAATATGTGATATATCCCATTGATACCATATAATTACTATATAATTGCCTTTTTACCGAAACGTCCAAAGGGTTTACTATATAAATCCAATTTACCGAACTGGTCATTTACCGAAACACCTGTAAATCCGTTCAAATCCCACCAGAGGCGAGTCTCCAGTGACATTCCACACAGACATTTTTGGCCAAAGCTCCGATTATAACCCAGGAAGCAGTAAGTTGTAAGAACTTGCCTGCCTAGTATAGTCAAAATTGACTGTTGGCAGTAGTAACTTGAACTGAAACAATATTATCAACAATCTATTTCTTATAGCTCTTGTATTCCTGGACAAACCAACATCCAGAGTTGTTAGGTGGAATATTAGGGAAGTGCACCATACAGAAAGCAGGCCCAGTTTCAGAGGGGCACTTGCACTGTCATTTAATCGTTTTGTATTCAGCTATTTTAATTTTGGTTCTAGACCCCCTTTTTTAAATGAATAAGAAATGCGAAAAAAATGCCGGTAGAGCCGACAAACCACACCAGCCATCATCGAAATGAAAAAAATCGACCACATAATGAAATCATGGTCTAACATATAAGCAGATGGCAACAACGTTTATGTCAATACCTTCTTTTGATTTTCTTCAGACATTGTTATTGAAAATGTCAGATTCTGGACTAAAACGTGCCTTGTTTCACTCTTGTAAAATGGCGCACAAAGGAAAGAGCACTGCGTCCGTACATAAATATAACAACTGATTTGATTGGTTCATAATCAGCTGAACCTTTGTTTGACCCTTAAACTTGTAAAGGTCATTATTTGTTATCATATAAGAATATTGTCATAAAATAAGATAAAATAAATAAAATAACCAAATACCTAATTTAATTTAAATGTTGTAAAATCTTATTAATGTTTTTTTTTTTAAATAGGTCAGTGCTCGTACGTATTTTGGCGCCAAATTTATCGTTAAACAAGCGGGTTTAAATTAAGTATGCGGTCCAAAGTAGGCTAAACTTCAACTTATTACTGCCAAAAGTCAATACTGACTATACTAGGCAGGCGCAACTCAGGAACATTAAAATTATAAAAGATAATAACAAAGAAAACAAGATTTAACTGAAGATCTTACTTAAACATTTATTTTAAGTACTTAAAATCTATAAAACTTGTTTAGTCTACTGATAAAAGCTGGTACAGTTGGGGTAGCCTTAATCTTGCTCGGTAATTCGCTCCAGAGTCGTATAGTCCTTGGGAAGAATGAGTTCATGTGATGTTGTGTTTTTGATTGTGGGATGAGGAATTTGCTGTCTCTTGCGTTTGTAAGGTGATTGTGGTCAACATTGACCTGTTTGTTTTTTATTTTGTGTAGCATGACCAGGCTGGCATGGTTTCGCTTTTGTTCTTAAGTTGACCATTTTCGTTCCTTAATCATGTTTATTACTCTGCTTGTATAGTGGTAATCATTATGAACGTACCTTGCAGCTGACCTCTGGACCATTTCTGTTCTGACTGTGTGTGAGATATTTTTGCCATGGATGCCATATGGTTGAGCAGTATTCAGCCTGTGGTCTTACATATGTTTTGTATGCTGCTTCTTTGAGTTGTTTGTTTTGTGTTTTCACGTTTCGTCTGATGAACCTTAAGCAGTTTTTTGCTTTGTTTGTGATATTGTTTATGTGGGATGACCAGTTTAGGTTGCTACTTATTGTAACTCCTTAGTATTTTGCATTTTCTGTGGTTTTCAGTTTAGTGTTATGTATTTAAATGGAGTTTTACACCCATTTCCAGAATTTAGCTGTGGGTTGCGATGACATAAAGCCTGGAGTAGAGGAGTTTATGGAACATTTCGACCAGAGGGATGTGAACGACAAAGTGCCATTAGAAGACATTAACTTGCCTATCCATTTCTACTAGAGCCGACTTGTTTACTTTGATTTTGTCTGCAGTAAAATTGACTAACTTCAAACCATCACGTGACGTTGCTCTGCTGAGCATTGTATAAGCATGACCCTGCATGATAGACTTCGTGTTTGGAGGTAGTTCGAGGTTAGCAATATAGTGTGTGTAAGTACTTCCCTGAGACTTGTGAGCAGTTACGCCAAATGCTGAAACTAAAGGGTACATTTTTCTCTCAACAGGAACTGGACATTCAGATGTGAGTAAGAATGTAACAGTGATGGCCTGGATTGGTACACAATCTTTTAAATGTTGTGGGCTTCTCTTTTTACTTTCTCTTCCAAAGCTTGGACCATACAACTTTAACAACAACCACTGCAAGCAGGGGACACGCTCGACTTTTTCCTATCCAAAGGCAAACACATCAGAGGAAGCACATTGTGGTGAAGGGATTTCAAATGAAACATCCTTTGGATAAGTGTCAAATATATCCATACCAATTTTTGCAAAATTCAATAGTTTGATCTTGCCTGTCAAATGTCGGCTTTGTCATAAGTGTAGTTTAGTCCAAGTATGAATCATTTCTATATATAAATGAGAAAGTAATGATAATTTAAGCAAAATTCAATCATCTGACCTAGATGGTCAAGGTCATTTTAGGTCATGGTCACATTTGAGTTATTCAACATGTCGGTTTTGTCATAGGTGTTGTTTTTTCCAAGTATGAATCAAATCCAACAACAAATAACAAAGTTATGGCCAGTTTTAGCAAAATACAATAATTTGACATTGACTGTCAAGGTCATTTTAAGGTCAAAGTCGTACCTGAGAGAATCGTAATGTCGGATTTGTCATAAGTATTGTTTTGTCCAAGTATGAATCATATCCAACAACAAATAACAAAGTTATGGTCAATTTTAGCAAAATTTAATAATTTGACCTTGAAGGTGAAGGTCATTTATGAGTCAACGTCAAGTTCAGTCTGGTCAACTTAAAGATCTTGTCCAAAGGGTTGTTGTCTCCAAGTATGAAGACAAATTCACTAATAATGATAAAGTTATGGCCAATTTTAGCAAAATTCAATGATTTGACCTTGAGGGCGAAGGTTAATTGAGTCAAGGTCAAGTTTAGCCGGTCTCCTTGAAGGTCTTGTCCAAAGGGTTGTCGTGTCCAAGTATGAAGACGATGCATCAGCTAATAAAAAAATTATGATCAATGTTAAAGTTTTCGGACGGCAACGGCAACGACACCATGACTATAGCTATAACTCGATTTTCTTCGAAAAAAGTCGAGCTAAAATACTGTTCCATTTAATGGCTTTTGTTCATCAATGCTTATGAATTCAATTGACCTCCAAGTGGGACCTTGACCTTTGAGGTAGGGGTCAGGGTGTTGCGCATGACACGTCGTCTCATTATTGTGAACAATTGTGCCAAGTAATTTCAAAATCCATTGATCTATGAAAAAGTTATGGACCAGACACAAAATATACCCTATAACAGGCCATGTTAAGCTTTGACCTTTAAGAGTGACCCTGACTTTAGAGGTAGGCGTCTGGGTGTTGTGCATGACACGTCATCTCATTACTGTGAACATTTGTGCCAAGTATTTTCAGAATCCCTTGATGGATGAGACAGTTATGGACCGGACACGACATATACACTCCAACAAACAATGTTGACCTTTAATTATCAAGAGTGACCTTGATCTTGGAGGTATGGGTATGGATGTCAAGCATGACACATCGTCTTATTATAACAAACATTTGTGCCAAACTATTTCAAATTCTGTTGATGAATGGCTTAGTTATGGACCGGACACGAACGTGTGACGGACGGATGGACAGATGGACGGACGGAGCCCATTTCTATATCCCCCTTTTTTCTTCGAAAAGGTGGGGGACAATAAAACAAAAATCGTTGTATTTGAAAAGAGAGGAGAAGATCTATTAAATGTTAATGAACATTGGACATATGCAGGGAAGATATAGAAATTGTTGCTCATTCTAATTAGTTAGGATTTACAGTTTCTAGTAATGGCTCATTAAGCAGGGTATAGAAACACTGTTGGGTAAAGCATTGAAAGCTATGAATTCCTTGCAATCGTTAACCAAATGAAATAGCAGTGAATATCAGTCTTAATCTATTTGATTCTTATGTTACATTCATATTATGTATTTCTTGTGAGATATGGGGATTTAATAAAGCAGAAAAACTCGAAAGACTACAGAGAAAGTTCCTTAAGAGAATGTTGAATGTGAAAATGTCAACTTGTAATTTTGCTGTATATATATGTTGAAACAGGCAGGGTTCCAGTATATGTAAACTGGAGGATGCGTACGGTGAAATATTAGTTAAACATTGTAAATAGTAAAAGATGTAACTTAGAGAACATCTATAAGAAATTGTTGATTGATTTTGAAAATGGTCAGAAAATTTGTTGTATAATATTAAAATATAATTGAATCAGTTAGGTTTAGCATATGTTTGGTTATTCTCGACGCCTGTTAGTGCCGATGTATTTATGCATGTACTTAAAACAAGACTGATGGACAATTTTATAACTGAATGTAGAATCCGAATGGACACTAGCCCAAGTTTGTCATTGTTTAATGAATTGAAAGAGGGCTTTGAGTTATCTTCGTACTTAGTGAAAATAAATAACTTTAAACATAGACAAATACTGTCAAAAAAACTGTCTTCGCATTGTTTAAACATTGAACATGGTAGACAAAGGAATATCGATAGACAAAATAGATTATGTGAACTTTGTGAAAAGATATCAATAGAAGATGAATTCTATTTCGTCTTGGAGTGTGAGTTTCAATGACTTACTTGTGAATTATATTCCTAGATATTATAGACAGAGACCTAGTATCACCGTGTCCAATCGTTACAATTGGAAGGAGGATTTGTAACGCATCCGCAGTCGTGTATTTCAGGGATTTGGGAAGGGGTGATGTAAATATTTTCCTCATTATTTCTTCATTTTTTCTGTCTGGTTTTTGTTTAATGGTCTAAGATGACCTTCAATCAATGTAGATTCTTGCTCCAAAACTGTTTTGTCTCAGAACTTTGCAATTTTCAAGATCATTCAGGAAAACCTAGCGTTAGAAAGAAAAACGCTTGATTTTAGCACGATGTTTTGAAGATTTCTTGACATAAACGTATCAAACAACTTTATATTTTGTTTGGTTTACAAGAATTTCATAGTAAAAATTGATTCTAATTTAAACTTTATCCCCGCGTTTCCAATTAAATACTGATATAATCGTTTTTGCTAACGAAACACATGTAACGTAGGCGCAGTTATTTTTGTGACGCACGCGGAGCAAGGATTCAATAACTTTCAAGTACCTTTTCTCACCGTATTTGACCAAATAACAAATAACTAGATGTATTTAATATTTTGATTCTTACTATGAAATTCTTGTAAAGCAAAAAAAAAAATAAAGTCCTCATACGTTTATGTCAAGAAATCTTCAAAATAATAACTTTCAAGTACCTTTTCTCGCCGTATTTGACCAAATAACAAATAACTAGATATATTTATAAAGCGTTAAGAAATATTCATATATCTGAGATTAATAGAAAGAATTTGCCAGTATGCAATGTATTTACTTTTAAAGCTATAGAGGGTTTCAGCCTAATGAGACTGGAATGAGTTCCAGTTTTTAGTTCCAGAATATTCAAAACTTTTCCTAAAAAACTGTTCTTAGCTTTGGGACATGCAAGTTCAGTTTTGAGCCTATTGATCTGATATCCATAGTGTGTATATTATACTTGTGGTAAGTATTGGGGACAGATATGTTAAATATAAAGTCAATCCTCCCATAACGTCACCTCCCACGAACGGCATCCTCTTTATAATTATATTTTGATTCCCGCCCCCCGCATTGGAAATCTGTGTATTTTCACCTCTCTCGAGCTGCACCTCTCCCAAACGAGCATCACGTTACTTTTTCTCCCTAATGACAAATGAAAATCTCCCATGAATGCCCCAAAAATAATCAGCGAGTTGTATATATCCGGGATTTCCCAAAAATATTAAATAGGTATTTTCAGCGCACGTGCGCATGTATTATGTCAAAAATCATAAAGTTGCTAACAACCTGCGGTTTTAAATTAAACAAACATGAAATACCTGCGTGAAATGATTAAGCAATTTGTTTGTCAACTTGCAGGTATTCTTATTAAAAACTGGTTTTATTTTGTACGTAAACAGTTGTGTCGGTATGATTAAAGACAATATTGTGTCATGTCAGTACCTATAGCCAAGCATGCTGCTGTAAGGCATATTGAAAGTGCTATGATGTTAGAATATAAAAATGATTGGTTCAATCAGATAAATGCTTTTCATGGTCCATCTGGTAGGGGAGGTAACAAATTAAGAACCTACTGTACATTTAAACATGAATTTGGTGTCGAAAGTTACTGTAGTATGATTATTCCAAAAAGTCATAGATCTGCTTTATGTAAATTTAGAAGTGGAACTGCCCCACTGCGAATTGAAACAGGTAGATATGAAGGTTTACCTGTAGATAGTCGATATTGCCCATTTTGTAGTGACAGTAATAAAAGTGTTATTGAGAATGAGGCACATGTATTGCTTGAATGTAACTTGTACTGTGATATTAGAAATATCCTTTTTGATAAAATTATAGTTACTGCTCCTAATTTTATGACTTTTAGTAATAATGATAAATTGAACTTGCTTTTTAGTTTTTACGGATAGTAGTCTGGTGAGAAATTTAGCCAAAACCTGTTTCTTAATTCTTCAGAGAAGACAATTTTACATGTGTAAGTAATTACCAAGTTGTTACTATTCTTATATATTGGGTTCTATATAGTACCTTAAATGGTATATAACTGCGCCTACGTTACATGTGTTTCGTTAGCAAAAACGATTATATCAGTATTTAATTGGAAACGCAGGGATAAAGTTTATATTTAAAACAATTTTTACTATGAAATTCTTGTAAACCAAACAAAATATAAAGTTGTTTGATACGTTTATGTCAAGAAATCTTCAAAACATCGTGCTAAAATCAAGCGTTTTTCTTTCTAACGCTAGGTTTTCCTGAATGATCTTGAAAATTGCAAAGTTCTGAGACAAAACAGTTTTGGAGCAAGAATCTACATTGATTGAAGGTCATCTTAGACCATTAAACAAAAACCAGACAGAAAAAATGAAGAAATAATGAGGAAAATATTTACATCACCCCTTCCTAAATCCCTGAAATACACGACTGCGGATGCGTTACAAATCCTCCTTCCAACGATTGGACACGGTGTAGTATGTTTAAATTTGTTGAACTCATGAAAACGAAGAACAAACGTTTATTTCATTTTATTAACATTGCTGTATACACATTAAAAGCTTTTCAAAACAGACAGGAATTATTAAATCGTGATCAAAGTTAACACTCTCGCTTATATATTTAAATATATATTACTTTTTATGCCCCCGAAGGGCGGCATATAGTAATCGCATTGTCCTTCCGTCTTTCCGTCCGACAATCTTGTCCGCAATTCAACTCTCAACAAATACTCTGGAGATTATGATCTTGTCTGCGCTTCATCTCAAAAACCACTGGTTCGATTTGAATGAAACCTTCACAGAAGTGATTGTCATGAAGCTTAGTTGTGCATAGTGTTTGGATTATTCATTTGGATTAAAACTCCTTGAATTATGGCCCTTGAATTTTTTATACTTAATTTTTGTCCGGGGCTTAACTCAAAAACCATTGGGCATATCAACTTGAAACTTCATAGATAAATAGATCACATTGAGGAAAAGTGTAGTGCCTAAGAGAGCCATAACTCTCTTTTGCATACTGTTGGAAATATTACCCTTTGTTACATCTTCCCATATATCAATACCCTACTGAAAAAGCGGCCTGCTTGGGGTATTGGCGCCAGTACAGTGGCTATTCTGGTATCCACAGACGGCTTTTTTTTACAAATGATCAAGGCAACATCAAGTTATAAGCTACCATGACTGTGACCATTACCTTGTTTCGCGGGCATTCGTGTCTGTGACCCATTAATTTTCTTGTTCCGTATAGTGTTTGTATGTTAATTATTGCCATGCATTATTTGTATTGATATTGTTACTATGCATACGACTTAATAAACTTTCTGTTCTGTTCTGTTGACATTTTCACTGCGCAGTGAGTGTTTGGAAAATATACTTTGAATATGATTTTCTCACGCAGCTGGAAGCAAATAGACAGAAGTCAAGAAAATTGTGATCATTGATAAAATCATAGTTGCACCCACAGACGGACAATGGTAATGAATCACTTCCTTTAATCTCCAAAACCGCCATTGCGCGAGAACTGTAACGAAAACAATATGTTATTGCACAACATTCTCATACAGTTTAGACCAGGTAGAAATAATTCGCAAATGTTGTTCATTTTTTAATTATCATCGATCTATATTCGCGTTAAAATGTAAATAGTGGCAATAAATAACATTTATACATGTATATATATTTCCAGCGACGTACGTATTTTCTTTCCATTGTGTTTCATTTTTCCGTTGCGTATTTTAAACCTACTGGAAGTTTAGCATCTAAGTACATCGTTGAATTCCAGCCCGGTTTCTCAGAAAGAAAATGAATACCATAATTATCTCATTATTCATTAAGGCTTCTTCATACATGTTACTAGTAGTTTTTATTTATTATGAATTATGTGATAAGTTCAGCAGTGAAATTAATAATTGAACGAACAATTTGTTTTGCCATACAGGCGGCCGTTTTGCGACACGTTGCCTTTATCCGGTGAGCATTTGTGCAAAGTAATTTTTCTTTAACGCTAACCTTGTTTGCGACACGTCGTCTCGGTTTGATGAACATTTGTGGCAAGTTCTATCAAAATCTTTAAAAAATGGCAGCGTTACAGAGCGAACACGAATTATGCACGGGCACACGATCATTATATGTCTTCTACAGCAGACAGAAAAAATAAACAATGAAAAAAATTATAACACTGAAACCCTTATAGAGACACGGTATGTTGTTTCTCAAGTTATATAAAAATTCAGGTGTAATCTGTTTTCTTTAATTTTACATTAAACACAAATTTCGAAGTCAAACGTTCGGAAGTTTATTCCAATGCTGCAAAATGAAGTGTGGGTGTATGTGAACTATGTAAGATAAACATATTTCACAGGGCTCTGAACCACAGAGAGTGGCTTTTAACTTACATAATCTTGTAAACTTAAAACATATTGACAAGAAAAGTTGGTGTCAAGTTTCATACAAGAAAATATTTCAGTTATGTAGAAACAAACATGTACAAATTTTTAAGATGGGTGTTAAACTTCCTATCGTGAATTCTAACAGAACTTGAGTAGCATTGCACATAACAGCCAAGAAGAATAAAAACTATTTGAAGTCGCCATCCAACCATTTTTGACCCTCTGATGGACTGTAATGTTTGTAGTTGCGAATGCTTTTCCGTTCATTTACGAAACATTTATGAAACAATGGCGAGCTTTTCAAATATCATTGCTTTAAAAATAAATTGGCATCCTCACTGAGCGTATGGAGCTGCAAAGTCATACACTATAGTTGAAAAATCTATTTTTTGTGTGGGGGATATTGTTGTATGTGTTGTCCATAAATATTATGACTGACGCACCACCACCCACCCCCGCGCGCGAGTAATTTAGGTTTGGAGTGTGAAAGATAGTTCAAGATACAGAAAACATTCCATTTAAGGGACATTCCTAGTTTATTGTCAATGTTGTTTTACATGCATATGGTATGGGACTGATATATGGAACTTCGGTTTTATGTTTCATCCTAAACACAACAAAATAGTGTTAATTCAATACTTTAGGAGCGGGACATGGGACCTCTGGATTTCAAAGCCTGTGCATTACCGCTTGACAACTGGTCCATCCTGTAGTCAAAACAGGATAGATTTTTTTTCTTAAAGTAATAATGTTAATTGCCCTACTTTTAAGTTAGATTTGAGCTTTTAACTTGGGACATGACTCCATTTCGAATTTAGATACTGACTTGACACATAGCTGTTGGTTGAATGGCTCTAAAACTAGTACAGATTGCATGAGATAATCTCTGTATTCTTTTTAAATGCTCTTTTTTTTATTTTCATACCTGATATCTTTTTGAAACACGACTCTTTGGCCTTTAAAGATATCAGGAAGATTCATAACTTGTTTGCAAAGTGATTTCATTCTGTGATTTGAAGTTTACGTCATAGAGAGGGTACAAGACGAAAAAAAGGAAACATAAGTCATTGCTGGCAAAGAGGTGACATGCGTAAAAAATGCTTTTTGCTATTTGACATCTCGTTTACTCTGCTTAGTATTTTAGAAGCAATAGAATGTTTAGACGATCAAAAAGAAATAAGACTTTTGGTTTTTATGTCCTTTCTTTTTAATTTGTAATCATGTTTTACAGCCGAATTAAAGCATTTCGTAGGAACAAGATAACTATCTTGTTGGGGAGAGTGATGTCGTGGGTACGAGTTACGTATAGTTGGACGGGAATTTGTATGAGAGAAACATCAGGTATAAGTGTGAATTCAAAATAAAGAAGACAGGATTTGTCTCCTTTTCTGTAATCATGTATCCATGCAAGTCATCAAAAATAGTGATATTCTCACCTTTATCTGTTAAATTTCAAAGTCCTTTAACATCAACGAGATAAGAAATGCACCTGAACTACAAAGATGATACCATGTCAAGGGTGTATCTAGATTTGACTACACATTCATATAACAATGCATGAACTAGTGTCTAGTTAGATCATTGTGAAATGATTAATAGCTGAACCTGCAGTGAAAAAGTTTCAACATAAAATTTAAACATTGTATTGTGGTAACAATACGACATATTTTGTCCTGTTTATTATCAGAATATATCACAAACAACTACTGTAACAGAAGATGTAAAAGATTGATTGTTAAATCCCAATATTTCAGTGTTGTCTCATTTCTTCTCAAGTGCAAAAAGAGCCAATGCACCGATACCAACGACTCCTGCAACAGTCCCCAAAGTTATTAAGAATGAAGACGAACTGCGCTGGTACCACTGACCTCCGGGGTCACCCCTCACTTGCACTTCTGTTCCGGCGCAGTCAGATGTCATCCGAAAATAAGGGACGGTATCTCTCTGTAAAACAGGAACTTTATTACATTTACCAAGCCTTTCTAGATGACGGAAGACCCAAAGGCGTCTGTTGTCCATTGTTACCCATTTACCATTGACTTTGAACACGCATATCATAGGTATGTCATGTACAGATATCCTGAAAAAAAGTTGACTTTCTTGTTAAATGATGAAGTTTGAAGATCTACGACAGCTGACCTTTGAATATAATCTATCAGTAGATAAATAGCATTTCCGTCAATTATTTAACGGGATTTGGACATTGTTCAGTAAATTCAATATCGTGGTTACATCTATACTGATGAAAGTCAGTTAACAATTGCAATGACTGCTCGAGTGTAAGCAGCTCACAGCAACCGAGAGCAAAAATAGGAAAAATAAAATGCTGCGTACATAATGTATTTACACATGAACTTGAATCATTATCCATGCATCAATATAAAGTTTGAAATCCAGAGGCCGGGCTCGTACACTTGTAAAACAAGCTAGAGGGCCATTTATCGCTCACATGAGTACCAAAAGGCCAATGAAGGACATTCAACTGAAGTTCAACGTACTCGTTCGTTATATATCACCTACCAGATTTTGAACAGTGTGAATACCATTTGGTTTGGAAACTAGTGAACCTGGGACGGGGCCAATTTTTTTGTACCTTTAACAAGAAAGTAAGTCAGAACGTCAAGGTCGGCCATAAAAAAGAAATTAAAAATCATCAGAAATTAAAATGTAAAACTAAATACATAGTACATATTTCATGGATGTAGCGACAAAAACTGAAAGTAGGTCAGTATGACTTGGTAACAGTCGCCCAAATTAAAAGTGGAAATGTGCAAGCAAAATAATACAATGTTGTAGCTAAGCTTAGAAAACAAGAAAGAAGTTAAACGGAAACTTCTCGAATGTTCAAACTGAAATCAACATGCAAAACTTTACATAATATCCAAATTGTAGTTTCAAAAAAAAAAAAAAAAAAAAAAAAGTAGGTCAGAAGGTCAATTTCGGCCAAGGTCAAATCTGTATGCATAATGATAATATCATATACATGCATATGGTCCAAACTTTAATGCTAATAAGGTAGTAGCCTGTAGGTCTATATGTCAAGGTAAAAGTCTCGTGAAGGTTATTAACAAAGTTAAATATGTTAACGTAAGTGAAGTTTAGTCAAAATTTTTCGATGGGTTTAAGAAGAGATGTCATTCGAAGAAACCGTTGATGACACGTGCACGTCGGACGACAGACAGCCAGCCACCTTCGAGCATTTCATACTATTTGAGAGGTTAACTAAAACATGTGTTGTTTCCAGGAATATACATTACAAAATAGCTCAAATCCCAAAACCGGATCCGTAAGCGCGTTTTATACGAGCTAGGGACTGTACATAGATTCAGTATCAGGTTCATCTGGTATTTAACAACAAACGACTATCTTGGAGTCCTAAATCCCAACATTACGATATGTGGTATTCAAACGTCATCAAATTCGTCAGTAAGATAAAATCATGACCAACAGAGCAAAGAGTAAGATTTAAGATAAACGTTCTGAAAAAAAGAAGAAAAAAAAAGAATATAGCATACCTCCCTTCACACAAATCATCCAGTGTTTCGCCAATTTTCTCGCCTGATGTAAAACTGCAGCCTATACTGTTTTGAGAGTAATAAATTTCCGACGGTCGTAGACTCATCTCGAAAATAGTCAAGTACTGTATATATGCAATCTTGCAACTCTAAAATCTATACTTAAATTTTTTACAACTGCTACTTCGAAAAAGCGTTCAGTGTGACTATTGTTGACACAATTTAATTTGCAGCGCTGTTTTCCGTGAATTGCATATGAAACTAGGTCAAGCTATTTTCGAAAAATGCGAGGAGGGCATACGTTAAATCTTTATAACCACCTATCAAGCATATGAGGCAGATCCCGCCTACACGTCATTACAGGAGGCCGCGAATATCTAATCGTTTACAATTTAGTAACTAGCTAGGATTATATATACAACAGGTCTTATTTAAATGTTGAAAACTTCTTTATTTATTTATTTTTTTACCAAATTTATGATTAATTATATCTGTAATGTGCAGAGGCATTATATCATTCCTTTGTCGGCTTTAAATGCCTTAATATCTATTAATTTATTTTTGGGGGGCGAATACTTTCGCCCTCCAAAGGTATAACTATGCTTGCCAAATTTTCAGGAAAATCGAGACATTTCACATTAGATTTCAGAGAAGTAGTAATCCTACGCTTCGAAATAGTTCGATAATTTTTTCATAAATATATTGAAAATTGTTAATCAATGATGGACTTTTTGTTTAGCTTTGATAAAGGTTCTTTATTATGTGTTCATTTTTATTTTCAAATGAGACCAAAAACCGAACACTTTTTACTGAAACATAGTGATTACGCGCATTGATTTCGCAATGTCGGATCATATTTCTTAGCTTACGGCCATTTTGGATCGTGCAGCCGAATTGTGATGGAGGATATAATTAATAAAATAAAACAGCATTGTAAGTGAACTTTTTAAATTTATTTTAAGCAAATTATTATTTTCAGATATGTTTAAGGAAATGAAAACAATTTTGTCTTTGAGCGCTTATTCTGAATGTCACGCATCGATACTAGAAAGTAGGTCAACCTTCTTTGTAGGCTTCAAACTTAATCGTTCGGCGAATTACAGTTTATAACAGAGACAAAACAAGATCTTGGCAGTTGCAAATTTAAGATACGGAAATATCGAGCCATCAACATGGTTCTGAATGTATATTGTCGACATGACTGTTTTGACATATTGCATCATTTTTGCAAAAAACATTTACATGATTAAGTATTTATAGATCAGCCAATCGAAACGCCGAGATTTAGACAATGGGAATTCCGGAAGTTATGTTGTACGAAAAGGAGGAGAAATTTCATGAGGTTTGTGCCTTTTCTGCTAGTCATTGAATTATCCGCTAGACTGTTCATTGAGTTGAAGTGAAGTTCTGCATAATGATAATATGGAATCCCCGATTGTAGCCTAGTTAAAGTGAAAGTGAAAGTATCAGAACTGTCAATAGTTTTTCATTGGTTTCCTCAATAATAAGAAAGGTCTGTAAAATGTTGGTTGTGCCTATCAATTAAGTGATAATTACAAGTGTATTCTACACATCAATATTTGTCTAAGTGAAAGAATAAGCTTGAAATTCAATAAGAACACTCAAAATTAACTTGTCGCCACATATTCTTTCGAGAAATAATGACAGCGGGAGACAGAGATGGGAACTAGTTCCCAACTTCAAGTGACTGTGGGCCCAATTACGTTGGTTAAGTTACATTTTCTGAAATAAAAAACAGAAGAGGGAACAACTTTATTTTCTTAATTTAGAAAAAGAATGAAGAGAACTGCAATTCAGTCAGTTGTGCCATGTGAGTTTTGAATTTTGCTTCCCTCAAAAGCACAGTGACACAACAGCACATTGACCAAACATTTTACCGTTTGGTCAGTGAGCCATGTCCCTGTGCTCAAAAGTAGTATGTGTTCATTGAACAAAAAAAAACAACAAAGAACTCTGTCTGCATTTAGGGTTTTTTTATCGTACCAGTTGTCCATATGACTGATAGCATAGTTATTAACTACTTATTTCTCTGAAGTTGCATAAAATTAGTTTTCATAGCTGCAAACAAATAACAAATTAACATTAAAAACACTGTGTCTTAACCCAATTTAAGGAAGATTGTCATTCTTTTGTTTCATGTGTATCAGTCAATGCTGAGAAACACAAATAATAAAAATAAGCAACTTGCAAGATGAAGATTTAATGCTCGAAATATATGAAAATGATAGCTTAAATACATTAAACTAGATTCTAAGTATTTTTTGTTTACATTTCCTTTCTGTCTGCTCATTTATTTTAATATAGGCATTAAAGATAAAGGAAATTGTAATTATTCTTCATTACTATTATTTTGATTACCATAAAAGAAGCATTTTTTCCTGCATAGGATAAGTTATTGCTTTTTAAATTGAAATCATCTTAGAAATTATCACGTGTTTTCTGTTTTTTGTATAATTATGTTGATCAATTGTTATCTCAAAATTTGTGACATTGAGAAATGGGGCAAAATGTCTTATTGTTTTCTTTGCAAGAATGGGTCAAAGAAATTGAGGAACTAAACAGAGAAATGATTTGACAAGGCTGACTTTTTAAGATAAAGCACTGTAAACACTTGTGATGGTATGTGAGATGGTTGGTGGTCAAAAGGCAAAATGTCTTATTGTTTTCTTTGCAAGAATGGGTCAAAGAAATTGAGGAACTAAACAGAGAAATGATTTGACAAGGCTGACTTTTTAAGATAAAGCACTGTAAACACTTGTGATGGTATGTGAGATGGTTGGTGGTCACCAAATCACAAGTTTCATTCCACTTTTACCATGTTTTATTTGGCTTTTTTTTGTTTACCCTTATTATGGTAACAGTAAGTATGTGCTTACTGTGCAGCTGAAACAACCTGATATTCCTAACCTTTGAACCCCAAAGATTAATAAAGAACAAATTGACTCTGAAATTATAGAACATTACTATTATTTATCATTTTTACTCTTATTCCAGATGAGCATCATTCTAAAGAAGGAACAAAGGAAGTGGCCCGTATGGGATGCCAGTACAAGTTATGGCACTTGCACAAGCCACTCGCTACAAGGGCCCTAATGGAAGTGATAGACTGCACGGTCATATGATGGAGGCCTATGCAGTTATGTGACTTTTTAAATAATCATGGTCTGACAGGTAAACCACCAGCCAAAAGGAGGAAACTGTTGTTTTGGGGGAGTTTATTTTGAAGAGGGATGACAAACCAGCCTACCTTGTTGCAACACAAGCAACAAACGTGTTTATCACAAATAATATGATGACAGAGGAGCACAGAGTTAACTGTGATAACGTCTCTACGGAAGTACCCCTCCCTTGCTCCTACTCTGCATGTTAGAGTTCACTGACCTATGGTTAAACAAAGGGTCTTTGTGTACAGAGGGTATGATTATAGAGGTGAGTTGTGTAAGATTAAACAAAACAAATTTATAAGATTTCTCATGTTTAACATGTCTTTATTCTAATTCCATAGTTATCATACAACCTTATATTGATAGATATCATAATAAAAAACAAACATTCTGTAAAAAATGCTAGAGATGTTTTATTGTAATATTTTTTATCTTTTGCATTAAACCTTTGTCTTGGTTTTACTTCAGGTCAGTTGGTTAGAGTCACTGACTTGCAATAACTAAACCTTTTTACTAATAAAAAGGGTAGTTGGTTTGAGCCCAGCTATATGTAATAAAGGCTGCAGATTCTCAAAGAGATCAGGAGTGGAGTACTGGCACATTTATGAAATAATCATTGTCTGACAGATAAACCACCTGCCTGTGCTAGATGAGGCTGGCACATGTATGAAATGATCATTGTCTGACAGATAAACCACCTGCCTGTGCTAGATGAGGCTGGCACATTTATGAAATAATCATTGTCTGACAGATAAACCACCTGCCTGTGCTAGATGAGGCTGGCACATGTATGAAATGATCATTGTCTGACAGATAAACCACCTGCCTGTGCTAGATGAGGCTGGCACATGTATGAAATGATCATTGTCTGACAGATAAACCACCTGCCTGTGCTAGATGAGGCTGGCACATGTATGAAATGATCATTGTCTGACAGATAAACCACCTGCCTGTGCTAGATGAGGCTGAACATTTATTTTATATGTACATAAAACTCAAAATTAATGAAATTAGACTTCCTTAGTTTAAGTTATGTGTAGTACATGTAGGTTGCCTAATATAGGTCATTATGTTTGAACAAGTTTGAACCAGTGAGTAGTTCAGATACTTTTACTGATTATTTCATCCTGCAGGAAGACAACCAGAGAATGTTTAAGGTCAAAGGAACAGATGTTTCAATAAAACAGTTACACATTAAGATGGATCTCGGAAGGCAATGATCACACTCTAGTGGGATGCAAGATGTTGTGATGCCACTTGGGATTTTGTGGAAGTAACAAAGGTGATGTGAGAAAATGAGACTTTGTCCACAACTGTACAAACATCAATTAAGGTATGTTTGATAAATTTCAGATGTGGTATCAAAATGTTATGGTCTGTTTCATTGTATGATACCTTATTATGTTACATTTATTACTATATGGCCCTTAATGTTGGCAGTTTCTAGTTGTGCATATCATCGGAATTTTCCAGTTTAATGATTTTTGTGAGAGCTATGGCCCTTTAATGATTTTTTAAACTTCTCTTATACTACTAACGCAGTTTGAATGAAATGTTACAGGACTGATCAGTACCTCTAGTACTCGCGCGTATCTAATGGGTTTTTAAGTGGAATAATTTTTTTGGCTGAGTTATGGCCCTTGATTATAAAAAGGTGTTTTGGCCCGTTAATGATTTTTGTGTTGCCTGCTTCACAGTAGCTGCGACATGTTACAAAGTAGCCGTTACATGCAGGGATCACTTCTCCATTGTCTGTCTGTCCGTCCGTCCATCTGTCACAAACTTGTCCAGACTACTCCTCAGAAAGTACTGGTTCAATTTCATCCAAACTTTACTAGAATGATCAGTACCAAGTTAAGTTGTGCAAATCATCGGCATTTTCCAATTCAATGTTTTTTGTCAGAGTAATGGCCCTTTAATTATTTTTATTTTTAAACTTCGTCTGGACTTCTTCTCTTATACTACTGAAGCAATTTGAATGCAATGTTACAAAATTGATCGGTACCTCAAGTACTTGGGCTTGTTTAACATGTTTTTCGGTTAAATGATTTTTGAGTTATGGCCCTTGAATAAAAAACTCGTTTTAGCCAACAATCTGTCCAATCGCCTCTCAATGCAACTGCTTAATTGGCTATCATCAGGCGACACATGTGATCACTGATTGCCCATATATTTCCAATTAAAGTTTCAGTGAATACATCTTTTGATATTTTGACTTAACGTTGTGTAATTATGCCTGTTCACCAGTTGTTGTTTTTTTTTCATAATTTTTAGAATTGTGAAACAGGCTTTGCATTTGAGGAACTGCATGTAGTTGCGGTCAGTATGGAAGACAGCAAGGCAGAGTTATTATTGCAAGATACATTGTCATGGTATTGCCAGCAGATGTTCTCTTCTTTGCTCTTGGTGATGAGCCTGCCACTGTGGTTTGCAAAACATGGATCAGTTCATTTGGAGATCGAAAAGCAAGGCAGTGAAATTTTAGGAGTAAAAATTGTTAAAACTTAGAAATCTAGTATCCAAAATCACAAGAACATTATACAATAGGAATACAAGTGCATTAATAGATGAATAATTAATGAAAACTTCTTGTATATGAAGGTGCATAAACATGATAGAATAAGTATATCACAGAAAAAAATGATGCTCAGATTTAGTAAAACTGTAACTTAGGTATAGAAAAATCTTTTCTGTTAATTTTGTTTTTATTTCATTTTGTTGTCGTGAACTTTTTTTTTCTATTATATGATGCAAAGTGTGGCCAGTTTATTGTTTGAATAAGGTCTTGATTTGGAAATATAAGTACAAGGTTTATTTACATTTTACTGTGCACAAGACTAGTTTAAATTTTCAGAGCAGAACTGAATTCCTTAAATAGCAATCATCCAGAAATAAATTAACCTAAAACAAATACATTTGTAGTCTTAGTTAACATTTAATTTTGGCGATGCCTCGAATCCCCAGTCTCTCAGTAGCCTTTATGCACAGTTGTTGAATGACATTAAAAAAGGTTTACATGTACCTAAAAAGTGATATAAATGTCTTGTCCTTTCTTTGAAGAATGTATGTGAGTGGAACTTATGTTGTCTTTTACAGTTCTGCTTATTTTTTTAAATTTGTTCCTATGCATAAAACCACTGGTATATACTAGTCTGATCTCATTTATTTTATATTCTAGAGTAAATGTTATATTGACCTCGTGTTCTTGTCTGTTTTCAAATCTATTCCTGCTGATGACTATGTAGGCAAAATTACATTGTGTGTCGTTAAGTTTCTTAACATGAAAAAAATAGTTTTACCTCCGTAGTAAGAATGGGTCCATTACACTTCAAAATACATGGTACATCTATAAGTTTCAGAGATGATCACCAAGGTTTCTTAAGATTTTTTTAAATGAACAAGCTCATGTTTTAAAGGCTGTAACTGTCAAAATATTATTAGTTTTGTGTTTTTTTTGCTTTGCACTTGTGATTGTCCTGAATGTAAAAAAGCAAAATGCTGTTCCTAAGTTCAGAGACCTATTTTTGTAAATGAAAAATCTTGTTTCCCTAGTACCGGTAAAATATGTCACTTGCACTGGTGAAACGTTAAAAGCTGTTATTTAAGTCGTAGTTCCTAAAACGGACAATAACTAGAAAATGTGATTGAGAGTCATGTGCGTCCTACCAACTACTGTGTCTGCAAAGTTTCAGTTCGGTATCTTCAAGGTTTCCACGATACTGATGATTCAAAAAAAGTGATGGTATAATTAAAGTCAAAGGACTGAAATACGATCAGACAATTTCCAACATTTTGCAAAGGAATTGTTACTTTTGAAACTCTTCATTGTATTCATTTTTCGCCCCCCCATCAGTACTTTCAGTGCTTTGATTTTCTTACAACTGCCGTTGATTTCTGCCTGAAAGGTGTACCGGCTCATAGTACAGTCTAAAGTATCTGAATATCATTAATATAAATGCCGTTGTGACTTGAAAGGTTGCAATAGTTAATATTAACAGTAAAGCATGATCAGGTGGAATTTAACAATAACGTATACAAAAAGATACCTGCATGAATGGAGTACGCCGTTGATTTCTGCCTGAACTGTGCGTTCAGATTAGAGTGTAAAGTATCTGAATTTAATTAATATCGATCAAAAATCCGTTTTGACTTGAAAGGTTGCTAAGGTTAATTGTATCATTAAAGCCTGATCAGGTTGAATCTGTTTTTTACGTATAAAAAGTATCTGCTTGAAAGGTGTACGCAGTTGATGTCTCCCTGAAAGGTGTACTTCAGGTACACTTTCAAGGTAGAAAACAAGGGCGTACACCTGTAAGGTTGAAAACAGAAGTACACCTTTCAGGTAGAAAACAAGGTCGTACACCCCATAAGGTAAAAAACACTGGCAAACACATATAAGGTAGAAAATACAACGTACACCTTTAAAGTAGAAAACACGGGGTACACATGTAAGGTGAAAAAACCCAAAGTACACCTATAAGGTTGAAAACTGTTGGTACACCTTCAAGGAAGAAAACTTGGGGAACACCTTTTTAGGTGGAAAACGCGGGGTACACCTTGAAAGTAGAAAACCCCGGGTACACCGATAGGGTAGAAAACACGGGGTACACCTACACAAAGTAGAAAACACAGGGTACACTTATAAGGTAGAAAACACGGGGTACACCTGTAAGGTAGAAAACACAGGGTACACCGTTAAGGTAGAAAACACAAAAGTTCACCTATAAGGTAGAAAACACAGGGTACACCTTTAAGCCAGAAAACAAGGGCGTACACCTGTAAGGTAAAAAACGCAAAAGTTCACCTATAAGGTAGAAAACCCCTGGTACACCTATTACGTAGAAAACACAGGTACACCTGTAAGGTAGAAAACGCAGGGTACACCTATAAGGTAGAAAACCCCTGGTACACCTATAACGTAGAAACCACGGGTACACCTTTAAGTTAAAAAAACATGGGGAATAAACCTTTAAGGTAGAAAACACGGAAGTACACCTGTAAGGTATAAAACACGGGCGTAGACCTGTAAGGTAGAAAGCACGGGGTACACCTTAAAGCTAGAAAACAAGGGCGTACACATTTAGGGTAAAAAACACGGGCGTACACCTATTAGGTAGAAAACAATGGGTACACCTATAAGGTAGAAAAAACGGTGTACACCTATAGGGTAGAAAGCACGGGGTACACTTTTTAGGTAGAAAACAAGGGCGTACACCTGTAAGGTAGAAAACAAGGGCGTACACCAGTTAGGTAAAAAACTAGGTCGTACAACCCATAAGGTAGTAAACTATGGGCAAACACATGTAAGGTAGAAAATACAACGTACACCTTTAAAGTAGAAAACACGGGGTACACCTATGTAGTAGAAAACGTCAGGTACACCTTCAAAGTAGAAAACACGGGGTACACCTTTAAAGTAGAAAACCTCCGTTAACCTATAATGTAGAAAACACGGGGTGCACCTATAAAGAAGAAAGCACGGGGTACACCTATAAAGTAGAAAACTTTGGGTACACATATAAAGTAGAAAACTTTGGGTACATCTATAAAGTAGAAAACCTTGGATACACCTATCAGGTAGAAAACGCCGGGTACACCTATAAAGAAGAAAACTCGAGGTACACCTATCAAGTAGAAAACACGGGGTACTCCTGTAAAGTAAAATACACGTGGTACACCTTTAAAGTAGAAAACCTCGGGTACACCTATAAAGTAGAAAACCACGGGTACACCTTTAAAGTTGAAAACACGGGGTACACCTATCAAGTAGAAAACACGGGGTACTCCTGTAAAGTAGAAAACCCTGGGTACACCTTTAAGGTATAAAACACGGACGTACACCTCTCAGGCAGAAAACACGGGCGCGTACCTCTCGTACCTCTCCAACAGATATTTATTTTTCTAACTCAAAGTCAAACTTATGCAGCATAATATGTAAACATCTAAAACCAAAATGTTCTCCAAGCAACGGGGATTTGAACACATTTTATTTATAAATGATAATTTTAAGATAGTAAGCTGTACACCTTTCAGGCAGAAATGATGGGCGTACACCTCTCAGGCTGATAGCATTTTTTTGTAGTTATAAGAAAAAATAAAGAAATAAACATTATCCGTCAACTTTAAAAGCTGACAAGGAATATTTTCCGAGCAACTCATTATTTTGCACATTTTTATTGATGATTGTACTAAGCTTTACACCTTTTAGGCAGATAACATTGGCAGGATAACTCTCAGGCAGATATTCCTTTTTTTGTAACAGAGATAGAAGCAACATTATATGTCCACTTTGGAAAGTGACATGAAACACGGGTACATGCAGATACTTTGATGTATGCCTTCAAGACAGATTATATCCCTTGCCAAGCTTTTAAATACTGGTTAAATCTATGGCAACCTTTAAAAAAGTTTAAATTTTATTAATTATGATCTTTTAAGTTACATGTGCAAAGCTTTGCAACTTTCTGACGGAAACACAGGCGTCGTGCAAATTTCAGGCAAACATACCTTTGTGGAGCTAAAAGACAAGTTAAACCAACATTATATGTAAACTTTAAGTAGATACTGAATGGTATCAAAGCCACACAGATTTAATAACATTACATTTATTAATGATAATTTTCAAGACTTTTCAAGTAGACAAAAACGGGCGTACATCTTTTAGGAAAAAAAAAGGACGGCTTAAACTTCAAGACTTATAACCTTTTTTCACAAATTTTTACTACATTTCTTGTGGCCAGAAAAGTTGTTTAATTTTATCAGTCGTTATAATCGTTAGTTCGTGCGTTTATTTGTTTGTTTGTTTGTTTTTAAATGTTGATATTTTCGTCCACTTTTCAGGCGGACACGCATTTGTATACCTTCAAGTCAGTTTCACCTTTATCAAGCTTAAACCAAAAACCAAACCCTGTCTGCCTTCTCAGAAAACGTGGATTTTTTTTTATATTTTTTTATTAATCATGTTTAGCTGTAAACCTGCAATAAAATTACAAATAATATTCGTCCGTACAGAAAACACCGTCATACACCTTTCAGGCAGATATACCTTTTTCTAGTTTAAGACAAACTTAAATTACATAATATGTAGGCATTTTTAAAAAGCTTACACGCTACAATGCCTCGAGTTTTCTGCCTGTTAAATGAAAGTTTAGTATCTCTAAATTATTGTAGATCAATTAAATGTGGAAAATTCCCTCTTGCCTGTAAACTTAAAAAGTTTATATATAATACTGTTTTATTATTTACATAACAAGATAAAAGATATCTGTCTGACAGGTTTACGTACATTTTAGTATCTTATTTCTTTATAGAAAATTCCATCTTGGTTGGAAAACATATCCGTGTCGTCTGTCATAGTTCACATAATATTGTTAACAGAAATTTTCTTAGAACTACAAGGAAAAGAATATCTGCCTGAGAGGTGTACGCCCATATCGTGGAAAACTTATCATAAATTGATAAATTGTGGAAAATTACATGTGACTTAAAGAACAGTCCGTGTGTGATTTAAAATATGACACGTACTGTTATTTTAATTGTCTTATAACAAGATAAAAGGAATATCTGCCTGAAAGGTGTACGTCTGTGTCTTCTACCTTATAGGAGTACGTCTGTGTTTACTGAAGTTAGAGATAGAAATCAAACAGTATCATATGATCGAAAGTGCAATTGTATATATCTCCAAGGAATAGGCAAGTTTCCACATATCGTTTATCAATTATCCTTCTAGAATACTAAGAGGTACACCTTTCAGGCAGAAATGAAGGGCGTACACCTTTCAGGCAGATATCCGTTTAAATCTAGTTAGAAAAGAAAATCAAACGATGCTATATCATGTACAGTTGACATGCAATGTTGTTCAAGCAACATGGAATTTTCCACATTTTATTCATTAATTATCATTCTTAAATACTAAAATGTACATCTTTTAGGCATAAATTACGGGCATCCACCTTTCAGGCAGATATTCCTTTTTAATCTAGTTACAAACGAATTAAAACGACATTATATATGTACGTTTCCAGTTCACACTAATTGTTTTTCATAGCGTCAGGGAATTTACCTTTAATTTTTATAAATGGTGATTTTCAAGATGCTAAGCTGTACTGCTTTAAGACAGAATACGCGGGTGTACACTTTTCAGGCAGATATTCCTTTGTATCTATTTACAATAGAAATTAAATCTAATGTGAACTATGAAATCCATCACCGAATGTTCTCCGTGGAGAAAAGGATTTTTTCATATTTTATTTGTTAATTATAATTTTACGATTCAAAGATGAACACATTTCAGGCAAAAACACGGGCGTACACCTTTCAGGCTGATATTCGTTTCAGTGAAGTTAGAAACGAATTTCAAACATTATTATATGATTGAAAGTTGAGATGAAATGTTCTTCAAGCAACAGAGAATTCTCCACATGCTATTTGTTAATCATCATTCTAAAATACTTAGATGTACACCTATCAGACCGAAAACACGGGCGTACACCTTTCAGGCTGATATTCGTTTTAACAAACAGTATTATATCATCGAAAGTTAAGATGGAATGTTCTTCAAGCAACCGGAAATTTTTCACATAATATATGTTAATCATCATTCCATAATACTAAGATGTACACCTTTCAGACAGAAATTAAGGGCGTACAGCTTTCAGGCTGATATTCGTTTTAATAAAGTAAGAAAATAAATTTAAACAGTATTATATGATACAAAGTTAATATGAAATTTTCTTCAAGGAATAGGGAAGTTTCGACAGTGTATTTATTTATTATCATTGTAAAATGCTAAGATGTACACCTTTCAGGCAGATATACCTTTTTCTTTTTTAGGACAAACTTAAATTACAAATATGTCGGCATTTTGAAAAAGGTTACACGCAGTGTTGCAATGCCTTGAGTTTTCTGCCTGAAAGATGAACAGTTTAGTGTCTCTAAATTATCATCGATGAAATAAATGTGGAACATTCCCTCTTGCGTGTCAACTTTCAAAATATATAATACTTTTTTCATCACTAGATAAAAAAAGAATATCTGCCTGACAGGTGTACGCCCGTGTTCGTCTTATCTATAAATAAAATTTGGAAAATTCCATGTTGATTGGAAAACATTCCTTATTGGCTGTCACAGCTGACATATAATTTTGTTAACATATATTTTCTTAGAACTACATAAAAATAAATATCTGCCTGAAAGGTGTAAGCCCATATCTTCTTTCTTAAAGGTGTATAGCTAATAATAAATTAATAAACTGTGGAAATTGCATGAGGCTTTGAGAACATTCCGTATGTGATTTTAAAATATGACATATAATGTTATTTTATTTGTCTTAAAACAGGATAAAAAGGAATATCTGCTTGAAAGGTGTACGCCCTTGTTTTCTACCTTATAGGTGTACACGCGTCATTTCTGCCTGTAAGATGTTCAGATTAAGGTTTAAAAATTATCATTCATTAAACAACTTTTGGAAATTCTGTGTTGCTTGCATAACATTCCGTGTGACATTTCAAAGTTGACACATTATATTGTTTTAAATGTTTTTTGATAAATGTCAAAAAAAAAAAAAAAAAAAAAAAATCTGTCAGAAAGGTGCGCATGTCATTATATATAGTGATTATTAATAACTAAAATGTGAAATTTTCTGTTGCTTGGAGATTATTCCGTGTTGTATTTCAAAGTTCACATATGATGATGTTTATTTCTCTTATAACTAAATAAAAAGGAACATCTGCCTGAAAGGTGTACGCCCGTGTTTTCTACCTTATAGGTGTACGCCTGTGTTTTCTACCTTATAGGTGTACGCCCGTGTTTTCTACCTTATAGGTGTACGCCTGTGTTTTCTACCTTATAGGTGTACGCCCGTGTTTTCTACCTTATAGGTGTACGCCCGTGTTTTCTACCTTATAGGTGTACGCCCGTATTTTTCTACCTTATAGGTGTACAGATTAAGGTATTAAATTTATTATTCATTAAACAACTTTTGGGAATTTTGTGTTGCTTGCAGAATATTCCATGAGGCCCTTCAAAGTTGACACATTATATTGTTTTAAGTGTTTTTTAAAAAATGAAAAAAAATCTGCCAGAAAGGTGTGTATGTCATTATATATAGTGATTATAAATAAATAAAATGTGAAAAATACCTGTTGCTTGGAGATTATTCCGTGTTGTATTTCAAAGTTCAGGTATAATGATGTTTATATTATTCATATAACTAAATAAAAAGGAACATCTGCCTGAAAGGTGTACGCACATGTTTTCTGCCTGAAAGGTGTACAGCTTTGAATTTTAGAATGGTTAGTTATAAGTCACTGTAGAAAATTGTCTGTTGCATGTAGCACATCCCATAACGTCTTTCAAAGTCCACCAAAAATTTTGCTTTTATCACTTTTGTAGTTAGAAAAAAGAGATATCTGCCTGAGAGGTGTACGCCAGTGTTTTCTACCTGAAAGGTGTACACCTTAGTTTCGAAATCTTATTATTTTCCATTATAAGTGAAATGTGGAAAATTCCTAGTTGCTTTGAGTACATTCTATGTCTGCTTTCAAAGTGGATGTATAATATTGCTTAAATTCGTCTTTGAACTACAAGAAAGTGATATCTGCCTGAGAGGTGTACGTCCATCTTTTCTCCCTAAAAGTTTTTTTTCGTTCCCGTTTGGCCTATTCAATACTTGTATTATGTAGTGCAAATAAGCGTGAAAATGATGATTTCTTCAGTAATAATTATTCCAGGTGGGATATTACTTCCCAGGTTTACCTACAGGGATATTTTCTCTTCTTCTCGGCTTGGTCCGGGTTAAGTTTATTTTTTTAAACAACAACAACAAACAACAAACTTTTATTAGCAAAAATCGGCAACCAATTGCCTTTGGCTAACAATGGACAGCAAATTAAAAAAAAAATATTAACCCATTCAGAGTGACAATAATCAACATACATCAATCTGCAAATGTGATACAATATTCACATAAATAAAATGAAAAAAGTGACTAGAGATAGCCATACACAAAACAAAAGGAATTATAGTCACCTAGTCAAGTATAATGACCATACATAAGAAAACAATGGTATGCTATAATGATAAATACACTGTAGATATTTTACCCATCTCTTGCTTCATAAGCTTTCCTTAAAAATTTGCATATACCAATTAAAGTTTTTTTATTCTTTGATGACAACAAATTTACAAATTTACGCAAGTCTGGCCAAGATATATTTGGTAAAAATTTATTTCTTAAAGATGTGTATTTAGTGCAAGTCAATAAAAAATGATATTCTGATTCTAGCACATTCATATTACAATTTTGACACATGCAATTTTCTCTTTGTACGCCAGTAAAACGACCAGTTTCAATTGCTAATTTGTGAGAAGATAGTCTAAAACACGTAAAAAGTTTTCTTAAATAGTCATTGTCAATGAGGTCAAAATAACGTTCCATTTCAAAGACTTTTTTGAACTTTGCATAGTAAAGTAGTTTTGACGATTCATTAATTGATCCATGCCAGTGTTGGTGAAATTGTTCCCTCAATCGGGTTCTAAGTTGAGGAAAATAATTAAACGTAAGAGGAGTGATATTATTCCATAAATAACCGTATCCTAGTTCATCTAATAAAGTTTTAACTTTCTTCGCCCAGAAATTATATCGTATATTATCTATGCCGTTACACTGAGATTGGAAAATACTGTACATAATTGAATTTGGATTCGATGTTTTAAGCGAGTATTTAATCACTCGTTCTTTACAAATAAGAGTTAATGGATATCGTCCAATTTCACCTAGAACTGCCATATTTGGAGTTTGCATTTTAACACCAAGTATTTTTTTGCAATATTTCATATGTATTCGCTCAATAATGTTTGTATCATATACCCCAAATATTTCAGAACAATACAACAATATTGGGGTAACCATGCGATCGAAAAGCATAAGTTTAGATTTAACATCGAATTTAATTCTCGAAAAAACAATGTATAGACCATTTACCGCTTTAAGTGCTTGTTCTGTAAGAGTTTTCATAGCTTCTTTCATTGAACCATTGCTTGTAAATTTGACACCCAGATAGCAGAAAGAATCAACAATTTCTAGACTTTCATTATTAATATACCAACGAAATGCCTCATTTTTTCTTCGCTTTCTAAAAACACAAATTTTTGTTTTATTAACATTTATTTTCAGACCCCAGTCAATGGAGTAAGTGTATAAACTATCAAGTTGAGCTTGTAGGCTCATCGGGTCTGTTGTAAATAATACCATGTCATCAGCGAATAGAAGCATAAACATATTTAGTTGAATTATATCTCTGTCTGTTAGAGCATTAAAGTTTACATTAAGGGTTACATCATTTACGAACATAATAAAGAGTAAAGGCGAGAGTGGCTCCCCTTGTTTCAAGCCAAGTGAAATTTCAAAAATATCGGATATATTCGCATTAACTTTTACACTTGCTGAGACATGTTCATAAATAGCTTGTAGCATTTTAAGCATTTTAGTACTAATTCCAATTTCAAAAAGTTTAAACCAGAGAGCATCCCTTAAGACAGTGTCGAAAGCTTTTTCATAATCAATAAATGCACAAAAAAGTGAATTATTGTTTTCAATCATCCTATTAACAATACTGTGTAGAATAAAAACACAATCCACCGTGCTTCTGTTACAGCGGAAACCAAATTGTGAATCATTAAGAACATCACTGTTTTCACACCAGGTGTTTAATCTATTTCTAAGTGCAACCGAAAATATTTTTGCTATAGTATTGATCAAAGTAATTCCTCTATAATTTGAAGGGTCGTTTTTGTCACCTTTTTTGTGTATAGGTACAATAATCCCTTGTGTCCAACATTTTGGATACCTACTTTCATTAAAAATTTTGTTATATATTTTAACTAGATATGGTGCAATAAAATCTTTAGCATCAATAAAAAAGTCGGATACTACATTATCATAACCCGGGGCCTTACTTCTAACTAATGATGAAATAGTCTTACTTATTTCGTCGACATCAAAAGATTTGTCTAAAAAGTGGATGTAATTAACATTATCTGTATTGATTTCAAAATTAGGACCATGATCTAATCGTATACTATTTATTCCTGGAGATGTGTTTAAAAGATCTGAAAAATAAGTACCAAACTGATTTGCGTCAATACATACTGAGTTTGAACTTTTAGAACTTCTATACTGATTTACTTTATTCCAAAATTTCTTCGGTGCTTTCTTGCTCATTTCAGACATATCTTTTTTTTCTTTAGCATTAAAACTATATCTTGCTTTCCGTTTTACATTACAAAAGTATTTGCGGCTTTCTAGCAATGCAAGCCTATTTTCCTCATTTTGTAAATGTTTAAACTTTCTTTTATCGTTTAAGAATCGTGATTTTGCTAGTTTACATTCTTCATTAAACCACATGTTTTTTCTTCTTTTATTATAATTTTGTATTTTGACCTCTTTTCCGAAAGTTTTAAACGAACAATCAAAAATTAATTCAGAAAACTTAGCAAAGTTATCGTCAATATTTCCGACATCATTTAAAATATTTTCCGTTAAATTGTCGAAATTATATCTGTTGTTCTCTAATAGTTCTAAAAGTATATCCGAATTATCCGGATTCCAAAATATCTTTTTAACTATTGTAGGTTCTTCCTCAGGCTGTTTCTCATTGCGGAAGCACCTAATTTTATACACAAGTGGACAATGATCAGATAATTCCGTCAAGTCGAGAACTTCGAAATTTGAAATACAATTAAAGTTATTGCGATTAGTAATCAGATAATCGACCACACTGGCTCCACGCCGTTGTCTATTTGTACTAAAATACGTATATTTACCTTTCTCTAAGCGACCATTTACAATAATCATATCATGCATTTTTAACAGAGTGATTAGTTTTCGACCAAACGTGTTCACTTTTTTATCATAAGATGTTCTAGGTAATACCGTAAAAACATTTTCATCGTCGTCAGGTAATGAAACAAATCTATTTAAATTGATATTTTCTACATAATCAATCAAATCACCAGTTCTGCTATTAAAATCTCCATTTAAATATACTTCCCCCAAGCTACTAAAGTGCAAAATATCGTCACTCAATGAATCGAAAAAATCAAACTCGAACAAACAAGACTGTACAGATTTATATACAGACGAATCTTCCGATGGAATGTAACAGGTACAAAAGAAAATATCCCGTTTATTTTTAATGTGTGATTTTTGCAGTTTAAACCATAATATACCGTTACGATTGATCTTAGCTAAACTAATTTTACACTCCAATGATTTTCTATAGTAGACAACTATACCCCCACTATACCTTCTAGCAGATTTATTTGTTTTTGGTCTAGGGCAGTTAAAATAATCATAACCTTTAATATCAATGTTTGTTGTATTACAATTCCATGTTTCAGTGAAAATCAAAACATCGTATTTAGAAATTAAATCTAGGAAGTCAGAATCATTAAGTTTATTAGCGAGACCTTGCACATTCCACTGGATGAATGAGTCAGACTGTCCTTGGTTTGCCTAGCTATCGCCGGTCGCTTCTGCCGTAGTATCCATGGAAACGTTACCAGAAGGAGGGTAGCCTGTAGGTCGACGTCGCCCCTTGATAACAAGCTTATCATAAACAAGTACAGCGTCCTTTCCGTCGTCGCGCGCCTTGATAAGCTCTGGGATTAGACGTCGGCGCTTCTCCTGTACCGCCCGCGGAAATTGATCGCCCACCCTGTATTCTGTATTTTGCAGCTTATCGTATGCTGCATTTTTAACAGTCAGTTTATCAGGGAAATAGTTAAATTTGGCGACAATAGGCCGATTCTTTCCAGGGGAATATTTTCCGATTCTGTGTACTCTGTCGAGTTTTATGTTTTCTGCATTTTCAATTACTAAGGTATCCTTCAGAAACTCAGCTATTCTCTCACGACAATTTTCCGATTTTCGTTCATCAGCGGTATTTTTCTCAGAGAAACCGAAAAACAATAGATTGTCTCTCATCGACCTCGACTGTAGGTCAACCACCTCCTCAGACAGACGTTCATTTTCAGATTTCAGTTTCTCAAATTCTAATGACAGTTTATCACTTTGATTTTTTCCTGATTTCATACACTTTTCAAATTCCCTGTGTTTATTTTCCAAATCACAATTTAAAATTCTATTTATATTTTAGATTCATTTTCTTCATCTTCTTTAAATTACAAATGTAATTTCGGAATTTTTTTTGTATGTTTGAATTTTTTTTCTTCTTCTTCTTTTTATTATTCATTCTTTAATTATGTATTCCTGTAATGTTTTAACCCAGTTGATATAGGGAGGTTTCCGAAACGTGGACAACCTGATATCCTGTAGAGCAAAATCTTTCTCAACTATTTTCCACCAAAATTCTTAAAGACCCGGCCTTGACACAACTGATTTTTTGATAAACCACTCCTAATATTGTTCTTTTTACTATGACCAATCGTTTTCCAGCTTTTTGGGGATTTCAATAAACATTCCAGTTCTAAGCAATGAATTCCATAAGTAACCAACATTAAATTTTGATGTCTCTGAAATAATTTTACAGCCATTAAGTCTGCGCAGACTGAGTTTACTAAACATTCCAATCGGTATTCAAGCCAATCGGGGTTGTATTGAATGCCCAGACCTGTATTTAATTACCTGGAGATGCCAGACAAGCTGCCAGAATTCTTTTGGGTAAAAAAGACAAATATGCAGAGAGCCTTCTTAGGCCTCGGATATCTATGGGCCATTAAAAGTAACTACAGATGGTGGACTTTTTCAAAATTTGAGAGTGCTTGCATTCAAAGTAGAAACGTAATTTGAAAAGAGACAGTGATGAGTTTTAGAAAAGTTGGGATACTAAAATATAATGAACTGTTTGAACTAGATCTGGCTCTATATCTACCTAGCCTAGGTCTACACGACATACAATTAATTATACCGATGAACGAATGACGCGGATATTATAATAATAACTATTTTTAAAATGACACAAAAACGTTACACTAAGTTCGCCAAGAAACAAGCATGTCGCGAAATATTATGAAAAACACACCATTCCTTCAAATAAAAAATACACATTATTTTTATACTGTCTCCTGTTAAAATTCACTGAAAAGAGTCAATTATAAAAAAGAACATTTCTCAGCGGTATTATTGTATTTTAGTAAAATAAATCGGTAAAACATGAACTTTAAAAGCTACTGCGCAGTTTTACACACCATTATCGGAAGCTTTTTCTGTAGGTAGTGCTCTATATCATCACGTGATATAAACTGGGCGGTACCAGCTTGATAGGTGGATGCCGTATTTCACTTTAAAAGTGTACATGAAGCGACATCCCATATATGTACCGTACATTGTTAGAATACGGACAATTCTAGAATTGTCCGGCGCGTTTTAGGAATTCCAATAACGTTCGACAATTCTAGAATCGCTCTGCGCTATTCTAGAATCGCACACATATTGTACCTTAATAAATAACAAAACATGTGTTATTAAAAATCTGTTGTTAAACAGTGTTTAAATTGTTTGACATTTTAAATACAGGGAAGATATGTTGGTTAAGAACAAAAAGATAAATAAATAAATTTGTGCAAATTACACCAGTCGTTTCAGTGAAGTGGTTGTTTACGGTGATAATTGCAAATTTAGGCGAGAGTAGACCATTCAGATAAAATTACAAAAGTAGGTGAGAATAGACAATTCTTTTTTCTGTATGTTTCCAAAGTCCGTAAGTTAGCTCTTAGATCAGCAGTCGACATTCAGCTCGACATTCGTAGCTTTTTTTCGTGCTTTGAATGTCGAGCGGAATGAAGAGCAGCTTACTCTCCTAAGCTAAATCTGAATGATGCCCTGTGGGTTCCTGCTATGAAATGGGTTAGTTTTGTTTTTTATTGAAAGGAAAATCTATATGACACAAAAAAGAAAACAAAAAGTTTTAAAAGTAAAAAAAAGTAAAGAAAACTTAACAATTTACCACCCCCAGACTGCTCATACTTGAGTTTATAATGTACCGCGACGTAAAATTTATGGTTGTGTAGTATAAACTCTTCTCTTGTTTGTAAACCCCAAAAAATATTACAATGTCAGAGTCGTCCACTTGTGAGATTGAGTAAAGCGACTAACCAATGTATGAAAATGTCCAAGAAATTATGCTTTATTCTTCTTGTGTCAATAGTTTAATGAGTGCTAAAATAGGCTACATGTTACGTAATATTTTTAACTGATTTTTTCAGTTTCGGATACATTTTGTAATTTTCATGTTCTTATATGAATCATACATCTCCATAACACTTTTCCTTGTAAAAAATATGTTTTAGGTTCTAAATACTGTATAATCTATTATAAGGATGTTACTCGATATGTCTTTGGTCTTGTAATGATAGGTGATGTGTAACTGATCATTGTTTATCATTTTTTGCACTTCACTTCATGATTGCTATAAGCATTTTAAAATGTTTTATGCGACAAATCTTATCGTACCGTATCGTATCATCGTCACCTCCCTCGAACCACATTCTCTTTACATCATTTTGATAATCTGTGTATTTTCACCTCTCTCGAGCGACACCTCTCCAAGATGAGCAAAGACTCCCCAGTGACATATGAAAACCTCCAATGAATGACAGAAAAATAGTCAGCGAGTTGAATATATCTGGGATTTCCCAGAAATATTGAGAAGATATTTTTAGCGCATATGCACATATATTAAGTCTAAAATCTATGGTGGCTTTGTGCCATGTTGTATTTTCGCTTTTTCGCCACGAAAATGTGAAAACACGAAGATACGACAAGGTCAAATTTTGTCGTATCTTTGTGTTTTCGCATTTTCGCATTCTCAATGAAGTAACTCTGGAAGACATTTATTGATTTTATTCTTGCAAATCTTTTTGTAAACGTATTCGGCAAGAGTGAAAAGGATTAGTGACAGCCATTAAACAATGATGTTTTTGCACAAATAAAAGCTTTTCAGAACTAGCTCAGCATTTATAGTCTTATTTAAACACATTGGCTCACCTATAAAGAATTTTCATGTTATGTATGCTGTAATGGTCAGTGGACGCGCGCCTGATAAACCCCGCCCAGTTAATGCTGGTGGAGTTAATGTTAGATTAGTTGCTAGTTGCTTAGTCTTCTGCGAGTTCATATGTATTGATTATAATAAGATATGAAATACCGTCCTGTGTTTGGGTCTAGTCTTACTCCTGATACAATTCAGGATAATGGTTTAAAATAATTTACAAACATATACAAACATAACTCATGCCATTTTATAGGTGCATTATGCTTAATGTAAAGCTGCCGCTCACTGTAAATCAATTACCATGTCTCGGGCAATAATTGTGAAATTGACACTGAAAAACAACAACAATGCAAATACTGGGTGTAACAAACGTATAACAAAAACCGAACAAATTAGACGTTTAATAGAAAGGTTATAAGAGAATAGAACACCCAAAATCTATGCCATAATACCCCAGAAAAGAATACTCTTCTTAATAATTGATTCTTAAAACGCAACCTGCTCTCAGCCAAAACTGAAACTAAAGCAGCAGTCTACAAATCAATTGAAAGACCTACCTTAGAATAAAGTTCATCAGTTTGTGACCCCCATTATGTACATTATTACTTACAAAAAACTCGAAAATGTGCTCAGGAAAGTGGCACTTTTTGTAACAAACAACTAATCAAAGGCACCGGGTACAGTAACTCTTGAAACCAACTTCAGAGAGAATCCATGGAGCGCAGAAGACAGAATAGCCGCCTCAGCCTCTTTCATGAAATACACTATGGGCTTAATTGTTGATATAATACCTGCACAGAACCTAGCACCTTACAGAAGACCATCCAGGCATAACCACTCTTTAGTATATCAGGTACCATATTCACTAAAAGAGTATATAATTACTCATTTTCCCAGAACCATAGTTGAATGGAACTCACTGCCCGATATTTAGTTAGTGTTGACTCAAACCCTGTGTGTTTAAGTGACTGACTACTTTGCAACACAGAAAGAACAGAACTATTATATAACTTTTAACAGAACTAACACTCTTCCTTCTTCACTATGCACATAATGTAGTAGTGTATGTACTGTATGGGCAACTTTGAGGCAAAGTTAGGTTTTCGCACTATTTTATTTATCACATAAATAAAGTGACATTGTCACCTGACCTATGAGCTCAATTTGGGACACCCATCCAAGTACTAACCATAAATAACGTTGCTAAACTTAGCAAACGTTCAACTCCAACCATATCGCTAAAGAACTAGCCCAACAGCGATGCTATATAGGAAATGCCTTATCTATCCGCTGTCCACTACAACATAATGATAAATCAATGTTCTCCTGGGTGGATTGAGTAGCGCGGGAGGCTTGGCAATTTTTCACTTTTGCTAACCATTATAGTCCGCGATGACTGCTTGCCATTGTGATAGATGATAATGAAATATTATAATGAGGTCTAACATGAGCGATTATTTTGCGATTATTATTAATATATTTTAGTGGCTGTAAAGAGTACCCTTTACCGGTTCATAAACATTTTTTTAAATTGTTCATATTTAGTGAAACAATAAAGTAGTACTTCTTAATCAGCAAAACATTAGTTTAAGCATCTACCTTAAAAAATAAATGACACAATAAGATAGTGGAGAAATAATTACATATATAGGTGGTGAATCCCTAGTCTCACTATTTCGCCTCCGAAGGTGAACCCATTTTACAATCTGATATTTTATAGTTGTTCACCTTCTACGTCTCACTTTGATCTGCATCTGGCTAAGCGGACTCGCCCAATCGTAGGCGATTGGGCACTTTTTATGGCTCGTTTGTCCAACAGTTCACAGAGTTTAAGGCAAAAATGATAAAAGTATGATAAAATATGATAACTAAATTCATACCTGATCCTGTAATCCAAGAAAACACACAAATACATAAGTATAGAACTGAAACACTTATTTCGTACCTGATTTATCCACCATTTTATTCAAAATTTGGCAATAGGAATACTCGGTGTTCTAGGTAATAAGTTAACTAGGGTAGGGTAAAGAATCTACCGAACAATATCCGCTCAGTTATATGCAGTTTAAAATTAGGCTTAAAGGTTGAACAACTAAAAAATATCAGAATTATAAAATGGGTTCAACACTTTAAGCTTAATTAATTAGGCTAGTGAATCCCTACCAACCGTACTCATTACATTCTATTATTTATTTATTAATTATTATTATCATTATTATTATAATTATAACTATCATTATTATTATAATTATAACTATTATTATTATTATAATTAATTTGTTTGTTTTTTTAGACATATTATTAAAATATGTAATGAAATTCTTGAGAACGAGGAAATAAAACAAAGGAACATATTCTTTGGTCCATGGAAATCAAGCGTACCATTTGTCCTGGTGGTTCACAACGACCTTCTCCATCATGGCATCGAAAAGGGTGACAAGGTCTGCTGTCGATTGGACGTCTATGGCAGCAAAGGTTCCTATAAGACAGAGAGAAGCATTCAGAGTGTTGAAGTCTCACACTGACAAATATGTTAGCAAGTACGTATCTACATTTTGAGGTTAGCACCCATTGTGTTCGTTCCAAACTTTTTCGAACCGTAATGTTTTTTTCTGTTGCTTCATAATCTGGCATAAGAAAAATTATTGAGAAGCTGAAGCTGCAAAAGTAACTGTCAATTTTGAATGATTAATTGCTATGGTTACTTGTATGTCTTTTGGCTGCATTAACTTTGTGGTCTGCAAATTTATCGACCTCCAAATTCGGGATGTTGTGTAAAATGTAGTCTCACTATTTCGCCTCCGAAGGTGAACCCATTTTATAGGCTGATATTTTATAGTTGTTCACCTTCTACGTCTCACTTTTGTCCTGGTTATGTGGACTCGATTGGGCACTATTATGGCTTGTTTGACACGCGCCTGCCTAGAATAGTCAGTATTGACTTTTGGCAGTAATGAAGTTGAAGTTTGTCCTACAGTTCACAGAGTTTAAGGCAAAAATGATAAAATGTGATTTAATATGATAACTACATTCATACCTGATCCTATAATCCAAGAAAACACACAAATACATAAGTACACGAGAACAAGGCTGCATCACTAATATGTTACACGATCTTAAGTTGACAAGTCTCCAAAACCGAAGGGAAGCCAACCGTTTGACGTATATGTACAAGATAGTGGGGGGTATGGTACCGGCAATAGACACCAGTGATTATTTAGTTAGACTTAGGCCAAAGAGACAAATTAAAGCTCGTAAATTTTCTGACTTTGAATCTAAAAATTTTGTAGAATCACAGGTCACTAACAATAGTAACTGTTTTATCATTCCTAATTATAATACTGAACAGTTTAAAAATTCCTTCTTTGTAAGAACTGTGATCCAGTGGAACCGTTTAGACGACTCTACAGTGTGCGCGTCATCGCTGGAATCATTCAAGACAGCGCTCCAGAAATATTATTAGGCTGCGCCCCGACTCCGAAGTTATATACGCCAGTATTGGATTCAAACTTCGTATACATACAGATACATACAGTACAGAACTGAAACACTTACTTTGTACCTGATTAATCAATCATTTTATTCAAAATTTGGCAGTTGGAATACTCTGTGGTCTAGGTTAATAGATAATCAGGACAGGGTTAAAAACCATGCCGAACGATACCCGCTTGGTTATATGCAGTTTAAAATTAGGCTTAAAGGTTTAACAACTAAAAAGTATCAGATCAATATATGGTTTCAACACTTTAAGCCTAATAAATTAGGCTATGTAAAATGATGACAAGTGACTGGATAGCAGGATAAAGCTTCATTCTAATGGTTAAGATTTCTCTCTTTGTTTTCTTAACCTTTTGCATTGCTGAACCGATATCATGCAGAGCTCACGCTGGGACAAAATTCCTTGTAGCCAAGCTTTTAGTCAAATGATAAAAATTGTGGCCAATTTGTCAGAGTATTTGCCAAAATATTTAGCAAACATTTTGTAGAGTGAGCCTAAACTTTTTGTGACAAATCCAGCACTTTGGAGAACAAAGCGAGGACTGATAACTGTTAACATTTTGTTTTGTTACTAAATATGTTTGTACCAGCAATAATTATAATTATGCCTTTTGTTCTTTTGGCGTTCGGAATTTGGATAAGTTTTCTTTTTTCGTCACCGCACATCACAGGTGAATTTGTTGGAATTTCAAACTTTGATGCAAAATACTGCTGACAGCAGTATCGACATGAAAAACGTCTATAATTTCTACTAAGACTTAGTATAATATAAACCTGTTTTAAATCGTTACGCTAGTTCTTTAAGAAACAACACAAAATTAGTCCATTGTGTCAAAGCATTCAAAGCCAAATAAGTGTGTAAAAACATTTACACCTTCCTTAAATTCAAAACACATTCTGACCTTTTAACTAGACTGCGAATCAATTTTTTCTCATATTTGAAGTGCTGTAAATTAGTAGCAAGTTCAATTGTTAACCATTCTGTTGGAGTAAAAAGAAGAAGTAAACATAATTCGAACAAAAAGGGCTTTAGCCAAGATTTTAGCCAAATAAATTTTTATCTCATCTGAGCACTGCTCAGGGTGAGCTTTTGGAGTCATCGATTGTCTGGCGTCCGTCGGCATGCATCCTGCGTCGTCAACAATTTGACTTGAACGACATCTCCTCCTAAACCGCTAAGCCAACATTGACTAAACATGCCTGGTATATTCCTTGCTTGAAGCTCTACCAAAGTTGTTCAAAGAATTCAATTCCATCAAGAACTCTGGTTGCTATGGCAACTGAAAGGAAAAACTTATAAAATCATTTTGTCTGAAACCACAAGGCCCTGAGCCTTAAGATTTGGTGTGTAGCATTGTCTAGTGGACCTCTACCAAGATTGTTCAAATTATGCCCCTGGGATCAAATTTGGACCTGCCCCGGGGGTCAGTTGATTTTACATAGGCTTATATAGTGAAACTTTAAAAAAATCTTCTTGTCTGAAACCACAAGGCCCTGAGCCTTAAGGTTTGGTATGTAGCATTGTGTAGTGAACTTCAACCAAGTTTGTTCAAATTATACCTCAGGGGTCAAATTTGGCCCAACCCAGGGTGGTTGCTTTTTCATAGGCTTATATAGGAAAAACTTCGAAAATCTTCTTGTCTGAAATCACAATGACCTGAGCCTTAAGATTTGGTATTTAGCATTGTCTAGTGGACCTCTACAAAGTTTGTTCAAATTGTACCCCTGGGGTCAATTTGGCCCCACCTTGGGGTCATTGGTTTTATATAGGCTTATATAGTGAAAACTTAGAAAATCTTCGTGTCTAAAACCACAAGGCCCTTAGCTGTAAGATTTGGTACATGTATGTAGCATTGTCTAGTGGACCTCTACCAAATTTGTTCAAATTATGCCCCATGGGTCAAATTTGGCCCTGCCCTGGGGGTCAGTTGATGTTGCCTAGGCTTATATAGGCAAAACTTTAAAAAGCCTCTTATTCGAAACCACAGAGCCTAGAACTTAGATATTTTAAATGGAGCATCAGTTAGAGGTCATCTACCAAGTTTGTTCAAATTATGCCCCTTGAGTGAAATTTGGCCCTGCCCTGGGGGTCACTTGTATTCATATAGATTTATATAGGGAGATTCTTAAAAAAGCTTTTGATGTTAGCTCAATAGCAGACCCAAAGGCAAAGTATTCAGGTCATGGCCCTCTTGTCTATTAGCCAGTTGATAAATATATATGTAAATTGGGAATTTGGCGAGCGGCAGCACGAGCCCTGTTATGTATGTGTGATCTTTGTTATTGTGTAAGTTTTAATGTCTATATGCAACACAGAAAGTAACTGCTTTAATGCACTAGCTTTGTAGGCTAGGTTTATTTATCCCAATTCAAAAGAATAACATGAAGTCACTTCAAACTGTCTGTAGTAAAAACAAGTATACCCAAAATGCCTAGAAAATAATGTTCCTGATAATTTTTCTTGTGATATAGATGTTATATCGGTTCTATGTAACTGAGTAGTCATGCACCTATCAGTGTTTTGTGAAGCATCTCTCTCTGTGGGGATTTTGACAAATTGCCATTGCTCCAGGGTGGGGATTTAGACTCTGAGAAAGGAAACATATCAAATTCCTTTGGAAAAGTCTGTCGCCCCCTCCCTAGGGCAAAACATTGGTATGTGTAACAGTGCCGAAAGTAACATTTCTGCTTACAGTGGTTGTATTTGAATATTGTTCTGTATAACTTCAGGGTAGCAGACTTGCCAGAGTCAATGCCAAAGATTGACTTTGCTGAGTATAGACGAAGAATCACTGATAAAAGTCTAGTAGATGAATTCGAAAAAAAGGTGAATGGTTATGTAATATATATGACACCTGAAATATCATTGCTTAATGAAATTAAATTGTATATGATTAGTTTGGTTGTAAATGAAAACCCTTTATCAACTGGTGAGACCCAGTTGTAGGCATACATGATGAGTTATCACCGATTTACATACCTGCCTTGGAACTAAATGATAGAGATTAAGAATTGTCTATGCAGATTTTTACATGTACAACATGTATCAAATACACAGAGATCTGTTAAATGGTTATGTTTGGTTAAATTGTTCATACATCTATGTATGATCCCTTGTTTTGGGGGATATTTTTTATTCTGTGATTTAATAACAAAAGAACATTTAGAAATGTAAAGTGATTTTCTGTTTCTGAAAGTAAAGTTCTTCCTATATTCTGTAGTTTAGAGACCTTTTTGAGAGATCAATGTGAAAAAGTTCTAAATTCTGTTAAATTGAGGGAAGATGGCACTTCTTTGCTTTCGTACCCTCATTTTCTTATATTTAATAAAAAAAAATGTTGAGAAAATAAAAGGTTTAAGTATTATTTCTATTCCAGTATAGTGCATTGGAAGTGCCTTACCCAAAGGATCCTTCCAATCATAAGGCAAAGATACAGAGTGAGGAGAAGGTTGCAGTAAGTATCATTTAAATCAGTTACTCATTTTGCTGTAATAAATTTCAAATAGTACTTAGGAGCTCTTCTCTTCTTTGAATAGGAAGTACTTCAGGGTAGTTTCTGGTGTGGCTTTTACTGGTGTGGCTTTAGTGTGTAAATGATAGAAAAATCTGCAAAATACCTTTAATGCTTATTTTTTCAAAAGATTATTTTTGAATGTGATATACTGTTTTGCTCTTGTCTGATAAATGGCATGTAGAAGATACAGTGACCTTAACCCTCATTATAGTATGATCTTATCCATTAACTTTTAAAATATGGTATCATTCTATCACAGAGGGTGTTTTTATGGTCAGGTTTAAGTTACGGCTTTTCCAAAATTTAGAAATCTCTTGAGCCTGTTAAGTAAGAAAGAATCAGTATTCACATCTTACTTTTCTTGGTTTAAATGTAAGTAACCATTAAGTTTGATTCATTTACATCATGTTATGCACGAATGCTTTAGCCTTTTTCAGGCTGAATATGGGTTGTAACTTACAATACTTAATTGTGAATATTTACAGCATTATCTTGATCATTTCAGTTACAGCAAAGGGATGCTTACCTTGCTGAGAGGAATTTACATTTGAAAGGTGTGAAAGACCTTGTAAGTATATTGTTTTTCCTCAATACTATTTGAGACACCCAGTCCAGGACAAGAAATTTGTATAAACATTGTACCGTTCCCAGAAGGCAACCAGAAAAATACTGACTAAAGTATTAAGAAAGCTTGGTGTTGGAGGAATGGTGTGGTAATTTTGCAGGGACTAAAAATTTAATATCCTTATTTCTGATATTTTATCTTCTCTATTTAATAATTTTCTTCAAAATCTGAGCATATCTTGCAAATTCTATCTCTTTTTAAGCTTGCAACTATTGAGAGTATACCGCCACCAGAGAAGATGACAATGCAGATGTACAACCATTACTTCCCAGATGCGGCCATCAACCCCAACAGGGAAAACCCAGGATTCCTTCCTCACAAACCTGAGTTCCAGCAGGATCAACCAGAATTTGGACCACATTACCTGAATACTTACAGAAACTTGAGGTTTGTGAAAGTTTTAGATCTGTTTTACTGGTAATAGGAAGGATTTTTTCAAGGTTAATACATCTGTACCTAAGAAAACCAGGAAAACAGTATTTTTGTATTGAATTTTGAAGAGTTTGATGTCATGCCTTCTCGACTAGGGGATTTGCACATACGGGCAATACTTTCTATGTTTGCCGGCGTGCAACTTGCCTGCCACAGGCCCACCAAGTCATCTCTTGGAAGAAAAGATGCTGTTCTGCCTACTGGCTGACTGCCATGCACAGTCAGTCTGAGTTGTTCATTTGGCTTCTTCTTTGGAAACTGAAGCAGGGAAAGCCGTCTTAGGTCTTCTGTCCTTGCTGGAGGAGTCACTTGCTTTTACATAGAAGTACAAGGGAAGATCTTAAAATTATTCTTATCTGAAAGCACAAGGCCAGAGTTCTAAGGTTTTGCATGAAGCATTGTCTAGTTGGATCTAGACTAAGATTTTTAAACTAAAGGCAGATATTTTTTCATAGACATGTTGACAAACCCTTGAAAAATCTTACTGTCAGAAACTGTATGGCTGAGACTTTGAAATTTGGTATGTAGCATTGTCTGGTTAAATTTTCGAGGATTGTTTAACTATGCCCTTAGGGTCATTTTAGCCTTAATTCACTTATTTAGCATAGAAATTTAAAGGAAAATCATTCAACCCTCTTATCTGAAATGACTAGTCCAGACCTTGGAATTTAAACATAGAATTTTCCAGTGGACCTCTACCAAGATTGATTTTTTTTTTTAACTTTGAACTTTGCCTATAGGGTTATTACTGGCTTCATCTGAAGGTACGCGAAGGAATCATAAGGACAGGAGTTCTGAAAATAGCATTGTCTAGTGAACCTGTACCAAGATCATTTAAATCATGCACTTTTAGCTCTGCCCTTAGGAGTGGGGTCTGAGATTTTAATTATACGTATAGGAAACCTTAAAACTTTAAAACTTCTATTTTTGAACCAAATAGCCAAAAACTTTGATATTTGGCATGCAACATTGTATAGTTCTTTATATTTCCTTTTAATTTTAGATCCATTATATTTTATTTTTCCTTTTGAGCAATTATACTCAGGGACAACTTTATGGTCATCTTGTTAATCACTCCTGTTTGCAGTTTAGAAAAAAAGGCTTCAAATACTAAAGCAGAACTCAAGGTCAGTATCATACTGTACTGCAAATTCTGGACAAACATAAAGTCACTGAAACTATATCTGTCCTACCACTCTCATCACAAGTGCACCAATGCAGTGAGTTTGGAGAGTTTCAGTTATTACCATTTTGTATTTCAGGAACATTAAGACAATTGAAGAATGGGAAGAAATGCAGAGGCTCATTCATGAGCACCAGAAAGCTGACAGAGCGAAACAGGTTGCTGAGAGGAAAGCAAAATCGATAGAACAATAATTGACATACAGCTTACACTATTAAAGACTGTATTTTGTATGGTAACACCAGAATAAAGCTGAATTATTTAAACTTTCAAAAATTAAAAAAAGTGTTAATATTTTGAGTTTGAATTTGCATTAGATGTTGCAGAAAATAAATACAAAACTGAAAAAGAAAGGGGTCTGGATTATTTTCAGGGTGTATTTATCCATATGATAAGTAATATTTAGAAGTGGATTAATCATAAAATTTTGAATAAATTTGAAAAAAAAAAAGACAGTTGTTGCTTATTACTGTTGAGAAATGAAAAAGTAACTAGTGCATATGAAGGAAATTTATCATGTTTAGTGGATAAAATAGCAAGTTAGCATAGTATTATTATAATAATTGAAGTATGGATGGGGTGTGAACAGGATTTATTAATTATGTCTCCCCCCAAAAATGGGGGAGACATATTGTTTTTCCCCCGGTTGTCTGTCCGTCTGTCCGTCACAAAATCGTGTACGCTCTGTATCTTCCAAAGCCCTTGAAGGATTTTTATGAAACTTGGGTCAGATGTTCACCTCATCAAGGCGACGTGCAGAACCCACTTTGCGGGTGTGGTGTCTCAAGGTCAAGGTCACACTTGGAGGTTAAATGTCAAATGCCACAAAATCGTGTCCGCTCTGTATCTTCAAAAGCCCTTGAAGGATTTTTATGAAACTTGGGTCAGATGTTCACCTCATCAAGTTGACGTGCAGAACCCACTTTGCAGGTGTAGTGTCTCAAGGTCAAGGTCACACTTGGAGGTTAAATGTCAAATTTTACAATCGTCGGACTCAATACTACCTGCAGCAACTGGCTGGGGGGAGACATATGTTTTTGTTCAATCAAAAACCCATTTCTAGTTATATTAGAAAGTAGTAGCAAAATCAAATTCAATAAGCCAGTAAGTACTACAGGCAAAACAAAACTCTCTATCCAGAAGAAGCCCAGTGAGTAAAATATTTCAAATGACAGAAGGAAGGTTGTATTCTTTATTTATGCCTGTAATCACAGTCATGAACCCGGCATTGAAACACGGGCTAAATGAGTTGCAGTCTACACTGCACATGTATTTACAAATCCCATTTGTCGGAGTCTGGGTTTCTTGAAACGTAACACACTTTTTGCTTAGAGGTCTATTATAACAGCATTGTTTAACCGACTTTGGAATATTTATCTGGAATGCTTACCTACAGAGGGATACAGACACATAAGAAAGCTCCTAGATTAGTCACAAACATTGAGAGCAAGACCCCGGGCACTGTCTCGAAAACTGTTACTGATCTAAAGTGGAACTCTTTATAAATTAGAAGACAATGCAATAAAAGTAGGGTAACTTTATTTTATAAAATGTTCAATGTTGATGCCCCACCCCATTCCCCAAACAACTATCTAGTGGAACGCATTATCATCTCATGTAGTCGGTGCTGATTTGAATCAGAGCTGGCTGCATCATGTTTTTTCAACCATAAATATATTTTTATTAGGCTTTTTTATGTATTGATCCTGCTAATATCGTCCTTTCTGCCGAACGATTATGTACATTTTAGAAGCTAGGGATTTAAGGGTGCTATGTTTTGCGCCTTTTTTATCACCAGCTGTCCGGAGACACAAGGTGGACTGAATAGCTCCGGAAACCTGATATTTTTTTCACTCGTTTAACCCCTCACGCATGGCCATTATGCCAAAGTATGGAACGTTTGCCATTATTGTAGAAGAAGAAAATAACAGTTTTGAAACTGTAGGAATATTGCTTTGTGCGTAACTGTGAACCCTGGTCGACCCTAGCTTGGATTTTGCCAAATTTTAGAGCAGGGTTGTGATCTTTGGACTATGTCGATCTGTCTCGATATAATGAATCGATGCGCAAGTACAGAACCATTGTAGACGTAATACTTTCAAGGAACTCTTGTTATCTGTCTGCACTTGAAACAAACTAATCGGAATGTATATGTGTTCTCCTAGAATGTTGTTCAGTCTGCCAAGAAGTATGGCTCTTGCCTCTGAAAATTCCTGATGCTTTCATGTGAATTCGCTTTGACATTCAAGGCATTTGTAAGCCTTTAAATGTATTCAAGAGGCAAGGCTGTCATAATCATATCGTTTTTAGTAGATAGGATGTACGGAAGATCAAATCAGTGGGTCGACCTGATGTTTTTAGAATGGGTCACTGTTTACTATTACTGGATAGAATCAGCAGTCAATTTGTCTCAGAAAGCCAAAAATAGCCTTTCAGAGTTTCATCTCACTTCTTCGAATAAAAAGAGTACAGTGCATCTTGTTTATTTTTTTGGCAAGTAGTTTTCGACCACTTGGCGATCGCTGTCGGACTATTGTTGTCACTAAAAACCCAATCATCTGCAAAGAGACGGACACTTGATGAAACAGACGCCAGCAAATTGTCATTTATACAAAGTAGAAATACAAGCGATTCAAGGACGGACCCTTGAGACGTGCCTGATATAACTCAATGAGTTATACAGCTTAAAAGGCTAAAGCAATGAGAGCAAAAAATGGTCTAGTTTGATTAAAAGCTGACCATGGTGATCTATTTCAAAAGCTTTACTCAAGTCAATGATGGCAACATCAATCTGGCTTGACTATACTGAGTTAGCTAAGGTCTCTTTTTAAGTAAATCACACAAGTTAGAAATAATCAGAAGTTAAGAATATCATCCTTATGTTTAAAACAGAGATGCTTGTTACCAAGCTTGAAACATTCCTGAAACAGTAAAACTACTCTCTATTATGTCTTAAGATAAAAGCGATCTATTTTCAAATGAGATATTAAACAGAGGTCCTTTGTATCTGTGCTATACACCGAGCATGTAAAAGAACCAGGATTGTCTTTATGTAAATTACAATAGCCCCCACAATTGAAAACAAGAAAATTGATAGAACCGATGAAAATGAATGTATTTTTTAAAAGTATTTTTCTAAGTATAAATTGTATTAAAACTACTGTTATAAAATATAACTAGAGCTATCATATGATAAATACAACCTTAATTCTCAGAGGCAAAAGGAGAAAATATCAAGAAAGAACTAAATAAGCAAGGTAGAGTTACAGGTTTTGTATATCACACTACCTCACAAAATTTTCTTTATTACTTTTCTATTAAAATGACTAAGATGACACATTGTTATCATGTAGGCATCATTTGTGCCAAATTATTTCAAAATCATTTGATGAATGATAAAGTTACAGAGCGGACACGAAATATGGACAACCTCTAAGAGTGACCTTAACCTTTGATGTACGCAGCTGGGAGTTTTATGCGACACATGGTCTCCATGTGTTTAAAATTTGTGCCAACTTATTTCAAAATCCCTTTATGCATGACGAAGTTACAGCCGAAGCAAGAACTGGACTGACTAACCAAACGACATATATATAGTGATTCCTGTAACCCGCACAAACTTCGTTTGTAGGAGTAAAATAACGGGATATAGTTTATAAACATGGCCAGGTAATGTTGTGGTTCTTAAACACTACACTTTCTATCACTTCATCTATCTATTGCTTTGAATATCAAGCATGTATGTTGAACAGTTTTAAGTAAATTTTATCCACGTAAGCATCATTAAAATAATAAAGAAAGGTGTTTCAAAATTGGGCAAGGAAGAGGTGTTTGATAATGCATTTTTTCTAGTTGTCCTCAATCAGCAGGTGTAATATCAACTAAATCCCTTGAATACTTTAAGAGTTATGCTCCCGTCAAGCATTAAACAAGAGGGTCATGATGGCATTATATCTCTTACCTGAGTATCACCACTTAAAACAGCAAGGCCAATGAAGCAATCACCCAATGTTGAAGTTAAAATCTACATGTAAAATTATACATTCGGTCCAAATTTCATGCACAGCTTCTAATACAGCAAGAATGTCAGAAGCAGAAAGTCAATATCACCTAAGGTAGAAGTTGATATCCATATATTTCAAATTTCTATACTGTAGCTGCAAAAAATAAAAAAGTAGGTCAGTAAGTCAATGTCAATGTCACCTAATGTCAAAGTTGAAATCTGCATGCACAATTACAAGTATAATTCAAATTTCCACCATGTGGCTGCAAAAACAAGAAAGTAGGTCGGTTAAGGTTAAGTTGAAAACTACATGCAAAATTATATGTGTAGTTCAAATTTCCATAGCTTCAAAAACAATAAAGTATGTCAGTAGGCCAAGGTCAATGTTAGCTAAGGTCAAAGTTGTAATCCACATGCATGATTATAAGTATAATTCAAATTTCCTTCCTGTAGCGGTTAAACAAGAAAGTAGGACAGTAGGTGAAGGTCAATGTCAGCAAATATAACGGAAACACTACATGCAAAATTATAAGAATAGTTCAAATTTCTAACATGAATGTAGGTCAGTAGATCAAGGTCATGTAGACTGAGGTCAAAGTTAAAATAAACATGCAAAATAATTAATACAGTTTAAATTTCCATACTGTAACTGCAAAACAAAACAAAAAATGGTCAATAGGTCAAGGAAAATGACGGCTAAGGTCGCATTTGAAAATTATAAGCATTGTTCAAATGTCCTTACTTTAACTGAAAAACAAAAAGTAGGTCGAAATGTCAAGGTAAATGTCGGGTAATGTCACATTTGAAATCCGCCCTTAAAATTATAACTATAGTTCAAATTTCCATACTGTAGCTGCAGAAACAAAAAAGTAGGTAAAAAAATCAAGGTGAAAAATGGAATTATTTGTTTTCTATAAAAGTCTATAAAAATCAATATCGGACAGGGGCCAATTTCGGTCCTAGGGAAATAATTAATTAGAATAATCCTTGTAAAGGTCAAGAATACAATGCTACATACCAAATTTCTCTAAGTTCTACAGACTACCATTTCTGACTAGAAGATTTTCCAACATTATTGTGTATTTAAAATAAATAAGACTCCTGGGTGGGACCAATTTTGACCACAGGGACATAATTAGCTCAAACCTGGTGGAGGTCCATTAAACAATGCTACATAAAAAATATTTGATCTGTTCGGCATTCAGTTTAAGGCAAGAAGCTTTTTCCCTATACAAGATATATATAACAATTGACACGTCCCTATAGCGGAGTCGATTTTAATCCTAGGGAAATAATTTGAACAAGCTTTGCAAAAATAAGCTTTATAATGATACATACCAAATCTCTTAGGACTAGGATCTACGGTTTTCTGACTAGAAGAGTTTCAAAGATTTTTTTTATTTTACACTAATATGACCCTTGGGGAGGGTAAAATTTCATACCAGGAGTATGATTTTAACTATCTTAGTAAGACACTCCATGCACAATGTCTGAGCCACGGTCCTTTCGGTTCCAATCCCTGATATAATTTGAGAAATATGCTTAGGACAAGCATTTTAACATGACAAAAGTTATAAAAGGAAATAACTCGACATTAGGGGCAGCTTGGGTTATTGTCCTCAAACACTTCACTTCCTACCATTCCCCTCTATCAATTAATGTGGCCTATATCAATTAAATGCCTGTAATGTTTTTAGAGTTATGCCTCGGACAAGCATATATACATGTACTAAGGGGCGATATTGAGAAAACTAGGCAAGATATGGTTCTTGTGCACTGCACCTACTCTCAACTAGTGTCCTCTTAAATGTATCATCTTATGAAGTTTAAGTAAATCTACATCTACATCTACAGGTTACTCCTGATCAGTCAGTACTGACTATAACTGGGAGTCGCTTGTCAGGAAAACTGTGTTAAAAGTGTTAAGTGCTTAGTTAAAGGATACAAGAGTGCAAGGTTATTTTTTTAAAAACCATACTGAGGGAGCTGTCACAAGCTTATTCTTGAAGATATTTTGACTCCCTTTGCAGTTATAAACAATCGGACAGACGAACAGACAGACAAGTCTCCGACTATATGCCCTCCCTTCAGATAGCATAATAACTAAACTTTATAGTTGGCATCGGTCATATGGGCTTCCGGTACCGACAATAAATAAACTCAAAGATATAAATATCGATAGAATACGAGCAAACTAAAATAAACGTTTTCCTACAAATTTTCTTACTAGAAGTTCATTAATTAGTGTTTTCGTACATCTCTAACAATAATTAATTGAAACAAATACCGAAATCTTTAGATGATTTAAAGTGCAATTCGACGTACTCTTATTCTTGAGGGCCGCAACAATACTTTGCTGGGTCATTGTGTAAACTTTTATGAATCGATTAAATCTCGTCATTAAAACGACTTTGAAAATCAAGCAGCACTCCATGATCCCGAAGGTCGGGACGCTGCTAAAATAGTTAAAAATGGGAGCCAATACATCTGTGTACAATAAAGCTGGTAAATACCATAAACAAACTGATTTATTTCATTAGGGAAACGTTGTTGAAATTTATCTTTAGTGTGTCATTTACTAAGAAAACAACGTTATACCTTTAAAAAGTGGGTGGGGTAATTTGAAGTTTATTAGATCTATGCCACTATTTGTCATTTTCAAGGATGCGACATTAAAGTTCATTATTGATCCCATTATGAATACTGGTTGAAACATTGAATAAGTGCATTTTCACTTGCATTTAGAATTTTAACAACCATGTTGCTTTGGTTTAAACATTTTATCACTTTGTACAATGATAGTTTGCCGACCATGTTTATTGTAAATTCAACCATTTTTCTGTGATTGTTTTTAAATCAACATCACTAAGAGACAATTCAAATATGCTAACATGAGGTATCTTTCGACTCCTTATGCTAATATGAAAACTTGCAGTAAAGTTCAACTTATTACTGCCAGCACTCAGTATTGACTGACTGTAAGGTAGACAGGTTCTTGCAACTTTATATGATGACTGCACAGAATGGTCTGGTTTAAGTCACGATTGCTTTCATTGGCATCAATGTCACAGAAATATTTTTACATATCTCTTTTTCCCATTAAAATGCAGGGCTCACGCGGAAGCATCAGCACAACTGGTGACTTTACAGGGTTTATGTTGGACCTAAATGCAGCAAACAGTTACTGTACCTCTTTAAATTATTTAAAGAAGTAACTGTTTGCTGCATTTAGAGGCGTAAGCCCATGGTAATAAACTGTTTTCCTTAAAGCAGAATTGTAGAAAATCTGGCTAAAATATATAAAACAATCCTTTGGAGGAAAAACCATGTGATTAGCAAAAATAGCATCTTTTCTGGGATAAAGTAAAACATTTCTTTAACTTGTACAGCACTGCAATTTCTTAACTAAGCTTGATTTAACATCCTTTAAAGTCTTTTGATGAACTTTACATTTTTTCAACATATCTAAGTTGTTTTGTTACTCTCAATTAATCAAATGATTGTAGAAAACAGTTTTTTATTGTAAATAATTAACCATCAGAGTCAAGATGTTAATTGACAAATGAATTAATTGTGATTTGATTAGTGTCACTTGAGAGAAAAATCGGTGACAGTACCCTATATTGCAGCAGTATATTTGTGTTTTAACATGAATTGGTAAAAAGTAGTTCCTAAATGACTACTTTGTGATTAATTATAAAATTTTCTATGATTTGACCAATTTAAAATAAAAGTTCATATGTTATTGCATGCTATTTGTTAGGTTAATGTTTTTAATCTTCATCCGTTTTAATGTTTCAGTATCTATGCATTCTTTTTTAGTGACGGAAATATTGTTCAAGTAATAGTGTTTGTGCTCCCTTGGGGAATTGAAATACAGCTGTAAAAATTAAGACAATTAATGTTTCATAATTTTATATAAACACACTAATAATATAGCTGTTTTAAGTATGAATTTCTAATTTTGCTCTTTTGTCCGCATGTCTTCCATCCGTTCTCCACAATTAACTTCAAACAACATCTATACCAGTTGACCAATTGCGATCAAACTTCACTTCAATGGTTCGTATATGGTCCGTTTTCTAAATACTGTAAGGCCTTGAGTTTAGAGATATTGTGTAGCCTCTACCAAGTTTGTACAAATCCTGGCCCTTGGGTCAAAATTGGCCAGGCTCAGAAGTCACTTTATTGCATTGTGTTATATATTGAAAAAATGGCCCTGAGCTTGAAAATTTAAGGTTCAGCATTGCCTGAATAATTAAATGGGCTTTGGAAGAACTTGGCCCTCATTCTCACACCCCCCTCAACCACAATTTTTTTTTTAAAAATTCCCATTTATTGGGCTAGGAACTTGACCTTCATGTGACCTACAGACCTGTAGATTCAACTTTGACCTTGGCTGACCTTGATCTTTGCCTACTGACCTACCTCCTTGTTTTAGAAAATATGTTATTGAAGTTTTAACTGTTTCTATAAGTTTTTATACAGACTTCCACTTTGACCTTCATTTACCTTGCTCTATTGATCTACTTTCTGTTTTGAAGCTACTTCCATGACATTTGTACCATGTGTAAAGTTTTGAAAGCAGATTTTATTACTGACATATGCTGATATTGTCCTATGTTTAAATTGTAAGTGAAATTGGGTCCCCCATTTGTTTGATGGCTCCTTTACAGGTGAGCAATCCAGGACCATTTGGTCCTCTTTTTTTTTGTTTTATCATGATTCATTTAATTGTTGTCGACTGTTGTCAAATGATTCCTCTATTGTATGGACCTATTACCATGATTATTTTTATTGATTTTTTGTGAAGTACATTATTTTGATTTCTTTTCAGGACAGCTGCAACCATATCACTACCCATACCATTTAGGTCACAAAGTATTGCAGTTTCCATGGAAATTTTACTTTACTCATGGTAAAATGAACAGAGTAGTCTTCTATGGATTCCTTATAGCTGCTATTGGTGAATATAGAGCACAGGTATTTTGTAAGTATCATACAGATTTGCTTTATTTACAAAATGTTCATACCAGTGCTCCAGCTAGTACAAATAGGAAGATGCAGGGCCTGGCCCCTTTTAATCGTGCACCCTGCCTCTTTGTCACCCTGCAGTGACTTTAAATAATACTACTTTTTTATGAGTTAATGGGCATTGGTCTTGAATTATAAATCACCAAAACTCTGAAGAAGAGAAAACATTTGTCAGTTAGTATTAATGAAATGAATGTGATTCAAAATCAGTATATCTTTGTCTTTCTTGCAGTTTTTATGCTTTGAAGACCTCTTTTTTCCCAACAGCACTCTGCTCTGTGTAAATTATAGGTGGATTACAGGATTTCATACCAATTTATTTGACTGAAATTCAAAACTCAGTGTTTTAATATTTTTGTAAAAATTCACAAGTTAGTCATAGTCACAGTTGGATAAAAGAAAAATACCACTATTAAATTAAATGCTTGCCAAAGGTTACAGACCTTTTATTTATTGCTTTTTAACTTTAAATGCTGGAGTTAATAAAACATTGGGACAATGTAAAGAAAAATTCTAACACTATCTGCAATTTGCCGACAATAAACAAAGAAGGAATTGAGCGTGATATATCAGGCAGTATAGCACGCTGAATACAAGCGCGCGCCCGCTGACGTCACTGAGAACGCCACTGTTAAATAGTGCACATACTTACGTCCCTTATAGATATACGTACGTGTTAGAATGGAAATAGATTTTAACATTTTCGTGATCTACTGTCGTATATATCACGGTTTCTCGTTCATATGCGTAATAATTTAATCACTCAGGCCTACGGCCTTCGTGATTAAATTACTACGCATCTGAACTCGACTCCGTGATATATCAGACGGTATATCACTCAAACTTAAAATCTATTTCCTAAGTATAAGTTTTATTTTCCAATATATCTTCTACCCTTAAGTTGACTGTGATTGATTGATTAAAAAATTCTGTGCAATGCCACAACATTCTGCATAAAAATTACTGGTAAAAGAGGGGTGTATTTTCTGTTTTCAGTGAGGTCTGACTTTATGCAGAAATACTGGAAAGAAAAGAGAGCAGATTATGCACGTAAGTAACTCTTTACATCTAAGAATTGTTACATGACACAGTTTTGAACATTGTAACAAAATCTGGTTGTAGATAGATATTGTCTATTTGGGTTAAAAAATGAAACTCAACAAACCTCCTGACTTTGTAGTTGCATGAATGTTATAAAGACAGATTTTGAACATCTTCTAGTAAAAATCTGAGAGATAAAATATTCAACGAATGATACAACTTTGTGTTTCAAACAAGGTTATCTTACTTGTTTAATATTCACCTTTTTGAAACATCAGTAGACATCTGTACACTGGCCCGTTGTAAATAACTTGCTCAGTTTGCCAATAATTATGAAAGAAACCTTTAAAAAAATTTCTGTACAAATATTTTATGTTTGAATATTTCAGATACTTTCTTCAGTCCTCCAAGACCTCCAAGGTATGACCGACCACCATCACATTAGGAACAGATATTTTGTTTACCAGCATACAGGGAAAATAGACCTATGTTTGAACTGTAGAATGATTCTGTTTATCTTTGAAGAACTGTTAAATTAGTGTGTTGATCTAAACTAATAGTGGAACAGTTTATGATTGAATATGTGTTTTCCACAATGTGAAAAAAAGAGTATAAAATAAAATTCCTTAATTTTATTGGGTTGTCTTGTTTTACATGGCACTGGAAAATAGTACAAAGTTTAGAATATGAGGACTACAAAATAGAGTTGTTTACTTTTAAAAATACTAGTCTTCTAACCATACTGAGTACAAGATTTTATGTCCCCCTCCCATCGAAGATGAGGAGGCATAGAGTTTTGCAAAGGTCAGTCGGTCTGTAGACACCGGTTTCCAATCAATGTCTAGAGAAACTTTGGACCCACCTTCTTCAGACTTGATTTTTAGGTTGGTCATGACTAGTAGGTGACCCCCATAGTGTTTCAGATCACCAGGTCAAATGTCAAGGTCACAGTGACCTTGAATAGCAAAACAGTTTCCAATCAATAACTAAAGAACCATTGGCCCAAGGTTGTTCAATCTTAGCATGTAGGTTGTTCATGACCAGTAGCAAGAGCAAAACAGCTTCAGATCGATACCTATAGAACCCTTGGTTCCAGGTTGTTCGAACTTAATGTCAAGGTTGTTTATGACTAGTAGATGACCCCTACAGTTTTTCAGGTCAAAGGTCAAGGTCACAGTGAGCTTGAAAAGTAAAACGGTTTCCGATTATTAATTGTAGAAGGCTTGGTCCCAGGTTCTTCATACTTAGTATGTAGGGTGGACATGACCAGTAGGTGACCCCTATAGTTTTTCAAGTCAAAGGTCAAGGTCAGAGTGACCTTGAACAGGAAAACGGCTTCCATTCAATAACTGTACAACCCTTGGTCCTAGGTTCTTCAAACTTAGTTTGTAGGTTGGTCGTGACTAGTAGAGAATCAGTTTTTTCAGGTCAAAGGCCACGGTCACAGTGGCCTTGAAAGCACAGTGATTTCCAATTAATAACTTGGTAAATAGGTTAGCCATGACCAGTAGATCACCCCTATAGCTTTTCAGGTGAAAGGTCAAGGTCACAGTGACCTTGTATAGCAAAATAGTGTCTGATCAATTACTATAGAATGCTTTGGCCCAGTTACTCTTAACTTCATAGGTAGGTTGGTCATGCCAATTAGATGACCCCTGAAGTTTTTAGGGTCATTAGGTCAAAGGTGAAGGTCACATAAACCTTGTAAACTTTAACAGTTTCTGCTGAATATCTTAGGAATCCTTGGGCCCACATTTGTCAGACTTGGTATTATTATAGGGTTGTCATGGTCAGTAGAAAACAACTACCGCTTTTAGGGTCAAGGGTCACAGTAACCTTGAAAAGCAAAATGCTTCCCGCTGATTCCGTATCCCTCAAACTTTGTATATAAGTTGTTCATGACTTGTTAGTTTTTCAGGCCATGGTCACAGTGTCATAGAATAGCAAAATGGATTCCATCAATTACTATAGAACACTTGGTCCCAGCTCCTCAAAACTTCATGGCTGCCTCTAGAGATACGGTGCTAGGGGGGCATATATGTTTTACAAACATCTCTTGTTCGGTAATGCTAAACAAGTCGCAACTAAATCTGCAATAGGTGTTACTTTTTATTTCATATTCTATAACAGGAATGTTCAGACTTTCCATGTACCTCATTTGCAGAGGACATTTATCCAAAATGGATGACCAGAAACTTGAGATACTCATTTGCAGAAATATTTTTCTCTCGGATGTACATTTTATTGTAGAAATACTTTTTCTCTCGGATGTACATTTTAAAGGGGCTGTGCTCCAGATGACAAAAAAAGAAAGTTTTCATGTATTATAAATTTCTTGTAATATTTATGATTAATGCATAAAAAATAACCTACTGACAAAAAATAAGTCAAATAATAATATATATAATCATTATAAAATGAATTTTTTCCCTTTCAAAGTGCTATACCGTAACGCGACGGTATAACTATATCGTATAAGATTTAAAGTAAATATCTGTAATATAACATGCCGTGATGGTGGTGACAGTAAAAGCGTTGGAAATATTTTGTTAGCATGAGGGTCCAGAGTTCAAATCAGGCTTGAGCGAAAATAATTTTTTTATTCTATTTTGACTTTTATAATCAGTTTTGAAGTAAAATATTATGTTGTTATAATCTCACGGCATCTAAATATATAATTTATGGAAAAAAAAATTTATGTCAAATCTGGAGTACAGCCTCTTTAATTCCCACCCTTCCACATAAACACACGTATCAGCTTGGTATTGACTTGAGCACCTTACAAATGTCACCCGTTTTGATGCCAGTGTGTTAATACAAATAAGATTAAGATCATCAACCTGCAATACAAAGTTAAATTATGTTATAGAATGGTCCTTGAGCGCGTTCAATTATCATTTGAACTATTGACACCCTGCTATTGGTTAATAATTTAAAGGTAATGAACTTGATAATGGTAGGACTGAAAGAGACCATCCATGAAGAAATATGCTGGACTATAAAAAATGTATGCCGTCCGTTCCATCGAGGGGAATAAGTGTGCTAGTTAAAGAGTAACTATAATTATGACTGTGTTATAGTTTATTTTCGTTGGTACCGGTTGCCCATGAAACAATACCAATAAAAGCTTTAAAAATAGTCATTTAAGACCCTCTTACAAAACTAAACACAACCTCATGAATAAAAACGAATCCAACTCGGATTGCTGGCTAACCGAACATTATGGGTTCAGAATAATGATCCTTAAAGGTGATACTGATAAAGTGGAAAAGTAGACGACTGGGTTCCATTGGACTTTTCCGACCAAAAGTAGAAAATGAAACGTCATTAATGAAATCCCATAGTCGTTGCAGCTAAAAATCTTATCACTGCAAACAATCGAGAGGATCGAGTAGATGAGAGATAAGCATGGTGTTTGCTTCTACCATATTCATAGAAACTACGAAGATAAAAGAGAATCTGATGAAAAATATCAACTTTTGTAGGAAGGCTCATGAGCGGATCCATGATTTGGTTGTGAAACATCAGACTGGTATTATTTTGGTCACTTTTTCGACCAACTGCACTGGTGCTTACTCTTTTTTATGAAGTATTTGGTAGAAACACGGCTTGTTTGCTACTATGGTACGTCTGAAACTTGTGCTCGCCTGAAACCAAATCAATAAATTTTCTGAGCGGTATCGGTCATACGGGCAACCAGTATCAACGATGCTGAAATTTGCACTAAACAAATGAAAGACACGGAAATGAATGGCTTAATCATGGAATGGATTATCTTTTGATATTTTAATGAAAGAAAAATGAAATCAGATCAAAGCCTGTAAATGAAGAGTGGGTGAAATGATTGAACTTAAGGGATTTAATCAAACAATTAATATAAATTAATATAATATAATATAATTTAATATAGTACGAAGTTGTAATGAACCCACAGAGAACACGAGAATCATAATTCTTCAAATTATCTGCTTATGAATAAAAAATTAGAAATGTAATTGGATCGTTTTTACCTGTAGGGCGGTTTTCAATGAAGTAATTATTTGTGAAGTAATGAAGATATACTGTTTTGCTATTTGTTCATGTCGATATGTTTCCAGCAGAGCCCACACGCTGATCATCTCCACTGCAAGTACTTTTAACTCAATTATAATTCTAAACTATTATTGTGATAGCGACTTTGACTAGAGATTTGCTGACTATTACAATAGGTGTGTACATATAAGGTATGGTTATTTTAATTGTTTAGTATATTTGAAACAATATGGCGCGTTTATGATTTCGTCCGAAAATTTGGACGTTTTGTACGACAGATGTCTTGTAACCTCTGAATTTATATTACATAGCGTAGAAAGTAGTATGTTCGTGTGCTTGTATTATTCTTTTTCAATGTTGAACACAAAAGGTTTTATCATCAAAGTCCTCTTGAATGGTGAAAAAAACGGTGTAAAAAGAAAATATAGAATTACGTATCTGTACGGACTACATTGAAATACAACCGGGTATTTTCTATTTTTGCCATTATCATACGCACTGTTATTGGCTTTCTAAAGCATTTTTTGCCAAATAAAATCGATTTTGTATTGAAAGGATTCAACTGCGATGTATATATATGTAATAAATTTCAATTTTTAAATACATAAGAAAACAATATGAAGAGGACATGTTGGCTCTATTCCGTACTGGCCGTGCTGTTGACGGGGATACAAATGGGGCTCGGTGCAGACGGTAACGACGCCAAGAATCTAAGGACAAAACTATTTGTAACGGATGCCTACGACAAAAAAGTTAGACCAACAAACAATCAGTCGGACCCTATAGGTAAGATTTATTCTATCTTTTCACTGTCTTATTAGTATTTTCAATTCGTTTATATTTTAGATTACTTTTGAAAGGATCTCCAGCATTTTCGATGAAATTCTAATTAATTCATTTATCGTATTTAAACATCTATTAATAATAATCTAGCACCAAATCTAATTCTATAACTTTTGTAAAAATGTCTCCTGCATTTTTCTATTTTATTTTTGTATTTTATTTCTATATTTTTGGATTTTTGATGAAATTGATTTTATTAATTTATCTTTATTCAAATCCCTATTACGAGTAATATTTATGTAGCATAAGAACTAAGTTCTTCCAATTTCGGGATGATCCATTTCTTTTCACCCCATTTTCTACATTTTTATCTCTAGATGAAGTCATTCTAAATTATAAAGATGATCGTTGTGCCTTTTTTTTCCTTTCCTCTTTGCATTTTATCCACTTTAGATTTCCAAACTGCCCAGCATCAAAGTGAAGCACGTCAAATAGATAATTACGTTTTTTTTTGTTAGCTTAACATTTCGTCATGAATCAGTGTTACCTCTATTTCATTTTTTGTCATATCCGAAATCTCTCTCTCTCTCTCTCTCAACCCATAACCAAAGGAACCTCTAGATTTTCTTTCCCTTTCGAGTATTCCCCATCCAGACGAAACCGTCTTAATTATCTGAGTGTCTGTTGGTCTTTCCTCATATTTCAATTTCCATATTCATTTTGGTCTAACCGATTTATTACAAGTGCGAAGCATTACAAGTTAGAGAAGAACACTACATGTAGTTGTTTAAATGCAGACTAATATTTTGAAAAAAAAAAACGTCAGGTCCTTCCGGTTTTGTCTGTAAAAAGAGGCAACTCGTTTGTTTTATTATGATTGCTGGTTAAGGGGCAAGAGTTTGCTATGTTTGGAGACAGTGTATGAGCAAAACATTGTAAAATAGAGAATATTCCTTTTTTGAAAACTTCTGTTAATTGACTCAAGCAAAGAGTGTTGAGGTTGAGTTTTGTTATTGGCTTCAAAGAACCGTTTGTCATCCGTCTAAGTCGTCCGTCGCCAACATTTTAGCTTCTAAACACTGGAGGCCTTTTTTTTTCAAGCCTTTCTGAGACTCGTTGAAAGTGTTTGCCCTTATGTTCTTTCAAACGGGTTTTGAAACTGAGTCGCGTAGGTTCAAAAATTAGGTCACCAGAAACTATGTGAACACTCAAGAAGTCACATTTATGCAGAGACCTTCATGAAACTTTCCCAGAATTTATCTTGGCGATCTATTGGAATAGCTTAAAACTTGGTTAATATGGTCAAAAACAAGGCCACTATCTCAGATCAGAGGAAAACCTTGTGAACACTCAAGATGTCATATTTTTCCTCAAAATCGTCTTAAAACTTGTCCAGTTTTTGATTGACATTTATGTTTTTCCTTTGAAAGTTTGAATTGAACTACGACAAAGGATGATTATCAGCACAGATCAGGGAAAACCCCTAGAAACTTATAGGTCACATTTTTTACTAAATTTTCATAAGATTTAGTCATGATGTTTCAGGAGAAATTGAAATTGGTTCTTGTCGGGTCAGAAAAGGTCACCAGCTCTAAGAAAAAAAGCTTGTTTATACTTAGAATAAATATATTGATGATCTCAGCCCCAAGACTGAAGGAGAATTAAAAAGTAGGCTGTCTGACTTTTTATTTTTAAAGCGTCTTTTCACTGTATGACAGATTATATTAGACCATTTTGTTTAAAACAAGGACGTTCCACTCAGGTGAGCGACATAGAATCATCATGACACTCTCTCTCTCTCTATTAAAAATCTTCATATTGAGGCATAACTTTCCTTATACTTGTGAAAATGCCCATGAGGAAAAGCTACAATGTATTGGCAAAAGGGTAAGCGAATACTGACCAACACACAGTACTGAATCGTAATTAGTTTATACTTGTTTTTCCAATGTTGAAAAATAAGCAGTATTTCTATTTTTCACAGAGGTGTATGTCAGCCTTTACTTGCTGAACATTAACGAGCTAAGTGAGACGACAGAGACGTTGAAGACAACAGGCTACCTTTGGATATCATGGAGAGATGAGTTCTTACAGTGGACACCGTCCGATCATGGCGGGTTAGAATATTACCACTGGCCCCAGGTAGGTAGTGAAAACTATTTTCAAAAAATGGTTATGATCAGATATAACTAACTTGCGAACAGTAGGTACAGTAGCATGCATAAAAAATCGAAAGAAAGCTTCACATTGTTCTAGCGCTTCATCTGATGTATTCAGTAAACAAATTGAATGCATGATGTGTGAACATACGGCGAAAGCTGACCTCTAATATGAACGGAGAGTCGGCTTGTTTCACACAGACTCGTTTATGTTGCTGATTAAAGTACTTGTATTTTCAACTTTTGATATCTGATAACAGCTTGAATAATTTATATGTCATATAGAGATCATCTGAGAAAAAAAATCGTTCATTCTCGTATATAATTTCGGAATGGTCAACGAAAATTCATATATCTCGAATTGTGTATTACTGATAATGGTAATTTTAAACGGGAATTAGGGAGATGTTTGGAAACCAGACGTAGCCCTGAAGAATTCATTCCTCGAGTACAAGGAGTTGGGAGTTTCCTCACTTAATGTGTATGTAGACTCCAATGGTTTTGTCAACTGGTATCCTTTCCAAGTAAGTTTTATACCACACACATTACTGCTAACCAAGTCATGTGCACTATAACACTATTTATTTTTAGACGCAGTATGATATTCAGAGGTGATGTAGAATACAATTGTGATAACTATTAGAAAAGAAATTCTGTTGAATTATATTACAATACAGGTAATTGAACAAATATCCCCCTTCATTTTACCAGTCCGACACCTGTATTAAATACAAAATCAATGCTTCTATTTTTCATTAATATTTTATTTACTTTAGAATCATTTCATCTTAATAAATATTTACTCTCCTCCAAATTAATTTACCTTGCTAGGAAAATAACACGTTCCTGTGTCAAGGAAAATGTAATTGCCGCCTTATTAGTTCAGATTCCGAGATAGTGTGATCATTATCATTTAAGTTGGTCGAACATTTTCAGTTCTTGTTTTGAAAGGTTTCCAACAATAATTGTGAAACTGTTCTGTCTGTTCAATCAACATTTTGCCACTGCTGTTAATAGATAAAACTTCTGACCTGTTAAACTTCTGACTTAGTTTTCTGGTGCACAATGTGGTCCAAAGCATACATACATGTATATACATTTAATTAAAAAAGTCCTACATGATGACTTTCTGTCCTTAATACGTCCTGAAAGCGTCACATCTGAAGCATTATACACCTGACTTCAGGAAAACACTTCTAAATGCTTCGTCTTTTACATTTCAGCACTTTCCCTACATTCATATACATTACAATTCATTCTTTGCACACTTAAATTGATATAGAAACACATTCTTGCAACTAATGATCACGCTCGAGGACTATTTTCTTGCTCCAAATCATGTAGCACTCACGCAACAATGCTGAAATGCGGGTCACAATATATTAACATATGAGTACATGTTTTTGTTCTTGTTAGAACAAAACAATTTTGACAACAGGGACTTTCATTGTCAATACATAACGTAATCAAATAAATTGTATTTTGTAAAACAGAGGTTTTTGATAAATCGGTTTGTACAATTATTCTGTGCTTAAATGGTGACTTTACATAATATTTGACACGCATATCTCTCTCATTGTATCTTTTTGAATGCAGTAGAAACTCGTTAAGAATAAGAGTTTAACGACAATTCATGTATCGTTATAACAATAGGTTTTACCCACTAACATTACCATGTGCTCTTTTGTTATATATTTGTTTGTGGTGAAAATATAACTGTTTTTCTTTGTTAAATCATGCAAATGTGGGGGTCAGAGATCCATCAATTATTGCAGTTCTCTTGAAAATCAACGACCCGGCTAATTACGTGGTGAACTTTGTTCTTTGTTCTGCAGAGCGTATTTAGAAACGCTCCTTTATTTCCGTTATATTTATTAGTTGAACCTGGTCCTTTAATTAACACTATTATGTCTATTGTAAAAGTGATTTTTTTTATATCGAAAATGATTAAGACATTGTTGAAATAACGCAAGCAACGACACTTCATTTGACTTCAACGGCGCGCTAACTTGAACCGAGAAAGAAGACATACAATATAAGTGTAAGATAGATAGCTTTTAAAGAATCAATGAATAAACGTAGTCATTTAACATATCAAGACATGAATATCAAATGTTTTGTCTTTGCAGGTGTTCCAGTCCACGTGTTCTGTAGACATTACCTATTTTCCATTTGATGTCCAAGAGTGCAAACTGAAGTTCGTAGCATGGAGCTATTCAAAAGATGAGGTGCGTACTTTTCTGCAAGAAATTGATAAAAGTTTGTTAAATAGATTCTGAAATGCAACTATTTTATCTGATGTATAAAACTATACATGCAGTGTATTTTTTTACTTTTATGCCGAACTTTTGTTATGTGTCATATAGATATTAGAAACTAGTATAAAATCATCACTTTACAATAACACTTCTCACATACAGATAACTGTCATCTATGGCTGCCCCATAAGCTGCATAAATGTTCTCTTAAAAATACATTGTGCGCTGTTACAAAACCATGTGCCCGAATTTTAGATTTTGGTAGCTAGAATATAACTATTTTTCTTTCTTTTCCTTACTATGTACGGATGAGAAGAATATACTTTTGAGAGAAGACACACATTTCTTAATGTTGTTACAGGGTATTTTTCTATAAAAACTAAACTTATCTATTTTGCGCTCTGTTTTAGGTTACAATGGTGAGCGGTGAAAAAGGAATTGAAATGACAGAATATGAGACAAACTCAGAATGGGACGTCATAGATACTAGCTACCATGTGGACTGGGAATCCGGCGAAGCCGCCGTCGTTTTCAACATCAAAATAAAGAGGAAACCTCTATATGTACTTCTTTCGCTGATCATGCCTATTATAATGTTGGCCATTTTGGATATTTTTGTATTTGTTTTACCATGCGATAGTGGAGAGAAAGCGAGTTACGCAATTACCGTCTTTTTGGCCTTTGCTGTCTTTCTGTCAATAATATCGACGACATTTCCTGAGAATTCCGAAGTTATTGCCATCTTTTCCATATATCTCATCATCCAGACCCTACAAAGCACAATTATTTCCCTTCTAGCTCTTGTACTTATTCGATGTACATCTATCGATGATGACGTCACACCCGTACCGCGGTGGTTACAGGCCGTTCTCCGGGTGGCTGGATGCCGACCATGTCGTGGACGTCGAAACAAAAATAAAGTTGCAGATTCAAAAGTTGATGTTAAAGTTAACGATTCAAAGAAAGACAACTCAGAGTTCACAGAAACAGAAAAGAAGAATGATTTACCATCAATGGATGTGATACATTCGGACTACTCTTGGAAACAAGCAATCAATATCCTGGATAGAGTTTTCTTTGCGCTTTTTTCCGCTATTTTGCTTGTATCAACAATAATTTTCTTTGTGACAACTGCCGGTCAAAGCACTAAGTGATTGTTTTTCAATTGTAATTCTATGGTGTTCTTAAAATGCAAACTTCATCTTTATAGAAGACATTGAACGAGGTTGCTCCTCTTGTAATTTGAGAAACAAAATTCTCTTTGCAAGACGGATGCTTTTTCTTCAGATTCTCCAGATCTCTGTTTATGTTTAGATGGAAAATACTGTATTTGTCAATACAATGTACATGAAAAAAGTTATTGCTTAGTCTTTTCACATCCTAGCAAGTGCACGTTTCATACCATGTTGAAACATTTAAGAATTCCGAAAAATAGCTTTCTTAGTAAACAGATATATAAAATAATTCCTAAACTTGCAGAACGCCATGCTTTTAGTTTAATAAATCAACCAGACAAGTTTCATGTCATGTACGAGTACACCAAATCTTAAACTTGTTAAAGAAAGTATTGATGCAAGAACATAGATCCATTTCGACAACCATGTATTCATTTTGAATGTAATTGCTTGAACAGATTAGGTAAGTGACTGCTAAGTACAGTATCAAAGCTTCTGGCCTCATTGTTAAAGAAAAGATTTTTTATATGCTTTTAAATTTTGCTACCGTTCTTATGAATCAAAGTCTTCAAACACATTTGGCAGATCGATGTGCAAAGTACAACTCAATAAGATTCAACAACATTTACAAGTAATGCATTTTGAGACACGACGATAAACGGTGCACACCGGACGGAACGGAATCTCACCAAGTGCACTTTGTTTTCAGTTGAGCAAATAAACCAAACTTAACAAATGGCATTGTTTGGATAAACATTATGCGCATAACTTGTTTTATTTTTCGTGAATTCAGTTTTAATTAGAAATATAATGCCTCATACCTTTTACATCTTTTGAGGCAACATTAATCAGTGGAAAAGAAAGACATAAAGGTAATTAATGCAGACAAAAGCTGTCCATGCTTTTATCTTCTGCAGAAATTGGAATAAACCGAATTTGTGGTTTGAAACATATACTACTCAAAATTTGATAAGGATCACGTTTTATTTCTTAAATATCTTCTTAATGATAGCCCCAAGATAACTAATTTTTTCTCATGTAGTTTATTCATATGGCAAAGGCGACCTGTCCAGCAGATTTTGATTGTTTACCTGTACATGGCTCGAGATGCACGGGAAAAGCGATACCCCTGGAAAAGTGGTGCACTGCGGGCATGTACCTTCATGTACGCATCCGTTTTATTCAGACTTCGCACTGGTCGTGGCAAATCTACGGCAAAGACGGCGTATTGACGATGAGGAGATGAATAGGCGGGTAGGGATGCTTGAGGCTGGGCGTTCCCAACGGCACGTGGCAGGTGTCCTTGGGGGTGTCCCAGAGCACCGTTGCCAGGATGTGGCGACGGTTTCAAACTTACGGGCATGTCACGCATAGGCATGGCGGAGGGCGTTAGAGGTCCACAACTCAGCGTGAGGACCGGTTTATTGTCGTTCAAGCGCCACGTCAGCGCTTTGTTACCGCTACTGTCCTCCAAAATGACTTCCAGAATGCCACTGGTGTAAGACTTTCCACTCAAACCATCAGGAACCGTCTTCATACAGTTGGCATGAGAGCTAGAATGTCAGCAATCCGAATCCCATTCACGCGAAACCAGTCCAGGCGCGTCTTCAATGGGCCCGCGATCACGCCAGGTGGACGCTGCATGACTGGACCCAAGTGCTGTTCACTGACGAGTCTAGATTTTGTGTGGACTTCACTGATAGGCGAGTGCGGGTACGGAGATCCGCCAATGGGCGTTTGGCACCCGTATGTGTTGCTACCCATGACCGTCATAGCGGGGTTCGGTCATGGTGTGGGTGGGCATTAACATGCAAGGAAGGACGGACCTGCACATTGTTGAAAACGGCACATTGACGGCTGTACGATACGTCAATGAGATCTTAGAGGTGTACGTTCGTCCGTACGCTGGTGCTATAGGCCCTGAGTTCATTTTAATGGACGACAACGCCCGGCCTCACAGGGCAAGGGTCACCAAAGAGTACCTTGAGGCAGCAGCCATAGAAAGAATGGACTGGCCAGCAAGGTCTCCAGACCTCAATCCAATAGAACACGCCTGGGACATACTGCAAACTGCAATATCTGATCGCCCAGTCTAGCCAACCACGGTCCCTGGGCTACAGCAGGCCCTTCCGGACGAGTGGGCTCGACTCCCACAACAAAGCATCCGGAGACTCATTAGCAGCATGAGAAGACAGTGCAGAGCAGTAATCCAAGCAAACGGACACCACACGCGATACTAAAGCAAAATTCAGGCCATACACTTGATTTTTCCAAAAAGTTCCATTTCATTTCCTGTCTGTGTTATCCCAAATTCGTGCCTCTCCCACGGCTCAGCCTCCTTCACGCTTCAACGGTTTACAGACTTACTCATTTATTGGTACCAAACTGTTGTCATATGAACATATTTTCAGAATCACAACAAAAAATGTAGCCTTTCAACCTAATGTAGTAAATATACACATTCTTATAAGTGATCCCTATCAAATTAATTTTGAGTAGTATATTTTGTGATTCATTGCATTGTACAAAACTGATTCATATACAAGTTGGCTTCCTTTAAAAAGTAAGCCAAAGAGAGGTCAGCAGCTGTCGTCACTGAATGAATCTACTTGTTTCCAAGATCATTTTGAATATTTTAAACGTTCTTTGACTTAAATAATTATAAAAACTAGTAACCTAACTATTATTAAATAGTTAATACCTTATTAGGCAAAATGACCGAAACTGACTATAATTTAGTTATTTCAAATGTTTTATAGTGGCGAATCTATCATTTAAATAAATGAAACAAATGAAGATAACCTCATGTTTTCATACCTTGTAGAATCTTGGGGATCTTCTTATAAGCCCCTAAGGCTTTACTCCACCCCCTTTTACAACAATGCATGTAGTTGTTGAAGCCAGAATTCTCATGTTAAGCTGCTGCTTTTTTAGGCTCAATAAGTTTTGTTTTTCCTTTTAAGCTTTTATTACACCTTTTTTAGTCCAAATATTTTACAAAATAATCAGCGATAGTATCTGTTAAGCTGGACTAAATATTAAAAGGGCGTAAATTTGATCCAAATTGAGGAAATGGACTTGTCAAAAATGCTCTGAAATTCGTAAAAAATATTTACCATTTTTTCATGGCCATGGCTAAATATTAATTTGTTCAACAGGCTGATGAGTTTCTCAGAAAAAAATGCATTTTAGAATTTGTAGTTTTTAAAAAGTAGCATGCATTATAAGAAATGCATCCCTATAATTGTATTTTTTTGTTTAGTTAAGGGAATACAAAATTATTCTGTACGTTCTGTTCATAATGGGCCGTTTTAATCAGGGGCCGTTTTGACAAGATGTTAAATTTTGGTTTCGTTTAAATAAATTCGTATTTTGATTCGGAGGATGCGCATAACTATCTTTGTAGACTGGTTTTCATGATTTTAGGCTTAATATGAGATCATTAACTAAAATTTGATACGCAAAAATGAATGCCGCCAGCAATTAAAGCCAACACTGTGGAGAGGTCTGATGACCTCTCCAATTACACTGACCTAAAATGATTCAAAAGGGAATTCTAAACCCTGCTCTTTATAAGAAAATAATTAGTATTAGTATTACATGAATTGAGTGTCTGTAATTTGATTTTATAACATTGTTGACTTCAATAATTACAATTGTACTACGGATTTTGGTGCAATATTGCGAATTTTCGACTTCTAAATATTTTTGTCGGTTTTATTTTTGCATTTAGTGTCAATAAGTCAGTGATTCAGAAATGTTAGACGGTTACCTAACAAAGAATTGAATATATCATTGAAATTAATATCAAAACATATTCATGGACACTGAACATTTTTGCAAATAAGGAAATTTTAGTCATTGAACTGTATCTCGCTTTCGTCTACTGATATTTCAAATGTAGTATTACATACCCAGCTATTTGTCTTATCGCTTAAGTCCGATAAATAAAATCGATAATGCCTCTTAGAAGACGATGACGTTCGTTAGTTTTTGGAAATTCTCCGATAAATATTCCGATACAGAGCGAAAATTTAAGTATCAATTTTTGCCTACGGCATTTATAACTTTGGAGGTACAGAACAATTCTTTAACAGATTCTGTCACCAGGCTATAATTAAGAATGGAACATGCTAAAATTTTAGAATTTTTAATAAATAACATTAATAGTTCATATATCAAAATCTAACCTTTTCAAACATAATGTGAACACAGTGTGATCAATGAAATATCAAAACAACACAGTGTGATCATAAAAAAATCAAATTATAAAACATTGAGTTTAAAATAGTTTATAACTATTTTTCAAAGGTAGGAAACATTGTAATGTTTAAAACCGCTAATATATATCAATATTTCCCTAACCTTTTATTTGGTAAAAATACTTGCATATCTTTTCACCTATATTATATCATCTTATTAGTTTATTAGATGATGCTTTAATGTTACAAAATATGCATAGTTTATTGGTGTCAACATATCAGTTTATTTTAGTCTAGTTAAGTGTCTCCTTTATATCAAGATAATTGCAAAATAAAGCAATGTTTCATGGCCCACACCTACAAAACCTCTGTCATGGTTACAAATTCAATCAGAATTTAATGCCTTTTTTAACAGATCAAGAAGCTTCTCTCTTTTCCTTAATTTCGTGTTTACTCCTCTTTGCTTAAGTATTTGCTTTATTTCACTCTTTGACTTTTTTCAGATTGGTTAGATTCATGAGCATCTTTAATTTCATTTTGTATCCTTGTTCTCTTAGCTGATCTCGAAACATGTATCATATTATCCCAATATTCATTGTTTTCTTTTATGTATTGCCTTTTTCGTCTGGCCGCTTTAGACTCAAATCCCAGTTCAATCCTTTCTCGTGTAAGTAAAGCATCAGTTGTTATATCATGTTTGTTTGTTTTCATCTGATGAATTTGTTTTATAAGATCGTTAGTTTTTTTCAACGCCTTGACCCGAAAACTGTGTCAGATTCCCGTATTTAGTTACAAACATGGGCACGTGGTAGAGTAGAGTGTGCATGTATGGTGTCACGTTCTTTGGCTGGTATCCTTCTCACTTCAAGGCACCTATTGATAGAAATATTTCTAGAAACCTATGGGCTTTCGCGAACACATTATTCTCCGAAAATTTCTCATTTTTGTTTAGAAGGTATTTATAGAGTTCTGCAAAGCTTCGCCACAAGTCAATAACCATCTCGACAGTCTCACTATGAATGCAGAAAAGAAGTTTTTCTGGCAGCGCGTACAACACTTTCTTCAAATCTGCGCCTGAAGGAGGTGTCCACTCTAAATCGCCGGCTTTGTTTGTCCAAGTACTAAACTGAACACCACATGATCTTATAGCGTTTTCAAGAAGCTGAAGGTTGTCATCATTTTAGATAAACAACAACTTCAAGATCGCTATGCTGTTGGTTTTTGTTTTTAAAAAATGTATAAAACATGATCTTAAAGTTCAATAAAGTTCAATAAATCAAACAAAATAGTCAAAACTAGATAGTTAAAGTTCTATCGTCTCGTTGCAGGTTATAACTCCTTAGAAATTCTATTCCTGGATAATGGTTTCGCAAATGGTTTTCGCATTCCTGTAAACAAAATAATGATCCCAAGCGATTGAAAAAAATCACCCCACTGCGCTCGCACAAACAGAGATTGTCAAGGTTAAAATTCAGGAGGAAGTGTTGTGTATTAGGACCTTTTATGAACCTTCCAGAGAGATTCGTTTGCCTAAAAAAGGTCCTGGCACATTCAGGTTAATTCATGACATTTTATTTCCAAAGAACAAACTCTGTTAATAGTCTCATAGATAAGGAATTTTTACTGTTTTTAGCTCACCTGAGCACGAAGTGCTCATGTGAGCTATTGTGATCTAATTTTGTCCGTCGTCGTGCGTTAGTGCGTCGTGCATCAACATTTTCCTTTAAACAACATCTTCTCCTAAACCACTAGGCCAAAGTTGATGAAACTTGTCAGAGATGTTCCTTGTATGAAGCTCTTCCAAAGTTGTTCAAAGAAATCAATTCCATACAGAACTCTGGTTGCCATGGCAATCGAAAGGAAAACATTAAAAATCTTCTTGTCCGAAACCACAAGGCCTAGAGCTTAGATATTTGGTATGTAGCATCCTCTAGTAGGTCTCTACAAATGTTGTTCAAATTATTCCCCTAGGGTCAAATTGGCCCCGCCCAAGGGGTCTCTGGGTTTTACATAGACTTATATAGGAAAATTTAAAAATCTTCTTGTCTAAAACCACAAGGCATAGAGCTTAGATATTTGGTATGTAGTATTGTCTAATAGATGTCTACAAAGTGTGTTCAAATTATGTCCCCAGGGTCAAAATTGACCACGCCCCAGGAGTCACTTGATTTACAAAGACTTGTATAGGAAAAACTTGAAAAATCTTCTTCTCTTTAACCAGAAGGCCTGGAGTTTAGATATTTGGTGAGTAGCATTGTCTAGTAGACCTCTTCTAAGTTTGTTCAAATCATAGCTCCTGGGTCAAAATAGGCCCTGCCCCGGGGGTCACTTGTTTACATAGAGTTATATAGGAAAAACTTTAGAAATCTTCTTGTCAGAAACCACATGGCAAAGAGTTTAGATATTTGGTGTGCAACATTTTCTAGTGGACCTTTACCAAGTTTGTTCAAATCATAGCCCCTGGGTAAACAAAATACCCCGCCCCAGGGGTCACATGTTATACTTAGAGTTATATAGGAAAAAGTAAAAAAAATATTCACATCAGAAACAAAAAGGCATGGAGCTTAGATATTTTGTATGTAGCATTGTCTAGAGGACCTCTACCAATTTTGTCCAAATCATTGCCCCTGGGTCAAAAATTGCTCCGCCCCAGTGGTCACATGTTTTACATAGAGTTATATCGGAAAAACTTTAAAACTCTTCTTTTCAGATACCACAAGGCCAAGACTTAAGATATTTGGTGTACAACATTGTCTAGTGGACCTTTACCAAGTTTGTTCAAATTATAGCCCCTGGGTAAAAAAAGACCCCGCCCCAGGGGTCACATGTTTTACATACAGTTATATAGGAAAAACTTTTAAAATCTTGTCAGAAACCACAAGGCTTAGAGTTTAGATATTTGGTGTGCAGCATTGTCTACTGGAGCTTTACCAAGTTTGTTCAAATCATGATCCTGGGGTCAAAACTGGGGTCATTTGATTTTACACAATGACTTATATAGGGAAAACTTAAAAAATATGCAGCTCTGAAACACCAAGGGCTAGACCTTCAATTATTCATTGTTATATCTCCCCCCAACCCTGCCCTTCTGATGGAGACATATTGTTTTTGCCCTGTCCATGGGTGTCTGTTTGTCTGTCTTTCTGTCACACTTCGTTTCCTTTCAATAACTTGAGTACCAGTTGACCCAAGGCCTTCAAACTTCACAGGGTTATTGCCCTTATTGAGAAGAAAAAACCCTATTGCTTTTTGGGTCAGTAGGTCAAAGGTCAAGGTCAGAGTGACCTCTAGAGTGAAAACCATTTCCACTCAATAACAGGAGTACCAGCCAGAGCCTTCAAACTTCATAAGATGATTACTTTTACAAAATATAAGAACCTTATTGTTTTTGGGGCTAGTATATCAAAGTGAAAAGTTTTTCTGCAGAGTAACTGTAGTTCTATTGCACCGAGAGCCTTCAAACTTTATAGGATAATTGTGTTTGAAAAACCCTATTGTTTTTAGGGTCCATAGGTCAAAAGTTAAGGCCAGAGTGACCTCTAGTGTGAAAACTGTGTCTGCTCAGTAACTGGAGTACCATTTTACCCAGAGCCTTCAAACTTCATAGGATGATTGATTTTACTCAGTAAAAGAACCCTATTGTTTTTGGGATCAGTAGGTCAAAAGTCAAGGTCACAGGGACCTGTAGAGTGAAAACTATTTCTGCTAACTGGAGTACCATTACACATAGAACCTTCAAACTTCATAGGGTAGTTATATTAGAAGAACCCTATTGTTTTTGGGGTCTGTAGGTCAAATGTCAAGTTCACTGGGACCTGTAGAATAAAACTATTTATGTTGAAAAATATGAGTACCGTTACACCCAGAGTCTTCAAACTTATTGCAAACTTATTCAAATTTGCGAACAACAAACACCCATAACAACCAGTAATGATACTTGTAACATGAGCAATGGGACTCAGATGAGCGATTTAGGGCCATCATGACCCTCTTGTTAATGATTCTGTTGACACTGTGGTGCAAAATGTAAAACAATGTGGTCGTGCTTGCTTACTCTCAAAGACAGATAATGCAGAGATGCTTTCAGGTTAATCACTATACACCTTTTGTTAATAACATGAAACAGTATTTTATAGATGCCTGCTTACCTATAGGACTGTCTTTGCCATGCCAGTTAGTCACCAGGTTTTAATGCTTTACAATGGATTCTTGAGATCAAACATGGTGCAATAATGAGTCAAATCATCGACGATTTTCTCTTTACTGGTCACAAAGATTCATCTTTATGCTTGATTTCATTACAAGAATTTATGAATATTGCTCAAGACATAGGAATTCCCATCAAATTTGAAAAAAAACCCACTTCATTCCCTACCACTTGCCTGGATATATATGGCATTGAAGTTCGCTCTGTCAATATGGTTACTCGTTTGCCAGATTATAAGGTGAAAAAGATTATTAAAGTACTGCGCGAGTTACTAAATTTTGCAACATCACGCGCTGTCTCCAGTCGCACATTTTTGCGGCGGTTGTATGATCTTACAATTGGTATTAGCTACCCCCTATTACAAAATAAGATTCCATAAAGAAGTACTTGCAGATTTAAGCATGTGGCTTTCATTTATGCAGTCATTTAATGGCAAATGCATGTTTCTGCAGGACAATTGGTCAAATTCTGAAATCCAGCGATCTTTTTGCTGATGCTGCATCTTATCTCGGGTTTGCAGCCGTTTTTGTGAAGGAGTGGTTTGCTGAAATGTAGCCAGATCATTTAAAAGATTTTCACATCAACATTTTATAACTGTTTCCTGTTGTCCTTGCCATAGAAATTTGGTGCAAAAAGATGGCAAACCATAAGGTTCATTCTGATAATATGGCTACAAAGAATGTCATAAACAAGATGACTTCAAAAGACGCTGTTACAATGTCACTTTTGTGCAGGTAGTCTTAGTTGTATGCATATGAACATACTATTTCGGACATGTCATGTGCCTGGTATGTCATATTTGGTTGCTGACCATCTCTCTCGTTTTCAATTGCAGGAGGCTTTTCAGTGCCGACCATACTTAGTCAAGACCAAAACAAGTGTTCCAGTCGATTTCCTTCACGTTAAAGTCCATCCGCACGTCGGATAATAACATGTGCGTTAGCAGATAGGAAAAAAAACTTACTACAAATACTGGCAGCAGTACACTGTATTTTGCAATTCTAATGGCTACCCGGTTGGTTTTTTAGTTGCTGGGCCTTGTCTAGTATATTTTCCAGCCTGCCTGCTTAATTTAGGATACAGAGTAAATACTGTTGCATCACATGTTTCTGCTCTAAGTTAAATTTAAAAAAAAATCCTTTGGTTTTGCAGAATGTGTCCCTAGCTTTCTAGTTAGGCAATTTTAAAGGGGGCTAACAAAATTTCGCTTATACCTCCAGATACTAAGTTACCAATTACATTTAGCATCCTCGCGCCGCTGGCCTGCCTGTCACAGTACCTTTGTTAACTGAGCGCCTTATCTTCTTAGCTATGTAATTTATGGCATTTTACGGGTTTCTACGTATTGGGGAAGTAACTGCTAAAACTCAAGCTGCCCAAGCAAACATAATTTAAAGACAAGATGTTCATCTAATCCCATGTCAAGCAGGCCCACAAGGGGTTGATTACACTTTGATTACATTCAAGCACAGGTCTCATCCAGTAACATTGTTTATTCCATCTAATGATAGCGAATCGGTTGTGTCCCGTTGCTGCTATGTTTGCCTACTTTCAGATTGCAAAACATGAGCATGGCCCCTTGTTCCAGTTTCCCATGTGGGGAATGTGTTACTTATTCCTCTTTCAATACACATTTACGCAATACAATTCAATACCATGGTTATAATCTGCAGTATTACAAATCACATTCTTTTTGTATTGGGGCGGCAACTTACGCTTGTCAAAGTTTATTTCTGAAGAAGCTATAAAACGTATGGGTAGGTGGAAATTACAAGCACTGCAGAGCTATATTCGGTTACCTTTAATAAAACTAATTTGACTCACAGTGACTCTACTTTCATCGTAGATAACGTTTTCATTTTTTCGTGTCTGTCTCACACCTTATTTGGAGGACAAATCATGTTTCAGCATAAGACTGCCATTATCATAGGCTTATAACATTATAATTATATTGATGGTCGATCGTAAGGTTGCTATGAATACAGACTAACAAATGTTATGCATACTTAATGTATGGTCCAGCATAAGGCTGCCATCACATCGTGTCTGTTTTTTCCATTGCTGTACATGTATTTTGCAGGCTGTTTATATTGTCGCTATACCTTATTTTGTTGTGGTTCAGCATAAAGCTGCCATAATCACATTGGTTTTGTTGCGTATTGCAAGCACTATCTCTTTGATATTGCTAGTTTTTTTTTTTCATATTACAGTAGTGTTACAATGCACATTTAAGGAAATTTGTTATTGTACTCCAACATATAGCTGGTATTTTAACCAACCTTGCATTATTGTGTCAAATGTTATAAGTAGTTGTTAGCATACCTGCAATATGTCAATTGTATGTTGCTACAATTTCCTTTATTTTTCATATTTGTTAGGATCCGTACCAGCGTATAGTATATAGCTTAGAATAAGTCTGCTAATGAATTTAATTTCTTTCTAGTATATTATACAGTACTGAAGTAGCATCCCTTTTCTTGTATACTGTGTAGTATCATTTTACTTCAGACTGAATTAGCATAATACATATGGTTTTAGATAATAGTTCAGCATAAGGTTGCTACTGATTTCGTTTGTTTTTAGTCTTTCATACAGTATAAGCATAAGTCTGGTACTAAATTTTTCGTTTATAGTCTTTTATTTACAATCTCTTCTACAGTATTAAGGTAGCAGTCCTACTTTTGCATATTGTATTGCTGTACTATTTTGTGAACTTAACAATTGTGCATATTACAGGAGCGGATTGGGTGGTCAACGGTCGTTAAGGCGCCTAGTATCAACAACCTATGCATATGACCCAAGTTTTCTTAAAAATCTATAGTTCCATTGGTTGTTAATTATATAATTTTGTTTTAATGTCATTAAAAAATGTCATTTTCCACCTCATATTTGTGTTTTTGTTCAGTCATATGCAAATGAACCACTCTTTACATATGCGCAGTGTCGTAAGATGTCTAAAGGCAAGCAGCAGAAAGGAAATATGTTGTAACTACCCATCAGAGCAAAGGCTGGTTCAAATAATACTTCATTGTAAATAAAATAGAGCAAAGGCTGGTTCAAATAATACTTCATTATAAATGAAATAGAGCAAAGGCTGGCTCAAATAATACTTCATTATAAATGAAATAGAGCAAAGGCTGGTTCAAATAATACTTCATTATAAATGAAATAGAGCAAAGGCTGGTTCAAATAATACTTCATTGTAAATAAAATAGAGCAAAGGCTGGCTCAAATAATACTTCATTGTAAATGAAATAGAGCAAAGGCTGGCTCAAATAACTTATATCTGTAGGGGACGTCATTCATATGGCCGACCGGTACCGACGATAGATTTTATGTAACTTTTAAATGTAACTTTTAACACAGAGATAAGCAACATTCCTCATTCCTTTATTTTAAAGACGATTTTGTTGTATGACTATTTTATAGTTTATTTTCTTTGGTACCGGTTGCTCATACAACAACAATACTAAGGAACCCAGTCATTTTAGACTCTATTACAGAACTAAAAGACACGACCTCGTAAGTAAAAACTAATACAAGGATTGCTGGCTAATCGGACATCGTCATTCACCTTGAAGGGATTCAGCCTTAAGATCCTTAAACAGGTAACACTCATAAAATGGAAAAGAAGAAGACTGGATTTCATTACCATTTTCCAACCGAAAGCAGAGCACGCAGCGTCATTTTTGAAATCCCATGGTCGTTGCAGCTACAAATCTAATCACTCTAAGAACGAGAGAATTGGGTGAGAAATATGCATGGTGTTTGCTTTTACCATCGTCATAGACTCTGCGTAGATTTTTGAGAATCTGATTAAAAACAATTTAGGTAGGAAGACTCTAATTAGCAGATCCATAATCTGCTGGTGAAACATAAGACTGGCATAACTTGGGTCACTGGTACGACCAACTGAACTGGCGTTAAGTATTCCAGATGAGACTGGTCCCATTTATCGAGCATTTAAAGATACACATGTTATTGTTTTGTTTTGCTATGGTATGCCTGATTCTTGTGATCGTTTAAAACCAAATCAATAAATTTTCTGAGCGGTGTTGGTCATACGATCAACTAGCATATACGGTGCTGAAACTTGGATTAGGTATTGTACTTGAAAAGAAAAAAAAAGGTAATGAAAAACATCATCAGTTGTTATTTTTGTTTTCAGTACATGCAAAATGAACATCATTGACTGTTGTAGAGAAATTCATTAAAAAGTTGTTTAATGCTGAATAAACACTTCAAATGACTATGCTTGGAAATTGATGGTTGTGCAGACTGGAGAACATAGAATAAGGTAATGGGCTATCTTTTGATATTTTAATGAAAATCTAATACAGATTAGTAGCCTGTAAATGGAGAATAGATTAAATGATTGATCATAAGTCATTTAATCAAATAGTTTTCTGTAAAATATAGAACGCAGTTATAATGAACTCACAGAGAACAGACGAGAACCTTAATTCTTTAAATGCCTATGAATAAAAAAAAATAGAAATTTAATTGGATCGCTTTTACCTGTAGGAACATTTCCAATAAAGTGATCATTTGTAAAGTAATGAAAATTTTACATTTTTTTGCTATTTGTTCATGTTAATATTTTCTCAGCTGAGCTTTGTATTATAAGGTAAGTTGAACGCTGATTATTTGCAAGCACTCAGTTATTAGATATAAAAAGATTATTGTGTGAGTGACTTTGCCTAGAGGTTAGTTGATAATTACAATAGATGTAAACAGTTAGGGTGAAAGTATTATGTTTAAATAGTATGGGGCGTCGATTATTTAGACCTTATGTCATTAAGAGCGGACAAATGTCTTTTGTATTATTCAGCCCGGATATTTTGAATGTTCGTATCCTTATTATTTTTTTTCTGTGTTAGGCACATCATTAAAGTCTTCTTGAATAGGTAGGTATTAGGCGTAAAAAGAAAATATAGAATACCGTATCTGTACATAATACATTTCAATACAAACGGGTGTTAGTATTTTTTGCTTTTGTGATTTCATTATTCGTACGGTTATTGGCTGTCTAAACATTTTCCAAAATGAAATTTTGAATTCAAAACGTTCAACGGTGATGGATATATATTTAATAAATTTTAAATTCAAGATACATTCCGAAAACGCTATGAAGAGGACGTGTTGGGTATATCCTGTACTGGTAGTGCTGCTCACGGGTATTCGGCACGGGTTTGGTGCAGACGGTAATGACGCCAAAAATCTACGGACAAAACTATTTGTAACGGATAGCTACGACAAAAAAATTAGACCAACAGACAATCAGTCGGACCCTATAGGTAAGATTTCTTTACCCATGCTTTATTCTATAATTTCATTGTGTTATCAGTATTTTTCATTACTTACGTAAGAAAATATTCTGCATTTTCAACGGAATTCTTATTTATTCATTTATCTGTATTCAAACAGCTATTTATATTCATCTTGCACCAAATTAATATGTACCATATTACTTCAGTAAAAATGTGTCCAGCACTTTCAATGAAATATTTATTAATTTCTCTTATATAAATTCCTATAAGAAGTAATTTTCATGCAGCATAAGAATTAAGTTCTTCCCATTTCAGGATGATCTCTCCCTCTCTCTTTCTCTCTCTCTCTTCCAAGTTTTATTTCCTTTGAATTGAACTTCAACTACGTCATGTAGGGACAAAGAAATGTAATCAGTACAGATCAGTGGAAATATGTCACATTTTAACTTCGGATAGGAACGATTGTTCGAATATTCGAAAAAATCAAATAAATAAAGCATCGTTGATATTTATAAATGTAAGCATTCTGAATATCAAAAAAAAAAAAAACACCAAAAAAAAAACCCAGTCTGGTATTGCGTTTGTTTATCCATGTCAGAAATGATCCAGTAAACAATAAAATTGCAATGCATAATTGGCAGGGGCAATCGTTACAGATAAACAGTTTACAACAGGCGTAATTATGATACCTTTTAATATTTTGTACATTTTGATATTGGTGCACGTTTATTTCACAAATTTTAGAAGTTGTTTGTCTCACAATATTCAAGCATTAACGTCATGTTTTACGAAAACGAACAACCACTCACGCTTATAACTCTAATGATATTACTTTTTAGTTGCTCAATCAGTAGAATAGCTGAAATATTTTCCTCTTATAAGTATATCGGAAAAAAAACCATCCTCGCTTTATGTTTGATCATCGAATATTGAAATAAAATGTATAAAAAATTGCCTCCCTCGTGTGTTTTGGACTTGTTTCAAGCGGTTTTAATAAACGGAATATATTATGTATTGCCAATCACTTAATAAGTATTTAAAACTTCCATTAAACAAGCCTTTTCTACACCATTTCTAGATGATACATAGCAGTGTCCCCGACAACGTACAGGTGATAAAACAGTATCAATGTTCGGATACATAAATTCGTGTAACTGACTGAACTGAAAAAAAAGAATATTCGAATATATGGCTAAGCGAATATTCGAATATTAATATTAGTATTCGTTCCCTTCCCTAATTTTTACCAAAATTTCATTAGATTTGTCATAATGTTTTTCTCTTGACGATTTCTTAGGAGAGATTGAAAATGGATCTCGTCGGATTAGAGAGAAGGTCACTAGCTCAAAGAAAAGATTGTTAATACGCAAATCTGTCTCAAGATTGAAAATGGATCAAACAGGAGCCTGTCTGACTAAAGCTCCTTTTCTCTGTATGACATATTATATAAGAGCATTTTGTTTTAAATAAGGACATGGTACTCAGGATAGCAATATAGGGCCATCATGACTGTCTCTTCATTATTAAAAATCTTCATATTGAGGCAAAACTTTCCTTTCTTTTGTTGAAATGGCCAGAAGAAGAGCTGTGGACAAAAGGGTTCAAATATCTTTCTACAACGTTGAAAAATATATATCTTTTCTGTTTTACTCAGAGGTGTATGTCAACCTTTACTTGTTGAACATTAACGAGCTAAGTGAGACGACAGAGACGTTGAAGACAACAGGCTACCTTTGGATATTATGGAGAGATGAGTTTTTACGGTGGACGCCGTCCGATTATGGCGGGATACAATATTACCACTGGCCTCAGGTACATACTAAAGGGCTTTTTTAACCATATGATCAAATATAACTAAATTGTGAACAGTTAGTAAAGAAATTTGTACACTGTTCTAGCTTCTTAGAATGCACGAGTGGAAAAAGTCATCAGATAATAAGATTTACCAGTAAACAAATTGAATGCATGAAAGCTGTTATTTATGTGCTTATATCTATAGGGAATTATTGACACCGAGAGCCGACTTCTGATATGTAGAAAGCCAGCTTGTTTCATACATACTTATTTCCGTTGCCGATTAAAGCACGTGTACTTTTGCTATCAGATAACTGCTTGATTAATTTATATGTCATAAATAAACCATAACAGAAAAAATATCTGTCATTTCTACGGAAAAGGTTAAATAAAAAGTCATATATTTTCACTTGTGCATTGCTAATGACGGTGTTCTTATTTTAAACGGGAATTAGGGAGATGTTTGGAAACCAGACGTAGCCCTAAAGAATTCATTCCTTGAGTACAAGGAGTTGGGCGTTTCCTCACTTAATGTGTATGTAGAGTTCGATGGTTTTGTCAGCTGGTATCCTTTCCAAGTAAGTTTCATGCCACAGCCTTTACTGCTAACCAAGTCATGTATATCATTCATAGTGGTAAATATTGCCGCAATCCATGCCACCAATCTGACTATGAAATGTGTGTTTTTACTTTGTTGGTAAGATAAATATAACAGTAGTTCAGTGTCATTGATAAGTCTAACTACATACTGTGATAAAGAAAGGTTCGTAACTGAGGGGAGACGTGTCTTTTCTGCTCGTTACAGCTTTAGTGGTTATGTAAACTGAGCTCCTAAAAAGCTAATTGCTGTTGAAATTAGGCTGTAATACACCATTCATATCTCCCACCCATTGACCGATCCTGGCCAGTCTACGTCCCAGTTAGTCAGTCAACAAACCACAGTGGCACATATAGGTAATTGATTAGCGTAACCTCGTTCAACCTTATTCAATGTCGATGTACAATATAATTTTGATAATTATTGGAAAAAATATATTGCAATACAGTTAACCGAACAAATACTCCGTTCAATATCTGTATTAAAACACAAAATCGATGCATCTATAAGTCACTCATAATCTATTTACTTTTGAATGAATCATTTTATCTTAATAAATATTTACTTTTCACAAAATTAATTTACCCTGCTGGGAAAATAACACGTTCTTGTCTCAAGGAAAAGTTATTGGCACCTTATTAGTTCAGACCTCAAATTAATACGATCATTGTATATTAGTAGGTCAAGCATTTTTAATTCTTGTTTTGATAGGTTTCCAACAATAGTTGTAAAACTATTCCGTCTGTGGAATCAACATTTTTCCCACTGCTGTCAATGGATAGAATTTTAACCTGTTAAACTTCTGACCTAGATTTAGTTGTCTTGCGCATAATGTTGTCCAAAGAATACATATAAACGTTTCTCATTCGAAACGAAAGTCCTTCATTGTGATTTTCTTTGCCCTTTATATGCCATAGATCTATACATCTACAGCTTTATACTATTAGCTCGAGGAAAATAATTAATTTATCTAAATTCATATTTATCATTTATTCTTAGAAGAATGAGAGACTTTCCTGACAACAAATTATCTCCCTTACTCAGATGACATCAAATGTAGACGAAATTGCACATAGGTCCTACAGTTGGAATCCTCTAACTTTATCCTTGTTTCTTTTTGTGATAGTCTTGACACTTAGTTGTGAAAATTGTCACTTATATATTAAATAAAAAGGATTATCCAAAAAAAAGTATGATGCTGTTAACAAAACAAGTTCCAAAACTAATTGTGTAATCTGACTTCCATTGTTGTAAATTAATAGGCTTTATTTTCACATACCAAAATAATAAACTAGCGACGAAAGCAGAGGAGTCCAAATGAAAGGACCTATGTTATATCACCGAGTCATCAGGGTGGATAATCCGCTAATGTGCCCATTAAATTTTCATCTGAAAACTGGGTTCTAATCAGTACTCGCGCCAGGACTTTTTCCTTGGTTCAAATCAGTACTCGCACCAGGACTATTTCCTACGATCGGATGTGGTCCAGTGGTAACGCGCTGGACTGGTATACCAGGAGTCCCGAGTTCGATCCCCCGCTCCTCCACTAACTTTACTAATAGGCTTTCGGATGAGACGTTAAACCGAAGTCTAATATATATCAGTGCTATACACTGCAAAAGAATCAGTGGTGTCTCTGGAATGGGATGCTTACTGTATCTTGCATTACCCCCACAACATAAAATAACTAATCTCTTCAGGAGGCGTCGGTCATATGGGCAACCGGTACAGACGATAAATAAGCTCAAATAGATAGAGATAGACTATTTCCTGACTCGTATTACAATGCCGGAATACGGAAAGCAACTTGAGACTCTCACGATTAGATATATTCATGACTTACTTCTTGTACAAGTTTGCAAAGTTGTGACAGCAGTGATTTTCAATATCAATATACAACGTAATCAATTAATTGTATTTTGTAAGATAGAGGCTTTTGGTATATCGGTTTATCCAACCAGTTTGTGCTTAACTTGTGCCTGCACATAACACTTTTCACACACACACACACACACACACACACACACACACACTTTTCTAATCGTTTCTTTGTGAATACAATAGAAAATCGTTAAGAACGAGAGCTTAACGACAATTAACGCATATCTTTTGAAAATCAACAACCCGGTTAAATTCATGGAGAACCATGTTCTGCAGAAAGTATTTAGAAACGATCCTTAAAATCTTGATAATTATTAGTTGAGTTTGGTAATTTACTACAACGCTATTGTGTATATTGCCACGAAAAGTATTTTTATATTGAGCATGACTTATACTTTGTTGAATAATACACGAAACGAACAATTCGTTTTACTTTAACAACACAATATGAGTTACAAAAACTTGTTTCCGAAACGATGTAAAATACCGGTCAATAGGTTTTAAACGAACAAAGACCTATCTAAGTCATTTAGCATATCAAGACATGGATATCAAATAGTTTCTGTTTGCAGGTATTTCAGTCGACGTGTTCTGTAGACATTACTTATTTTCCATTTGATGTCCAAGAGTGCAAACTGAAGTTCGTGGCATGGAGTTATTCAAAAGATGAGGTGCGCACGTTTCTGCATTAAATGGATATAAGTTTGTTAAATGCATTCCAAAATAGAACTATTTTATCGGTTATATAACAATCTACATGCAGTATACTGTTTTAGTGTCATGAGAATCACACTCCTCACATATAAATTACCATCATCTTGACTGATGGCTGCACCATACGCTACATAAACGTTCATAAATACATTGTTTGCTGTTAAAAAACCTTGTGAATGAATGTTAGGTTTTGGAAGCGAGAATATATTTTTTATTCTTTCTTTTCCGTACTATATACTACTTCAGATAAGTGGATTAGACTTTGGAAAGAAGAAACACATTTCTTAATGTTCAGTGTTGTTAAAGGGCTTTTTTCTGTAATAACTAAAAGCATCTATGTTGCGCTCCGTTGTAGGTTACAATGGTGAGCGGTGAAAAAGGAATACAGATGACTGAATATGAGACAAATTCTGAATGGGACGTGATTGATACTAGCTACAAGGTGGATTGGGATTCCGGCGAAGCTGCCGTCGTCTTCAACATCAAAATAAAAAGAAAACCTCTCTATGTACTTCTCTCACTGATCATGCCTATAATCATGTTGGCCATTTTGGATATTTTTGTGTTTGTTTTACCATGCGATAGTGGAGAGAAAGCGAGTTACGCAATTACCGTCTTTTTGGCCTTTGCTGTCTTTTTGTCAATAATATCGTCGACATTTCCAGAAAATTCCGAAGTTGTTGCCATCTTTTCCATATATCTCATTATCCAGACCCTACAAAGCACAATTATCTCCCTTTTAGCTCTCGTACTCATTCGATGTTCATCTTTTGATGATGACGTTACACCGGTACCGCGGTGGTTACAGGCCGTTCTCCGGTTGGCTGGATGCCGACCATGTCGTGAACGTCGAAACAAAAACAAAATTGATGATTCAAAGATCGATGATAAAGTTAAAGGTTCAAAGAAAGACAATGATTTACCATCAATGGATGTGATACATTCGGACTACTCTTGGAAACAAGCAATCAATATCCTGGATAGAGTTTTCTTTGCTCTCTTTTCCTCTATTTTGCTCGCATCAACAATCCTTTTCTTTGTGACAACTGCAGGCCAACGCAGTTAGTTATTGTAATTCTATTGTGTTCTTAAATACAATGGTTAGACATCGAACTTCATCTTGATCGAAGACATTGAACGGGTTTGCTTCTCTAGAAAATTTTAAGAAACATTTTTGTTTTGGTAGAATTTTTTCAGATTTTTCAGCTCTCTGTTTCTGTTTAGATGATATACATTGTAATTGTCAATACATAAAAAGAGGGGAAAAGACTTTTTCATTATCTTTTCACATCCTAGCATTTGATAAGACAGCGCATCTTGCATAATATGTTGATAGTTTTAAAAAATGTTGGTGAAATGCTCCTGAAAATATAGTTTGCAAAGTAACCAAAGGGATGTAACTCCTAAACTAGCAGTTAGTTGTTAGCTTAGTAAAATATAACAGAGGTCAACCAGACAAGTTTCTTGTCATATACACCAAATCAAAGAAAACATAGGTACTAGAACATAGATCCATTTCGACAAAAAATGTTTCTTTTTAGAATAGAATTGCTTAAACAGTTTAGGTAGGTGACTGTTAGGTGTAATATCAAGCTTTGGCCTCATAATTTTAGAGAAGATTTTAAAAAATTAATGCTTTTAAATTTGGTTACCTTCAAATACATTTAGCAGATCTAGCGGCGTAACCGTAGCGGTCCAGCGGCCTAAGATATACATTGTGTATTAAAATAAATTTAAATATTTTTGGACCAAATGTTAAAACAACAACAATAAAAGGGGTTCGGTGTGTATTTTTGCAAATTCAAAATTGATGGTTTTTCATTAAAAGAGTTATATACTATGTGAAGGCTGCTAGCGGCCTAAGATATACATTGTATATCAAAATAAAAATTATATCTTTAAACCAAGTGTCAACAAACAACAACAATAAAAGGAGTTTGAGGTGTATTTTTGCATGATTTGCTATCTGAAGGCTACTAGCGGCCCAACGACCTAACGGCTTAAGACATACCTTGTGTACCACAAGAATAATATTATCTCTGGACTAAGTGTCGACAAACAACGACAATTACAGGGGTTCTGTGTGTTGTTGTTTTTTTTTTTGGCAAATTTAAATAAAAAGGATTTTTTGAATTAAAATATGTCACAAGTGGTAAAAAATCACGGCTCGACCGGGACTCGAACCCAGAGCCTTCCGCTTACAGGGCGGACACTCTATGATAAGCTGAACTACCGAGCCACACGGTTCTGTCTTATCGATTTATCACCTATTAACCTGTACCCGGCTACATATACCCCTCCAAATTAAGAATTCGTCACGAATTCTCAGAGTCACTGAGAATATTGTGAAACACTCTCGAGGTGCCGAAGCAGAAGCCAAGTTATATCGTAGGTTATTTACGTTGGGCGCCAAAGGTAACAGGTGGTGAAAAAATCGTGGCTCGACCAGGACTCGAACCCAGGGCCTTCCGCTTACAGGGCGGACACTCTATCAACTGAGCTACCAAGTCACACCTGTACCCGTCTACAAATATTTGCCCAGCGGCCTTGCGGCCTAAGATATTCATGGTGTATCAGAGTTATAATTGTATTTTTGAACTCAGTTCAAACAAGCACAAAGGCAAAAATGGGTTTGGGGTGTAATTGCAGATAATAAAGAAAAAAGAGAGTTTTACAAGAAAGGATGTATTGCTATCTTAAGACTGCTAGCGGCCCAGCGGCCATAAATATACATAGAGTTAAAACAGTATTTCTGAACTCAATTCTAACAGACATTCTAAACAAAAGGGGTTTGAAGTTTATTTTTTGGAAGCTGAAAAGTGACGACTATTTTTCATGAAAAAGAAGTGTTTGCTATCTGTAGGCTGCCAGCGGCCTAGCGACCTAGGATTTACATGATTATAACAGTAATATGGTAATTCTGAACTCCTTTTTAACAAAGACGTTCAGGGCGTATCTTAAAGAATAAATTTTCTGTCTTCTTTTTCCTTTTTCTTTCTTTTCTTTTTTCAGATAATGAGATGGATTATGTTATTTGTTGAAACTGAGTTCACTATGAAACACAACGTATACCTACAACTGCTTGACCGCTGGGCCGCTAGCAGCCTAAGGCATATTACAAATATTCTACTAATGAAACGAAATCGTCATTTTTAAGGTTGCAAATATACACCCAAAACGCCTTTTGTTTATGTTGTTTTCTGGAATTGAATTCAGAAATACAATTTCAACTGTACTATGTACATCATAGGCCGCTAGCAGCCCCCAAAAAGCTAAAACTTCTCTTCATGAAAAGCCTTTAATTTTGAATTTGCAAAACGACATTTCGAACCGCTTTTGTTTATGTTGTTTGTTTGCACTAAGTTCAGAAAAACTATTTCAACTGTGACACTCTATGTATATATATAGGTCGCTAGGCGAACAGCAACCTTACAAATGTTAAAACTTCTCTTTTTTTTTTGAATTTGCAAAAAGACAACCAAATCCTCTTTTGTTTATAATGTTTGTTTGCAAAGAGTTCAGAAAAAAAATCTATTTTAACGGTGACACTCTATGTATATCATAGGCTCCTTGGCCACTAGCAACTTAAAAAGACAGAAATTATTATCATGAAAAACCTGACAAAAGGTCACACCAACCCCCTAATGTTATGTTGTTTGTTTGCACTTAGTTCAAAAATACTATTTTAACTGCGAAGCACTACGGCCGCTTGGCAGCTGGGCTGCCAGCGGATTAGAAAAGCTAGAACTTCTCCTCATGAAAAAATCTTTTAAAAAAATCAAAAGGACACCAATATCCTTTTTTATTGAATTGAATTCAAAAAAACTAGTTTTACTGTGATACAAATTGTTCGTAATATAACTTACGCCGCTTGGCAGCACAAAAATGACAATACTTTTTTTCCTGAAAAAAACTTCATTTCTTGAATTTGCAAAAGTTCACACCAAACCCCTTGAGTTTATGTTGTTTGTTTGAACTTAGCTCAAAAGTACCATTTTAAAAGTGATACACTATGTACATCTAAGGCATAAGCGGCCTAAAAATAGCAAATACTTTCTTTTTTGAATTTTCAAAAATATATCCCAAACCCCTTTAATTTTTTTGTTTGTCTATACTTTGTTCAAAGATATTACTATACCCCTCAGACAACGAAGTTGTAAGGGGTATACTGGACTTATCATGTTCGTCCGCCCGTCGGGTTTTATTTGTCTGGGGCATTACTCAAAAAACTATTGGAGAGATCAGCTTGAAACTTCATGGATGGATAGATCTCATTAAGGAAAAGTGCAGTGTCTAAAAACCATAACTTTCTTTTCAACAATGTTGGAGTGATTGCCTTTGTATTTTTTTCATACTTAATTTTTGTCCGGGACATAAAGGAACATGTTTCCATATATCAACACCCTATCAACAAAGCGACATGCGAAAGGTATTGACATCAGGACAGTGGCTGTTCGAGTTTTCATTGTGATACACAATTAGGTTGTTAGGCTGCTTGGTCACTAGCACCCTTCAGATGACAAATACCTTTCTCATGAAAAAACTCCTCTTTTTTAAATTTGCCAAAATACATACCGAACCATTTTTACTGTTGTTGGTGGTTGACACTTCTTTCAAAAATATATTCTTATTGTGATCAAAGCTGTATATCTTAGGCCGCTGGGCCACCAGGCCACTACGGTTAGGACGCCAGGCCTCCAAGAAGCTAGGCCGCAACAGTAAGTCCGCGAAGACGCCGGGCTGCCAACTTCATGAACATGCAAAGTACACCCCATTAAATTACAGCGACATTTGACCAGGGTTTTCAAAGATAGAAACAAAGCAGTTTGAGACCCGACGATAAATGGTGGACACCAGACTGAACTCAAGCGCACCAAGTGCGCTTTCTTTTCAGTTGATCAAATATACCAAATTAACCAAACTTAAAAAATGGCATTGTTTCAGAAACATTTTACGCATCACTTTTTTTTTTTTCTTCAATTCATTGTAATTAGAAATATAATGTCTTACACCTTTTACATCTTTTGAGGCAACCATAATTACTGGAAAAAGACAACATCAGGGCAGACAAAAAGTGTCCATATTTTTTATCTTCAGCTGAAATTGGAATAAACCGAATTTGTGGTTTGAAACATATATAATAATTTGTGACGTTGTTTCAATGGTTTGGAATTGCCGTTTGATTCATTTCATTGTACAGAACTGACACATATATTATAATGATGTAAAATGATGACCAGATTTCAAAGGCAATTCTAAACCCTGGACTTCATGAAAATTCAATTAGTTTTAGTATTCTAGCTATGAATTAAGTATCTGTAATTTGATTTTGTAACGTTTGTTGACTCCAATTGTAATTGTACTACGGATTTTGGTTCATCTTTCTAGTTTTCATTTACTTCGTAATATTCCTGTTTGTTTTATTGTTGCATTTATTATCAATTAGTCACTGAATCAGAAATGATAGACGGTTATCTAACAAAAAATTGAATAAATAATTGAAACAAATATCAAAACATGATCATGGAAACTGAACTAATTTGCAAATAAGGTGGTTTTAGTCATTAGATTATATATTAGATATGATCGCTTTCGTGTAATGATATTTCAAATATAGTATTAAATGTCATCATTTTAGATGTCACTGCAACATGTTTCTCTGATTATATAGAGGATTCTTTTGCACAAAAGCCTGCATTTAGTCTTATATGATTATTTTGTTTTTCTCCCTTTAAATACAAGATTATATGGCGATTATATATTGACTTACTATCATTCTTCATTATGCGTACAGCTCACAAAGAGCTAGATTTATTTTTAATGAATAGGCCGTTGTTTCAAAATATTTCAACAGGAATAAAATTTATTTCTAATTAAAACAGTTTATTTGAAACGCTATGAAAAAGACGTATTGGCTATATTCTGTACACTGTAAAAAATGGGAACATGTAACACGTTTTACCGGTGTTCCAAAGCAAAACATCTCTGTTTTTAACCTAAACATATATGTTCCATTCAAAACACTATGCGTTTTACTTATGTTTAGTCGTTGAACGTAAAACGGTAGTGTTTTAATTGAAAACGGTCCGTTTTCTTTTCATAAATCATTAGTGTTATTGAAATTCGTAGTATGGTGGGCAGCAGATTGAAACTGCCATAAAAGGAATAAAACACCAAAAGAGTCAGAAAAAAACAACTTTTCAAGCTGATATTCGTCGAAGTGCAAACAGCTGAAACGCCAACTGTTTACTGGCGTGAGTGCAGTGTGCAAATCGGATACGCCAAATAATCTCTAAAATGTTTTGACGGCATAGACTGTTTAGTTACAACAATATGATAAATAATACAATAAACTATTTTTTCTTATGTAAAATTTTTCCTAAATATAATATAAAGTTTAAGTATCAGTGCGATAATTTTCTGTAGGTAAGCGGTTGATTTTGATTAAGAGATTCAAATTTTTGGCGGTTCAACAACATCGAGCGTCTGGCAGTTTCAACAATTTGGAAAATCTCATCTCAAATTCATGTATAGTTTCTGCTCTAATGTGCTTCGTATATAACGGTATATCCATTGTTGTGTCGTGTCGAAGACACTGTAACTTTTCAGGGTTAATCGTCAATGCATTAAAAAGCTATTTAAACAAATCGTTTTAAACTTTAGCAACCCCACCCACTTAAATATATAAAGACTTTAGTGAAAGTGCTGTGTGGAGGCTGTACAAAGTTGTGCCATACATAATCTAGGTGTTTTATTCTCTTACTTCATATTATAGTTTTAGTTTTCAACAGTAAAATGTTTTTTTGTTCCATGTGTTGTTTCAGCTCAGCTGTTTATGATAAATACACAGCTCATATGGTTAGGCAGCATAGAAATGATTCAAAATTCATTGTAAATTGTTGTTTTGGTGACTGCCAGTATGTCAGTAAGAGCTGGAAAGCATACAAAATGCATTTGTTACGCAATCATAGAGAATTTCCTGTAGAACTTGTTAATGAGGAAAATGCAGGTGATGAAATTATTGTTGAAGGATGTGAAAATAATCACAATGTTAATAATGATGCTATTGATAATCAGAAGTTTGTGGAGGCAAAGTTTTTGTTGTCATTGAAGGTTGATCATAACATATCAGACAGAGGCATTCAGTCAGTAATAGCAAATGCTAAAGATTTAATTTTAAATCATTTAATTCTGTACAAGGAAAAGATCAGAAATATTCTAATAAGAAGTGGGCATGATGCCGATTTTCTAGAAAATATGCCTGTAGGTGAATTCTTTGAAGACCTTACTACTAAACATAAGCATTTAAAATTTTTAGAGGATAATTGTGGGTTGGTACGAAGTGTCCCTGTTCTACTTGGTGAAAAATTGTCTAGGGTTCATGGAAATATTAGAAATGTGAAACGATTTGCCTACATTGTTCCTTTCAAAAGCACCTTAACAAGACTACTGTCTATGCCTGAAGTTTGGTATTGGGTAAACCAGTCACATTGCAGCAGTGATGGTATTATGAGAGACATATGTGACGGGTTTCATATGCAAGAAATTTTGAAGAATGGATTTTTCTTGAAATTATACTTTACTTAGATGATATAGAAATTGTGAATCCTATTGGTAGCCATGTTAAAAAGCACAAAGTTACTATGATATATTTCTCCATTGCAAACATTCCGCCTGAATTTCGTTCCAAGTTTGAAGGAATTCAGCTGCTTGCCATTGTCAAAACCACTGATGTTAAGAGCTTTGGGTTGCAAAATCTTTTAAAAGACTTTACTGAAACTGTGAATCAGTTAAAAAAAGATGGTGTGACACTGTCTGTTAATGGCTGTGATGTAGTTGTTAAAGGGTCTTTGATTATTGTAGCTGCTGATACACCAGCAGCTCAGTTTTTAGGAGGATTTAAAGAGGGTGTAGGTTTTGCAGATAAAGTGTGTAGAACCTGTCATGCTTCAAAAACTGACATTAAGAGCAACTTTTTGGAAGGTCAGTTTCAAAAAAGAAATTCAGCTGATCATTTAGAAAAAGTCACACTTATGGAGGGATTGAGTAAAGCAGGCTTTAAGTACTGGAGCAAAAAGTGGGGAATTAATTTCAGAAGTCCATTGCTAGAAATTGAGGATATTGACTTGTCAGTTTGCTTAGTTCAGGATCCAATGCATATACTTACTGAGGGTCTACTGGTTAAAGAACTTTGTTTGATGTTGTATGACTTTATTGTTTTCAAAAGATATTTTACAATATCATTTTTAAACAATGCATTAAATGACTTTAGTTATTCCTACTTGGAAGAGAAGAACAAACCAGAGGTTATCAGTGTAGATCAGCTTTTAAATTGCAGACTTAAGCAAACATCAGCATCAGTGATAACATTATGTTGTGTATTGCCTTTAGTTCTTGGACAGAAAGTGCCAGTTGGTAATGGTAAATGGAAAACATTCCTCCTACTTATACAAATTACATTGCTTGCAACAAGTCCTTATGCTACTGATGATACTGCTTCAGTTTTGGAGCAGCTAATTTATACACATAATGATAATTTCACTTCTGAGTACCCAAAATCCCCATTGACCCCAAAGTCACACTATTTGGTCCATATTCCAAAGCAAATACAAAGGTTTGGCCCTGGAAGGAATCATTGGGTAATGAGATTTGAAGGAAAGCATCTCTTCTTTAAAAATATAAAATTGAAATGTTTTAAAAACATAGCTCTGAGTCTGTCAATGAGGCACCAGCTGTGGATGTGCTGGAGACAATTGGGAGTAAATGGGAAATGTTCTGAAAACTTTTTGTACAGTGTGGATTCTATTGCTGATCTGCAGGCTGTTGACATAGTCCACTGTCACTTAGTGGTGAAGGACTTTTTAAGGATATCAAACTTGCATGTGTCTTCATTATTTACTGCAAAAGAAGTTGATATCAAGGGTCATAAGTATAAGTTGGGGTGTGTTTTAGCACTTGATTATGTTGACAATTGTCCTACATTTGGTGTTGTTGATCAGATATTAGTAGTTGCTAATGAAAAGGTCTTCATTGTAGATCAGCTTGATATTCTTGGTTTTGACAGCCATACACTTTATTATGAAGTCAAAAGGTCAAATAAAATATCATGCTTCAAATATTCGGATCTAAGATTTGTATGGCCTCTGTCAATGCACACATACAATGGATATACTGTTGTGTTAGATAAATATTGTTTTTTTTGTGAAATTATTTAAAAAAGAAAAAACAAGGAAAAATGTCGAGCAGGTTGCAACTCAATATGTTGAAATGCCTATTGCTATTAAAGTTTTTGTTTAGTATGAACATGACGACCCTGTCCCTGTTCAAAGTATGTGATCATTCGAGAACTTTGAAGAAAGTGGTATTGGCCAAGACATCATTGACAGACTTGCTTTCTAAAGGTAACTGTTCTTTTTAATGCATACTGACAATACTTTCTGCTACAAATTTAAGGGATCTTTCCATGCAGTGTGATTCAACTTTAAATTCCTTTACCTGCCTTACTCGAGAAAAACTTCTCTTTATAAACAAACAAAAAAAACCTTGATACTTCGGTTTCATTAATTTTGGTGCATCCATTCTGTGATTTCCTTAATAGCATGACAGCACCTTTTCACCTTCTATATTTGATGCCAATCTTGCTATTTCACATTTCAAAATTTTAACAATTGTGTGAAAACAAAATTCACAAAGCAAGTGAGTAAAAGTTGAAATGAATATATTCACTATCATGGATATGCTAGATGTCTGCTCTTCCATAGTGATTATAGTAAAGCTCTAATAAACCTTACTATAATTATGAAATCATGACCTACATATTTTGAATTATGTCAGTGTAATCCGAAAATGTTTTGTAATTTTGCTGTGACGAGTTTCTGATATCCAACTAAGTAAAAGGTCTAGGAAACATTACTTCTTTGTATCATCAGTTGTAATGCTCAATTTGTGAGCTGCTTTTTATATTTTTTTTTTACTTTTTTACATTCGTAATATACTCTTTCAGCTAAAATGAAATAAGATTTGGAGTACAGTGATCTCAGACTTGTCATTGAAAAGGATGGAACAGAAGTGGATGAGGATGAGGCTTTGTTGTTTGTTAAGGATGAAGTCCTCATGGTGCTAGGTCCAGAACAAAATTGGACGCAAGTTGAAAGTCAGTCTCGACAAACAGTTGAAGGAGGGCAACCTCGACAAACACTTGAAGACACAAGCACAAATGCAGCAGGTTTGTTATACCCTTATGGCAACCATGCAATTGCCAATAAACCATTCTGTCTATTTATCACAACCTTAAAATTGTGCTTAGGGGGCCTCCGTGGCCGAGTGGTTAGAGTCACTTGGCCGTCACGGCTGTGGGTTCAAATCCCCGCTGGATACATGGAATCTTTCATGTGAGGAAGCCATCCAGCTGGCTTGCGGAAGGTCGGTGGTTCTACCCAGGTGCCCGCTCAGGCCTGAAATAATGTCTGAAGGGGCACCTGGCGTCTTCCTCCAACACTAAAAGCTGGAAAGTCGCATTATGACCTACACTGTGTTTGTGTGACTTAAAACCCAACAAAATAAATAAATAAAATAAAATTGTGCTTAAAGTTTAAAACAAAACACAAATATTTTCAGTGTAGGTAAAATGTTTAAGCTGATACAAAGTTTACAAACTGTATTGTGGCCCAAAGTAGAGATGTACCGGTAAGAACATTTTTTTTTAAAGATTTATTATGCTCTGTCATTTGATAGATGAATGACATAATTCAACATTTTATAATAAGATATGCAGTGTGAACAAAGTTTACAAAGGCTTGAATTTTGGGGCTTATCTTGTGAGAGCTCAGTTTCATTTGAAGTACAGTCGTATTGGTTTACACAAATTATTTAATTTAACTACACATTCCAGTTTCTACATCAGAAAGCACAGTAGCCGTGGAAGTGAAGCCAACAATTGACATTCCAAAGTTCAGTGATTATGTTACACAAAGGCTTCATGCCAAAGAAAGCCACCTAGTATGGAATAAGATGATACAAGAGGCAGCTTACTACTACCTTGCCCATTTTCCTAACATAGGAATCAACAACAGCTCAGCAGACTATCAAGCAGTTGGTCGGAAAATGTTAACCGCATTCCCTGCAATTAGTCGGGAAGGAACAAATCCTTGGGTACTACATTTTGATAATCGTTATATGCTGCTAACTTGCTACATTTTACTGAGTACATGGTTTATTGTGTGAATGTAATATGACAAGTTCAAAGGGACTTTTCGTTTCGTAAACACATATTTACCAAACTTTGTCTGAAAATTTCAGAAAATTATGATCTGTGGATGCAGAGTGAATCAATTTACAAATGTATTATATATATAATTTTCCTTTTTTATAATACTATTCGAATTGTGAATCAAAATAGCCTCTCGAATTTGATAATCAGTTTTTATTGAAATAGCCCTACTTGCCACTTAAAGTAAAAATTCAGTGAGGCAAATCTAACTGCTAGTACATTATTTTTATATTATATCTCCTCTAATGTAGAATTAAAACTGACAGTGATTATTGTTGAACTACACTTTTGCAACTAAATGTATCATAAATGTTCAGAAAAATTCTTTCACATGAAAAAATTGTTCAGGCAAGTTGAAGTCAGTGTGGGCAAGTCAGTGTTGTCAGACTTGCCCTGCGGGCAACAGGGTTTGAAAAAGTTTGTTAAAAGACCCCATGATATTATAGTTAAATGTAAATTGAGATTAAAAACAGATTTGGTATTTGTCACTTTACAGTTGTTTATTTTTTCATTTATTGTAGAGTTTCTTCACAAGTGCATTGAGTCAGAAAGTAAGAAGAATACGTTGGGACAATAAAAGAAAAAGCCAGTCGTCATCATTGGCTGACAACACTAAACCACAGAAATCGCCTAAAAGATTTCGGATTGAGTCACCGCCAGACACAGGTGATTTGGATGTCAAATCATATGAGGAGCATGTGAAGGAATTACAGACAGAAATGGGGAAGAAGAATGTAGACGTTGGACACGTGAAAACTCTACTGAAAGCAACATTTAAGCAGAGGAGGGTCTGGATAGCACAAGTTCCAGGTGGTGAGGTGAAGTCAATCCTTGAGAAGTTCCCATGCTTCAAGGATGCACGCTTTGTAAGTACAGTTGCTAAATGAGATTGGAATTTATTGTACTTAAAATATTTAAATTCTGTAAACATTGAGAAACTGTTGTGCAAGTAGTTCTAATTTTATTAGACTTTGGAAGAAAAAATATTTTATATTAGGGTGACTTTACCAAAAATTAGGTAACAATATTTTCCTGACTTTTTTTACATTGAAAGTTGCAAAATAAAGCATCATTCATAAGTGTTTAATAATATGAAATATGTTATGTTAAACTTTTTATATTGAATTGGAAAGTTTTTGCTTTAACAAGGGGGTGCTGCAGTTTAGTTTGATTTTGATTCATCCCCAAAACCAATTAAAACAAGGGTCAGGGATGAAAGTTGAGGTAGGTCAGAAAACTCTAAACACATATTTTTTTCCCATTTATTCTGGCCTAATATAATTATTCCTTAATAACACATATCTATATGTGTGTGTGTTTATAATTTTTTACAAATATCTTGCAGATTATGTACGAGCTCAAGTTGATATTGAAAGTATCAAATCTTGTACCAATGGCCAAGCAGTTAGAGGTTATGTTTGAGACAGCATCTCAGTTCATGAAGAATGGATCAGTAAGTTACAGTTGCTTAATATATACTAAAGCTATTAAGTTCTTAGTGTAATTTAGTGTGCAATAGTATTGCGTCTATACAACACAGGAAAATTAAGTGAACAAGGTAGGTGAAGGTAAAATTTTCTAGTAAGTCTTTGAAATGGGATAGCCTTCTCCTGGTCTCAGTGGACTTCTCTCAGATCATAGAAATATCACCTTAATGCGCCACTGTCATTTTTGCCAGGGTACGCCAGTGAAACAAAATCTTAATCCGATAAGACAAATGTGTTCAGATTGCTGTAATTGAGCTATTTAAGACATAATAATAAGCTTCCTTTGTCTAATATGTTAATAAGATACTAGTAGGAATTCTAATAGTAGCAATGCAATTAAATCAAGATTATACAAATGACTTCCTATGCTTTATCAAGTGCTATTTAAAATACAGGAACATATTTATTATTTTGATTCAAATTGACTATTTAGAAAATATAGTGTAAAAGAGCAGACTATTCATCTTGCGAGTAAAAATGCAAATGCGTATTTTACAAAATGTTAGTCACAGTTTAGGTTCCCCTATGTTTATGCAGAAAATGATAGCAGTTGTGTTTGAATTTAGAATAAAAATTGCCTTTGTGCAAATTGTATCTGATGGCTAGTTAATTCTTACAACATATATTTAATCCAGACAGCAGATGATGTCCAGATTCTCAAGTTCATGGAGTCTGAAACCAGCTTTAAGCGTGGCAAGGGGCAAAAGACAAAGTCTCTATTGCAAGATGTTGAAGTAAGTACTTTAAGATGGATTCTATGGCCAAAAAAAATCAGTGAAAATATGATCTATAAAATAAAACTAATCGGGCCTGTATAACATTATTTTGTTGAAAACTAGTTTTCAACTCTTCATGATAAAGGATGTAGATAAGGTTTGCTTATAAATAACTACCATTTTGTCAAGCTTGATTTCAGCTTTTGGTAAGCTCAACATAATCATCACAATGGCAGTTTGGTGTTTAAGATCTATTTATTTTTTGCTTTCCTTGACCGTATTTTTGTAATTACTCTGTGTCTGGTCAGGTTCCAAGCTGTTTGTAAAGGCTTCAATATTAGGTTCCCGCAGTATAAGGGTTAAATGTTAATGATAAAGAGTTGGTATGTTCCGTGCAAGACCCATAGGTTAATGTCACACTTGAGTTAAAAGATCAAAATGGGTATAAAACATTTCTGCCGGAATTTTTCAATGTAATTCGTGAGAGGATTTTGAATTACCTGTTGGTGTGACAAATAAATAAATAAAAAATTGTAAACTAGATATCCTTCGAGCGACTGACACTTTTGCAAGTATTTTCCTAATGACCCCCTACCTCCAAGTTTCGTCTTTCAGTCCGATTGGGCACTAAACTGGGATATTTTAACCTTATGAAAATGTGATTTAGTGGTGTATGACATTAATTCGCGTGTAAGAGCTTGTGATTCTAGAAAGTGACGTCATGCGCAGGGCGTCATGACAGTGTATGCTCGGCCAACTTAAAAAAAGAAAGAAAAAAATGGAAGGAATGACCCAGTTTCAGTGAATCCAGCATGCATAGCTTTGTCTCTCTCCTCTACCTTGAATGTTCATCTTTTCGAAAAATACAACATTTTGGCAGGAAAGGTCACGTGACACACACCTGCTCAGAAACGTGTTGGCGGTAGAAGTCAAATTTTCCATTTTGTCAAATTTGCACGGACATACGGTTTTAAATGGATACAGCGGTGTCCAAAATTTGTCCTTGACCTTGATCACATGACATCCCGTATTTTGCCATATATACTTTTCAATGATGGGGCCGCATCCATATTTGGGAAGTTAATGTGGAATCAATGGAGGCCTAAAGGTGCCATCTTCGCGGTTACATTTTATTACGTTACCGTCGTAAGGATATTGCCTAGAAATTTTTGAATTTAGATTTTTGCTGTTTCCAGCTTTTACAAAGACAGTCACACTGTTCAGTATGTTCAGCTTTTTCTTGAAAATATCTGCATTGATTAAACCAATACAAATTTGCACTCTACTTTCAGTTAACTGAGTCTGTCAAACTGGATACATTGTTGACGTCCAGTGCAAAATCTGCACCTAAACTATGTGCCATAAACAGGGAGAGCCAACTTGTTAACATAGCTATTGTTGCTGATGGGGTTTACATACTTCTAGATAGTGCTGAAGTCATTCAAGCGCTTCTTGTTCTGGTAGCTTTCTACTATATGATGGATTTAGAATTTCCACGATGTTACTCGCAAATCCTCGGCTTAGTGCAACATGTAAGCTTACAGCAGCCATATGATGGTTTCAAAACCAGTTCATATGTTCACTTTTTAAAAAAGTTGCAACTGGCAATGGAAAAAAACTAACATTGTTAAAAACATAAGTAGCTAAAGAACCTAGTTCACTGATATTAGTTCTCTATAACAGTTTATTGGGAAAGTAAAAGTATTTTGTGTAAATTTGTTATTTACTAGTGTTCATTTAACTCTTTGCTTTGTTCAACTATTTATAGCTAGCAATGTTTCAAGTGTTTTTTCATGTATTGATTAAAACTCCCTTTAAGATATCTCGTGGATATAGCTCAATTTTTTTCAGTCTGTCCACTTTGCTTAATAGGTAGAGTGAAGGTCTACGGATCGAGGGGTCGTGAGTTCCAGCCCTTGGCAAAGCACATGTTCTCCGTGACGATTTGGTAGAATACAATGTGTATGAAATCATTCGTCCTCCACCTCTGATTCATGTGGGGAAGTTGGCAGTTACTTGCGGAGAACAGGTTAGTACTGGTGCAGAATCCAGGAAAACTGGTTAGGTTAACTGCCCACTATTATATAACTGAAATACTGTTGAAAAACAGCGTTAAACCCAACACAAACAAACAAATTAGCTCGATTTTTTGTAGATTTTACAAGGGCAAATATCCTTATTTCACATAAGAAGTAACTTACAACTTTTATGCTTCCATTTTTATACCAAATATAAATCTTATTAATTCTGTAGGGGGAAAAGTATTATTCCTTTAAGAGATATTTTTAAGGTCTGAATTAAAACCATGTAGTGCTGAAATTTGTGGATATTTGGGTATGAACTTGGTAAAAATATGATTGCATATTTTAAATTTAAGCATATTTTTTGAAGAATGTTGCAAAAGAAATGTTCAGTTGTATCATTAGATGGTTTATTAAGCCAAAGTTCTGAAGTCATGATGTATTGTGATTTTAATTTTAAAAAAATAGTAGTCACATGTACTGATAGTATGTTACATAATTTTTTATGTATATTGTTTTGAATTTTCATGAAATTAGTAGACTATGTTTACAAATTTTCTAGTTTTTAATTTTCATAAAGTTGGTAAATGTTATTACAGTTTGCCCTAGTTGCTCTTCCAATAGAATTGTTTACTTTCCTCTAAATTTTACTGATCTATTTTTAACATAACAGTGGTCATATAACTGTATGTATTTAATTTAATTTAATTGGTAATCGTAAACTGGTCAGGGCTAACTGTAGGAGGGTTATAAGTTGAATACAACACTTAAGATATTTAAAACTGCTGTATTCAACCTATACATAAATCCACTAGTCATTTGCATATTTTAGTTTGTTTTCATGGAAGTCCATGAATGAACTGAAAGTAATTTTTATGAAGTTCTAGTCACCAGTGTACAGTTTTGTGCTCATTAATTGACTGATTATAATTTTCATGAAGTTTCTGGTCACAGCTCATATGTACAGATTTTGTGTTTCTAAATGAACTGATAATAATTTTCATGAAGTTTCTTGTACAGATTTTGTGTTCTTAAATTGACTTATGATAATTTTCATGAAATTTCTAGTCACATGTTTACAGATTTTGTGTTCTAAATTGAAATCCAAATTTCTATGAAATTTCTAGTTACGTGTTCAGATGTTGTCTTTTAAATTGACTACTCATAATTTCCATGAATTTCTAGTCACATGTGTACAGATTTTATGTTCTTAAATTGACTTATCATAATTTCCATGAATTTCTAGTCACATGTGTACAGATTTTGTGTTCTAAATTGAAATCCAAATTTCCATGAAATTTCTAGTCACATGTGTACAGATTTTGTGTTGTTTAATTGACTTAACGTAATTTCCATGACATTTTTAGTCACATGTGCACAGATTTTGTGTTCTTAAATTGACTACTCATTATTTCCATGAAATTTCTAGTCACATGTGTACAGATGTTACATGATGTTAAATTGACTACTCATAATTTCCGTGAATTTCTAGTCACATGTGTACAGATGTTACATGATGTTAAATTGACTACTCATTATTTCCATGAAATTTCTAGTCACATGTGTACAGATGTTACATGATGTTAAATTGACTACTCATTATTTCCATGAAATTTCTTGTCACATGTGTACAGATTTTGTGTTTTTAAATCGACCACTCATAATTTCCATGAAATTTCTTGTCACATGTGTACAGATTTGTGTTCTTAAATTATAGGTCATTTGCATATTGTAATGAGCGATAGTAGTTCCAAGTAAAATGGTCAATGTATTTGTAAATTCATTAATAAAACTTCTTTGTTTTCTATCATTTGAACAATTCTTGCTAAATGTCCCAATCCCATGTCATAAGAGAGTCAGACAAGGATCAAGTTTTGTTCCAGTTTGTCCATCCAAAACAAAAGTGAAGTTTTATGTTTCGGTCTGACATATATTAATATTGACAGACCTGTGCTTAATGAAATCAAAAGGTGTAATGAATTGAAACATGTCGTGATTTAAGGAATCTGAATGAAAACGCTCCACGTTTTCCATTGAAACACATGAGGTGTTTTTGGAAGGCGTTTGGTGTTTTAAAAGTGTAACAAAGAAATGTTTTGACTGAAAACATGTCACATGTTTTGAAATAAATCATGTGACGCGTTTTATTGGTGTTTAATTCGTGAACACTAGTGTTTTCCTTTAGAAACACTAGTGTTTTATACCAAAACACGAAACATGTTTAAGCTGGTAACATGTTTTAAAAGTGTAACAGAAATGTGTTTTAAAAAGTGTTTAATTTCAAAACACCAGTTTTTACAGTGTACTATCCGTGTTGTTTACCTGGATACGGCACGGGTTTAGTGCCGATGGTGATGACGCGAAGAATCTTCAACTATACCTTTTTAAAACGGGTGACTATGACAAAAGAATAAGACCGATACAAAATCAGTCAGAACCTTTAGGTAAGAATTTAATTCATTGTTATGTTATTTCCTTTCCCCTTTAATCAATATTTAACTTTTTCATTTTAAAGTTTATATATGATACCCGTTTAAGTTTATCTTTGTTGTCATTAACAAAATTCCACAGAAAAGGAAAGCTTTCTATCTTCAGTGAAACTTACCTATCGTTTCTTTAAAATTAAACGAGTCTGATGTTTCCCTTGGCAAGTTTTCTGTTTTAATCAATTTTAACCATGTTTAAAATTTGTCTAGATCACGACCTCACCACAGTGTAATACTGGAGTTTAGCTGATAGAAATTTAAAAAAAGAAGGTATTTTTCATTTTTAATCAACACAGATAACCTCTAAAGAAGCAAAAATAAACGGTATTGTGATTATTCTTAAAAGTATTTTAAGATGGATTTCAATTAAAATATTTGCATGCAATTCATCGCATATAATCTTAAGTGGCATGACCGTGTCAAATAAATCGATATTTAGTTTAAATTGTTAAATCAAATTTTATACCTAGGTGTGCATTTGACCCTTTACCTTCAAAACATCCAAGAGTTAAGCGAGACTACGGAGTCACTGAAAACAACATGTTTCATTTCGATCGACTGGCAAGATGCTTTTTTACAGTGGTCTCCTGCCAACTTTGGTGGGTTGGAATATTACCTCTGGCCACAGGTACGCTGTGAAAAATAAAAAATGTAGTTTTATTAGACGATATAACTTTAAGCTATTTAGTTTTGATAACTATGTGTTTTGATTTACCAAAATTGAACTTTAAGGTCATGTTTTATACATTTTTTTAATTTAAAACTTCATTTGAGAGCAAAATCGTACCATTCTTGAAGTACTGGTTGGCAAAATGGTTTCGCTTTCGTATCATGAATAAGTCATTCCATTGTCATAATAGATTGACTTTAAACGTGAATGAATGGCACGCTTGTTCAAACCAGAAAATTGTCAACAACAGAAACTTTCAGTCAAGCTCATATCGAAATCATTTTTAATATTTCCTTACTTATGGGTATTTCATGTCAAACTTTCTACAAAAGATAATGCCTAATGTTGGTTAAATAGGAAAGTATCCCGCCATTTGGATATGAAAAGTCGTCGGACAGGTGTATATATATTTCTATATATGAATTGCTTTTGAAATATCTATATTTTATCGAAAATTAGGATGATATTTGGAAACCAGACATAGCACTGAAGAATACATTTCGCGAGAGCAAGGAGCTAGGAGTTTCATCGCTTAATGTGCGTATTTACAACAATGGCATCATACACTGGTATCCTTTCCAGGTAAGTGAAAGACAACTGACGTTGTTATATTTTTGCAATTAATAATCTTTCACCTGTAATTCCATAATACTATTTTCATTCCTGAAAAAAAATCCTTTTTTCAAAAAATAATCCATTCTGATACATTTTTGGAAGGTGGTCCGAATATAAATAGTACAGGTCTCAAGCAGGTTGATTGGTTTCCATTCGGAATAAAAGTTTCTTGAAATGTTTGTACAAACAAATGTATCAGTTGTTGCTTTTTCTCTCGTCCCTGCCGTTGATTGAATGTCAACTAAAGTCATTATTTTAATAGTTAATGTCTCCTAATACTCTACATTTGACGTATTGTATTTCAAACGATAAAACTTAGTTTAATTCAATGAATTGATGATAATATTGTTGCACAACTTTAATAATTATCTATAAATTTATTGTTGCTTACTTAGGTATTCCAGTCAACGTGCTCAGTGGACATAACATACTTTCCATTTGATGAACAAGAGTGCAGACTAACTTTCACCGCATGGAGTTATGCAAAAGATGAGGTTTCAAACAGACATACTTGTTATTTAAAATTTGTGCATTGTATATAAAATTTATTGTATTGAGTTAAAGCGTCATTTTCAGAAAAAAAAACACAAAAAAACAACAAACAAACACACACACACAAAAGCGAAAAACGCTCAATCTATCCATGCTGTTGATACATACACTATTATAGCATGCGTTCAAACCCACAAGCAAGGAAAATCTTCGAAAAATAAGCACTTGTGAAAATAATATCTTAATTTGATTTTATTTGTTGTATCGGCGCAACAAATCTCTTCCATTATTTAACATTTTCTATTTGTAGGTTGTTTTGTATAGCTACGAAAAGGGCATAGATCTGATTGAATACGAGGCTAATTCTGAATGGGACATAATAGATACTGACTACCATGTGGACTTCAAATCCGAACATGCTGAAGTCGACTTCATTCTGAAAATTAAAAGGAAACCTCTGCATGTGCTCATGTCGCTAATAGTACCTATTATAATGTTAGCCATCATGAACATTTTTGTGTTCATCCTACCTTTCGAAAGCGGAGAAAAGGCGAGTTACGCGATTACCACCTTTTTAGCCTTTGTTGTATTTCTGTCAATAATATCGTCGACATTTCCAACGAATTCCGAAGTTGTTGCCATCATCTCGATCTATCTTACCATACAAACTTTACAGAGTACGATTATATCTTTCTTGGTTGTACTATTCTTACGATGTTCTTCTTTCGACGATGACGTCAAACCGGTACCACGTTGGTTACAGGCCGTGCTCCGATTGTTTTTTTGTCGTCCCCGCTGTGGACGTCCAATAAAAACCAGAGTTGATATTGAAGATACAGAAAACAGAAAGAAAGAGGTTAATACAATGAAAGAGAGCGAATCTGAAAAGAAGGAAGTAGTTCGTTCAGATTTCTCATGGAAACAAACCGTCAACATGCTTGATAGAATTTTCTTTGTAATATTTTTCATGACACAGCTTGTATCAACAGTAGTTTTCTTTATGAAAACTGCCGGTCGAAGCGTTTAGTTATTGCAGCAGTAGATATGGCTTGGACTTTGCCTTTACAATGCTTACAATGATGAGTTTGTAAATTTCTTTCTCGTAAAATGAAGCACAGAAGTTAAGTAAATAACTTTGGGAAAAAAAGACAACTAGGAAAAAGACAAAATATTATGTTTTATATATAGAGCTGGAATTGCTTCAATGTTATTGCAAAAACAAAAAGAATGTTGTTACCTGTTAAAAGTAAGAGATTAACCCCGAAAAAGTACTCTTTTTAAGTTGAACATTTAAAATTAGTATTAACATGAAAGAAACGGCAGATTAAAAAAATAACTCTTTTGTTTTTTCAGATACCTCCCGTAGAACCACTATACTGTAAATAAATAAATACTGTGTAAATATCTCTGAGAATAGTATTAATGGCACTTGAGTTCTTTCCTATTATAGGAGAGTGAAATGGTCGGAATCTTAAAGATTGTAATCTTTCAATGTTGGTCTGGTACATAAACATTACATTCAGCTGATCTATAAATATTCAACAACAGTCTATGAACATCTGCACATTAATAAAACCTGAATTGATTGGCTTGGCAGAATAATAGTAAAGTTACTCTTATGTAAAAATATTAGTACATTAGCTACCATATCTTTTCCCCATGATAGACTATTTTAACTTTTTTTTTCATTTTGTTTTGTATAATGTTTTGTTTAGATCAATAGCTTTTTAGACAAAAAGGTATTCTCATTGTCGTTTTGAATATTTCATGATATATTTATAGTTATAGTTTTTGGAAGGAAATGTAATAAACATTTATTACAAGGACTTTGTAACGCAAGGCGTACTTTCTTTGACAAGTCTTTTGTTTCAATATCTATTGTGTATGTAACTTTTATATCAAGGGTGCACACATTGTATAAATGTATTTTGTTTTCATATTTGAGAAACAGCCTTATTACAATCAGTTATTGTAGAAACATTTAGAACATCTTGTGTAGATTAAGAGTATCATCCCGTAGTATAGAAATTGAATTATGCAGAGGACACAATCCTTCTCCAAATTTGTGTAAATAAAAGAAAATGCCACTTTTGTAACTTGCTGGAAAATGAATTTCATTTTCCAATAGAACACCAGCGTTATTTAAAAAATGAGAAAAAAATTATATCAATATATTTTGGGTCCAGACCAAATATTCCTATGTATATAAAGTGAGTTTCTTATTCCTTTTAAGAATAAGGTATAAGGAACCAGTTCCTAATTCCTTATTCAAATCTGAATAAGGAACAGCAGAAGAAGAATTTATCAAAACATATTTATGGTTGATCAGCAACCAAGAAACACACTGAAAACACTGAAAAGGGAAAAGAAGATACAGCAATTGCAATTATTTTCGATAAATCTGCATTAGAGTTGCAAGGATCAATCATCAAAATCATTGCATGAAGCATCTGCGACTAAAAATTTTGAAAAAATGTTCAAGTCGAATAAGGAATAAGGAACCAGTTACCGATCAAATGCCGTACTGTGTGCTGTACCACTGAATTTATCAAATTGTATGGTTTGTAAACACACACACACACACACACACACACACACATATATAATCTAATGCATTTGTGAATAAACTTAACCTGTTTCTGTACATAACGGGGTCTTTGTAAATCGGTGGAAATAAAAAGTTCTAAAACGTACTTTTTGTTTGTTAAAATATGCGAAAAATAAAATTGCATGCTAAAGACAAGTCTCGGTAAAGTTTTCAGAATTTCTCTTACTATACATTTTTTACAACATTATAACGATGGTTTGAATCTAGCCGTTGCCCCAAAGAATTCACTGTCCAGTTCAAGGATTTGGCTGTACATGTGTATACAACAATGGTGTGCTCAGACAGTATCCTTTCTAGGTATATCTATAATCAGTTTAAACATATCGCTAGTTTCTACTTTTTCTAATTTAATTGCTTTTGTATCATTATTTTTCATTATTCGTTATTTTAAATCCTAAGTTACCCGAGTGAAAAGAAAATCTCATCTAGTTAAGAAGTTTCTGAAAGAACAATTACAGATCCAAAACTTGTTTGGTTGATGTTAAGAAGCAGATTGATCAGTGCAATCAATATAATTGTGATATTTTTAAAAAAAAAATTTAACTACGTATTTTTACTAATTTTGCTGCCAGAAATCGACAAAGGTATAGGTCGACATGATGAGCTGTATGTCTGTTGACAATAGGTTTTATCCACAAAAAAATGCCAGTCCAAAATAGTCGTGAAGTATGTCTAATTTGACTTTTATGTAACAATTTATCATAGAGTACAATATAACATGCAAATGTATCTATTTTTCAATTTACTTTTGCCTACCTTTGTCCTGTTCAGTAGACATAACTTATTCTCCATGTGATGTCCAATATTGTAAAATGATTTTCACCGGATGGAGTTATTAAACCAACAAGGGCCACATTTTTTGTAAAATATATTCTTGAATTCAATTTCTTTATTCGAAATATTTCTTTGTTTTAACCTTTATGGCCGCTTTACTTATTAAAAGATAATTGTAAGGACGCCTCTGTAATGTTATATTCGTTCAACGAAAACGTCTCTTTTTTATTTTTTATTGTATTTTTAGCAATTATAACCTCGAAATTGCCATACAATAAACAATGATATTTAACTTCGTTGCCATGTGCCAGCCATCGACAAAATGCATAGATGTATACATGCACAGCACCCACACATAATTTTATTACATTGAATAACCTGAAAACATTGCCATGCGTTTACAGTATAAATGTAACTGTACCTATTTTTTTTTAATTTTTAGAAATCGATTAATTCTTACTAAAGTTATTGACCAGAGGTCAAAATATCACATGAAAAAGAGTTGCAAACGTTCGTTCGACGTGTTGGACTCAAGAACAGTCCTAAACTGTTAAGCTTGATATTTTTAAATGTACTTTTTCTTACTTATATATTCCAGTCGACGTGCTCCGTAGACATAACTTACTTTCCATTTGATGTCCAGGAGTGCAAACTGATATTCTCCACATGGAGTTATTCAAAAAAACGAGGTTTATAAGCTTCAAGAAAAAATTGCATAAAATATATTTTGAATATAATTTTTCATTGGAAGTTATTTTTTGTAATTTAAAGAAATTTCTAAGATTACAACTTATGTCATATTTAACAGGAAGATGTAAGAATTCATTTAAAGCACAAAAAGCTATATGAAAAAGGTTAGACTTACAGCAGACATACAGCAGACACTGGCCATATGCTGTTTTAACTTCCAGTTCAAACCAGTGTGTTACTAATTCTTGCAAACACAAAATGTAATACAAGCTAGTAATACTAAATAATAATGCAGTTTTTTTTCTTTTCGGCAGTTTATGTTCAAGAGCATGTTTGTCCATATCTGTAAGCGTACATTTTGCATTTTCCGTTTTAAGGTAACATTAGAAAGTGGCGAAAGAGGCATTGATCTGACTGAATACGAGATCAATTCCGAATGGAGCGTAATTGATACCGGCTATCAAGTAGACTATGTTTCCGGTGAAGCCGAGGTCGTCTTTAAACTGAAAATAAAAAGAAGCCCTCTGCATGTACTGATGTCATTGATTATACCACTTATAATGTTAGCCATTCTGAATATCCTTTTTTACGTGCTCCGATTAACTGGTTGCCGACACTGCTGTGGACCTATAATAAAAAACAAAGTTGATGGTTTTGATGGTTTGAAGGTTGATATTGAAATGAACGATAGAAAGAAAGACAAAGAGATAAAGGCCACAGAGGGTGAAGTCATACATTTAGATTACACATGGAAACAAGCCGTAAACATACTTAATAGAATCTTCTTTGCAATTTTTTCAACTATAATGCTGACTTCGACAATGATTTTCTTTATAAAATGTGCAGGTCAAAGTTCATAAACTGAAACTCGCACTGGCTCTAGACTGATGACAACCATAGTCAAAGTTTCACAAATGCGATTTAACGAGTTTTGTAACAAACTTCAAACGCTTGATAGATGCATCCAGTTTTTGAACTTTTAAAGCATGTGTCTGTAAGACCGTATTTTGTTTTGGAATGGGTGTTCTTTGGAATTCTTACCAAGCTATTGTTCCAGTGTTAAAACTCAATAGTAACACATTTATTTAAATGGGCATCCATTGTTTACTATCTCATATGAAGAACCCATCAGCTCTACATTCCTATTCAAGTTTTTAATTTTTTTTTGTAATCCAGTTTGAATATTATCATATTATTCATATTGCTACGTACGTTGTTAAAATCTTTTCTTTGGCTGACTTGCCTTTACCGCCCACCGTTAATATGGATTTCATTATTATGAATGTATATTGTATTGGTATAAATATACTGATAGGAATTCACACGACAATTGTATTAAACATGTTTGGTCCTGTATAAAAAAAATCAGTCAATGAAAGTGATTGTTACCAAGTCAAGTCAAGTCAATTTATTTAACGGATTTTTTCTTAGTTTGGGTAAATGTTCACTTATCTTGTTACATTTCCATTTGTCATATCTGATATACTAAGCCTGAATAGGTGAACACATGTTTTACCCTGCATATTTTCATATCGAGCTGCCTCTGTGGTACCCCTGCATATATTTATATAAATTCTTATCTTTTTTATCTTTTTTAGCTCACTTCACAAACATATTCAAAGGTCATTCAGTTTAAAATGAATGTCCATTACACATGAAGCATTACGTAGCTGTGTTGTTTATATACAATACATGGATTGTTTATGAGTCACTTTAATGCTTTGCAAGTCCAAATATAGCTTAAGTGTCAGGAAACTTTAGTCCGAACCCGAACCGTCCAAATGATCTCTGGTCAACAAATGTTACTCAAGCACTTGAAAGCATTGAAATACTACGTGTCTCGATGTTACATTTGATGTTATGGCAGGAATTGCACAGCTATATTTTTAATTAGAGGTAATTACAAATTTAAAATGAACACACGTTCGAATATTCACCTGATGTAATGGGTTACACGTCTGACACAATGTTTTGTTTTCGATAACTTTTAAATATCAAATAGGCCCTTATCTATATGCAACTGAAAAATATGTGATATATCTTTGTTGACAGTTTTGCAATTAAGGTGTGCTTTCTCTCCGATTTTTATCAACACGAGACGTTAGCCAATATCAGTTTAGGGCCACTCCAGATAACTGAAAAACAGAATTCTGAATTTCATTATAAACGTCCGGATTGTATACATACAGGTAAAGTTTTTTATATATATATTTAAATCGTCGAGAGGGTTGACTTTTGATATTCGTCTTTCTTTTAAGGTAATGTTTCTATGTAGAAAAAACTAATGAATCAAAATGTAACTAAATAGAAAAATATTCTTTTTGTCCTTAAATCAGTTTTACTTACCTGTAAAGCATTCCCATTCGTTTTACCTGACGGTAAAATCGCGAAATTAACAGATGTAGTTTTAGAAGAAAAAGGAAACAAACAAACAAACAACAGATGTTAGGGAATGAAGGTATAATATGGGCACTAAATGTTCTCTGAAATCCAAAGCTCGCAAGGAGTGTTGAATTTTATTTATTTACAGAAATCATTTAAGCACAGACTATAATTAATTCGTGTTTAAGTAACCACATTTTGTTATGTTCTTTTTTCGAAAATCTGGACTTTGTTTAAGCATGGGTGTTTAATTCTATAATTGTGACTAAATGGCAGAAAATGGCTTTATGTGCTTTGGTTTTATTTTTGGCAGCAAAACCTTATATATCTTTAATATTAAATATGTATGTGTGTCCAAAAAGATAAACATGTATTATAGTTAAGATAAAAGCCGAAAACACAGTAATTGTTCAGAAACTATGTGATTTAGATTAAGAAAGTGTCCTTTCATATTTTGTGATACATATAAATGAAAATATACACTCCTGTCCAATTGTAAATTTAATTCAAGACTGGTACAGTCATTAAAGATTTTTTACACTATTCAACTTTGCTCAACAAGAATATAGATTTGTGTCACAATGATTATTTTTAAATAAAAAAAGTAATGTTTGGTTTTCTACATGAACATATCAGTGCAAACTGAATTCTATGAAATCCTCAGAACAACTTTGACCACAAATGTAACTTAAACATTGAGTCTAAGTAATTTTGGGTGGTTCATTTCTATTTATTTTTATTTGGAGGATCATGATATCTGTTCCATTATTTTTGAGAAATTTGTGTTATCTCACGATATATAATGTTGCAGACATGAGAATATATAGAACGTAAAGAACGTAACCGTTCTAATACAATGTGCAACAGTTTGAGGATATAACTTAATTTACGTAGTCGTTTTTAGTAACTGTTAAGTTCTTAAATTCGGACATGTTACTATTACTCTTTTTTTATTTCATTTAAAGGTGCAACAATATTATAGGGAAGATTTTTTTGTTTGAACAACCGCACTTAAAAATATTTGTACAGCTCGATTACGGATATAAATTTTGTCCTCTTCATATAAACATTCTTTGGGATAAGATAATATTCAGTATAAAACTTCCTCTATGTTTAAGTATTTGTTCATTATACATAAATATGGTACGATTTATCATGATTCGAAATCCCCAGAGATAAAGGTTCTGAGGTATTGAAAATGTTCATTCAGTTGATAACTAAAATGTACTTTGTGAAGTTCGTGATAAACGAACTGGGTTCGGCTGTGTTGAATCATGGGGTAAAATAACACGAATTTGTTTACCATCGCAGGTCTCACAATGATGTTGTCACTGATTTTAGTTCTGACAACGCTCACAACTTTTTCTGCTTCTGAGGAAGGTGTTTCAGACACCGATGAATGGGCCTATCAATGGTACCACGACGAACCATTTCGTTTCCGGTGCCACATCGCCGGCCTCAATATCAGCCATACAGATCACGTGGTCTGGGAAACACCCGACAAGAATACATTAAATAGTCCGTATAACGGCACAGATTTTCAGTTGTTTACTGAGGATAATATTCCAGGACTTGAGCTTCTGGTTAAAAGAGTCCACCCAAGTGTACACGGAGTATATATTTGTTCAGTCAAAGATGAAAACGAAGCTGTAAGAGGACGCACTATTTATGGCCTCAACATTCATGATGTCAAGTATCATGACATGATGGACAAGTATAAACATCAGATTTACGTGGCTCTTGTGACTACAGCGGTGTTTCTTGTTCCCCTTCTAACCACGTGTTTTGTATGGCACTTCCAGTACGTAACACCGGAAATGGAAGACAGACGCCAGCGAAGAAAGGGCAGGCAACCATATTCTGTAAACAACAGAATGCAAATGGCGTCAAATGGACGTGCCGAATCAGCAAAAGGAAACTGGACTTATGACAATGAAGTCTTTACGCAATTATAGTCACTTTGCAGTTATTCTATGTAGCTTTTTATACAGATATCATATTACCATTTTTGTTATATTCAAAAATACCTAGGTGGTTGAAATATACGTGAGATTCTACCATTTGGCAGTTGCCGCTCTTTACACCGAGTCATTTTTTTAAAATCTCTTTTTACATCAACATTTCAATGCATTTAAAGGCAATGCATTATTTGAAGAAAAAAAAACATGCAAAACATGTAATTCCTCATAGCAATAACAATCTTTATTCTATATTTTTTTAAGCTCAGCAATATGTTTTGTGAAGAGGTTTAAACAAGTTGTGTGAAAAGAGTGACGTCTTCTTTAGTGCAATCTTCAATTCTCTGTTGGAATATTTAAGTATGACAGAAATTTCATTAATAAATTTTTCTTGCTATTGTGAGGAAAAACGTTTGTCAAATAAATGATATTGTGCGTAATGGTATGAAATATGTTTAAATATAAACTAGGTGAAAAAGAAACGCATTCTATTTTCCTAATATTAAACGTTATTTCACAAAATTTCTTTATCGTGAAGAATTTCCGTTAGAAGATTTTGTTTACAAGAAGCCAGATGTACAGCAGGTCACATACCAGATAAGAATCAGAATTTTCTTTCACATAAAATTCTCATTCAGACTTGACACTAGGAGATTACTGTAACACTTTAAACAAATTACGCTGACGATGCTTACCTCCCTTTGCCCAAGCAAGCTTGTCTAGAAAAAAAAATGCTATTTGAAGAATGCATTTTATTGCAATTGTGCATCATTCGATTCCATGTCATAGTAGATTTTGTTGTTCAAAATGATCATTCTAATCCCATGTACAGATTTTTTTTTTAAAGATTTAACGTTTCAGTCAATGCTCGTGATCAATTGACGAACGAAACTTAGGAGTATTTTTTTTACATTATTAACGATACTCAGTCACGGAAAGTTGTCTTCAAAAAGCCACGTCCCCGTGCTTTGACTAAATTCTGATCACAGTAACTGACAACATTTGGCGACCGCCTCTATAAATAAGCTTCCGAATACTATCAAAGACAAACTTTTGTCAAAGCTAAAAACGCGAGAGTTAGTAATACATTAAATGGTCAACAACCCAAATATAATGCGCTTCGAGATAAAGTCTTTATTTAACACCAGTGTAGAGTAAGTTCTGACTTCCTACATGAACTACTACCGAAGACTTTCCTGGTGCTGGAACCGTTACTCGTGTCTGAAGGAGGAATATGCAAGTCAGCCACCAATGAGGTTCGAACCATCGACATCCGAGCACTTGAGTCCGACGCAAAAACCATACTCCCTGCGTTTGTGAAGTAAATGTGAAGCCGTGGCAGAATTTTGGTAAAATCAAGCGTTTTAACGCTCAACGTTCTTAATTCGTAATTAAACGTAGAAATTTCAATATTGCGAATTGGTTTTGGTTGTAATGTAGTTATAGCTGAAATTGAAAAACGGTAAGTCAACAATAGACATTTACTGAATAATTGTGTACATACAGATGTACATACTTTCATACAGTTAAGTCCTATTTACTTTATATTCAGACAAATTGTTGTCATTTGAGTGTATTTTTACCTGTAAATAAATAGTTTTAGCTTGCAAGTAAACTTTACAAACTGTTCGAGTACATGCAATGAAACTTGATAATTGCATGCTTCAATAACATTGAATTGAAATTTTATTTTGGTAAGACCTCAAACTTTATCACGTGATACGGTCAACAAAAGAAAAGTTTAACCGAGCGACAAAAACTGCTCTACGATTCGATTTTATTACTTTGGATTTTACGCTCTAGAAAAGGTAAGTTTAAATTTAGATTTATTCATATATTCTTCCTTTAATTTTTTTTTAATTTCTGGACTGTGAACGTCCTTGAATCTTCCTTCCGAAACTGTACAAAGGGTGCAGACAATAAAGCCATTTATAAATTCTTCATACAGTTTCATTAAATCAAGACTGTTTTTATCTGATCCTTGTCAAACAATTCGTCAACGAAAAATGGTTTCATCCCTTAAATTTACATCGCTGGAGGCAAAATTTCTTATTTAAAGTTTCTGAGTAGGCGTAAAATAAAATATAAATTGTTTCCCCTCCCGCGACCCATGCCAGTTTGGGTAGGCTAGGTAGGCAAGTAAAATATTTTTTTATCTAAAATATTTTTTATTGATTATATAATTTATATATCTGAATTATATGGATTTCAAAGAAGCAGAAATTGTGAGTGCTTAGCTTCTGTTCAAAGTTTAGAACTAATGTTTCAAAGTTTTATTCAATATATACATCCCAATTTGTATATATGATCAAATATAAAGATGTGATTCTCATTGACATACTTTGCTTCCATGTGCAATAATTTTGTTTTGTGTCGCAATAAAATATTTTGGGTAGCTATGATTTTTGTGGGTACGTAGCGGGAGGGGTAACAAAATTTTAGGCCTTAGTGGGAAATTAAATTTCACGGACATGGTGAATTGAATTCGTACAAGATGAACTGAATACCATAATACAGATTGGGGCAGAAGCAACACACGTATTAGTACAAACTGAAAATGAAACAATATGGCAGATTTTTGTAGCTACAAGTGTGCACATACCTTGACGAACAACATATACCACTTTAAAATGAACTCCGTTTTGCATCGTTGCTCGCCATAACGTAGGTTTATGGTTTGAAAATTCTTCATGTTTGGTTTAGTCTGTCCGTTGCATATAAATGTTCATAATAGTGTGTCAACAAATTCGCTTTACATTAACATTTTAGAGGTGTTCTTGTAAAATGTAAACAATTATGTTATGATAACGAAAACACAATTTTAATCGAAAATAGTGACTAAAATTAATTAAAGATACATTTACATGTTTCTTTGTAGATTACACATTGAGCAGAAGAGGTTTAAGAAAGTCAGATATTCAGTAAGAAGTCAGTAGAGGAGAAAATACTGCTCGTCGGCTATCAATACCTCAAGGTAAGAAAAATTATAATAAGGATATGCCAGTGTTAAGTATTATATATCGATGTAACATTCGAAAATTAGAAAATTCTTTCGGGAGTGTCTTATGTATCGAGTTGCGGACTTGTTTACTCATAATCAAGATGAATCAAAGTATGATTATTTTTACACGTACGTGCATGACCCATACCTTCAGTTATGACAAATAGAAAGCATAAGTTTCAAATTTCCAGGTAATCACTGACAGAACATTTATCTTGTGAAAAACTATTTTTCATGGCCGGCGATTTATTGCGTAATTTGTTTTTCTTATAATTTGTTTAACTATTTCCCTGCTGGAGGCCAGTGCAGACCAAGATCAGTCTGCACATCCTCATCCATGCAGTCATTTTTTGCACGAATTTGACATAAATATTAGAACTGGAGTACTTAAGAGCATCATAAAGAACTTCAGCAGTTTCCACAAATCAAATCTTATATTCGGTGTAGTCGTGATTAACAACATTAGATACTGAATTTTGGATATTCCCTATTAAGTACTTATTTATTTTGATAGATGGCGCATCTACTAGTGGTATTGTCGTTGTGTTTGGTTTCAATGGCTACAGCAATGGAGGGGCGCTCAGATAAAGACGACTGGGCTTATCAGTGGTATACTGGAGAACCCTTCCGGTTCCAGTGCCAGACTTCCGGTCTAAACTTCACCGGGAATAATTATGTTGTATGGGACACGCCCACCAGGAAGATGCTGCCAGCTCGACACGATGACGAGCACTATAAGCTGTATACAGTCGATGACATTAGAGACGTGGAGCTCTTGATAAAGAACGTGCAAGCCGAGTACCATGGCGTATATACATGTTATATGTATGACGGTGACACAACGAAAGCAGTAGGCAAAGTGATATACGCGATCAACGTACATGATGTCAAGCACCACGATATGATTGACAAATACAGGCATAACATAATCGTTGCTGTAATAGCAACAGCAGTTTTCATTTGCCCGTTTGCGACTGTTTGTATGGTATGGCAGTTCCGGTACGAAGAAAGAGATAGGCGTAAGCATAAGGGTAGCAATGGTAAGCCGTACGTAGTTGACCATGAGTTGAAGACTGGCCCACCCGCCGATGGGGTCGCAGAAAGTGTCATGTCACCAGAGGGCAAAGGTGCCTACGAAAATCCGGACATGTCAACGCAACTCTAAAGTTAGTTGTGTCTCTAAATAAACATTTATTTCATGAAGAGAATAACAACAGATCATTTTTTAATAATATACCACACGTGTTTATGCCCGAAACAGAACTTTGCAGGTACACAAATGGGATGTGATATATAGAACTAAGACGAAACAAGTTTAAGACATGGACAGAAATGTTCCAACATTTATAAAAACTATATCGACGTGTTCTTTATCCACTGAAGGTGTTTTCCGCAATGTGAAAGAGAATATTCTCTATTATTCCAAAAAATATATATATTTAAAAATAGTTTGCTTTTTCGTTCTGTTAAAATATGTTTTTCAAGAAGTCCTTCAGTGAAACACCTATAATTTATATTAAGATCACTATGTAAGCTTATACCAACAGGCATTGTATGTATGAGTACGTAAAAACATGGCTTTGGAGGGGGAGAAACTAAATAATTCAAAAAGCTTTAGTTTAACAAGAGAATCATCGAGATATCATACTAACTACAGACAAACTGTTTACAACGGCTTATCATCTTCATATATTTTCTTGAAATAATACTTGTACTAATTTCCGTGAGAGAATTCCATATTTAGAAGTCTTAGTAATCATCTGTACATACACATTATTTACTCGGATGAATTTACAGAAAAACATTTTCGCAATACATTTTACTGAGATTATAAAGAAAAATAAATCTTGATAACTTTATCTTTTTGTTTAGTCATCATGGCGTTACAAACTTATCCCGCATCCACGGCCTTCTTCTGCTTTCGTCTGTTAGTGTCAGATGCTTCCCCCCCCACCCCCCGCCCTCCCGCCTCCCAACCCCCATCATTTAATTTTGTGATTAAGTAGTATAACGATACACTGCACCATGGGCTAAAGTGATTATGAAAAGGCTTTTGTTTACACTAATAGTTTCAATTACCAGTGCCTGTACAACTTCTGTCCATTCAATGATTGTGACAAACATTGATTTAGAACAGATCAAATACTGTTGATGTGACATCAAGGGACTAGGTGTAAGCTGTGGATTGTCTTGCTTCCCTGTTACAAAATGTTGATAACAATACTATTTTTCACTTATTTCGATTTAAATAACCTGTTAGCAGTAGTAGGTTTTTCTACGTGGAGTAAATAACCTACTGAGCGTGGCCATACTGAAGGAAATAATTCTAAAAATGTTGATCTAAAATAGTCCTAGATAAATGACTACTGGCAAGGAACTATTGTTGTAGAAACTTTGGCAAAAAATAATTTCATTCAAAAATTTAAAAAGCTTATAAATGCGTTATGACAGTTTAGTAATGATATTTATGCCACCACCCACGCCCCTTTTAAAAATCTACTCGATTTCGAAACATGCAGTAGACGTGGTCTGTGCGTAATCTCCGAAAAAGGTCCACAGGCGCTGATCATACCTCAGGGGGTCGGCCCACAGTCTTTCCGGCGCCCTAAAAAGAAATAACTGAGAACCTAGATCAAGGTCAACAAACTGACGTCATTGTCATGGACCAGTAAAGCTCTCGACAATGTAGACCACCACAAACTCATACACAAGCTGAAACACATGGGAGTTCATCCACACATCAGTTCATGGATACAAAACTTTCTCAAAAACAGATCACAACAAGTATTAGTGGAAAACAAGGTATCTGAAAGGCTCCCTGTGCTTTCTGGTGTCCCGCAAGGATCGGTCTTAGGTCCCTGCCTCTTTCTAGCATACATCAATGACCTACCATGAAGTGTCAGGAGCCGGCCCAGTGCGTCTATTTGCGGACGACACCATAGTTTATTTAACAATTAATTAACAAGCATCTGCAAAAACCCTACAAAATGACCTGCACAATCTTGAAATATGGGAAAAAGAATGGTCAATGGAATTCAACCCTGACAAGTGTGAAGTACTCAGAATACACAGGAAAAAGGTCATATTTCCCTACATCCTACATAGCACTGAAACCCACAGAAAATGCAAAATACGTAAGAGATACTATAAACAGTAACCTGAACTGGTTATCCCACATAAACAACATCACAAACAAAGCAAAAAACAGCTTAAAGGTTCATCAGACAAAATGTCAAAACACAAAACAAACAACTCAGAGAAGCAGCATACAAAACATATGTAAGACCACAGGTCGAATACTACTCAACCATATGGCACCCATGGCAGAAATATCTCACATAACAGAAATGGTCCAGAGGTCAGCTGCAAGGTACGTTCATAATGATTACCACTATACAAGCAGTGTTACAAACATGATTAAGGAACTAAAATCGTCAACATATTAGAACAAAGGCGAAACCATGTCAGTCTGGTCTTGCTACACAAAATGAAAAAAAAAAAAAACAACAAAAAACAAAAAAAATCAGACAAGTCAATATCGATCACAATCACCTTACAAACACAAGAAACAACAAATTCCTCATCCCGCAATCAAAAACAACATCACATGAACTCATTCTTCCCAAGGACTATACGACTCTGGAACGAATAACCGACCGAGATTAAGGCTACCTCACTGTGTTAGCTTTTATCAGAGGACTGAACAAGTTTTATAGATTTTAAACATTCGAAATAAATGAGTAGACCTGTAAGATCTTTAGTAAACTTTGATCTTGTTTTCATTGTTATTATCTTTTATAATTTTAATGTTCCTGACACGCGCCTGCCTAGCATAGTCAGTATTGACTTTTGGCAGTAATAAGTTGAAGCAGGGCCTTAATTGAGGCCCTGGTTGAAGTTAAAACACCATTTCAAGCACTTTTCATAAAATATATATATAGAAGATGATTGGCATGGTTAACGTTAGAGGCTGCGGGCTGAACTTCCCTGTGGACCTTACAGTCGCACTTCGCCGAAGAACTGTTCATTGGTAAAGTTAGTGGGATTTTGAAGCTGTTCACTGAAATAAATTATAATTCATATGCTAATCCCTGCACTTCTGTAGTATTTCTTACCTTATATGGATAAAAATACACACACAAAATCACACACACACACACACATACACACACACAAAAGCCACAGGGGGCAGCTCTAGCTGTTTGGGGATGGTGTTTAATGATTTAATGAAGAAACGAACATGATCCCTGTATATCAGTATTAATGTATATCAGTATTGATATACAGGGTTCATGATTGTTTCTTCAACCTGATATACAGGGTTCATGTTTGTTTCTTCAACCTGATATACAGGGTTCATGTTTGTTTCTTCAACCTTTTATACAGGGTTCATGATTGTTTCTTCATTTTAGGTCACAAATAATCATTTTAAAAACACCATCATTGTATGCGGCCAACCACATTTTCAGGTTTATCGTTATTGTCTCCCTTGCCCTGATGTGTATATAATATTGGCATATCAAACTGATTACACTATGTGTGTAAACAATTGCTCCTGAATTCATCGGGACGTTGATGTAAGTTTTTATTTACGGTATGATTTATGTTATTACACACAAGTTATCTCCTAAGCTGTGGCTTACGTGATTAATTTAATCTACGAATATTCATTTACGTACAGTACTGCATCTTTTTACATTTAGAATCTTTTTCTTCTTTCGATATGCTTGTTCATTGTTTAGACTCTGATGTAGATAGCTGATTGTTGCGTAGAGTATCATTACAGACGTTGTGCTCACAGATGCTTGGGGTCTAGTCCAATCCCTGCCCTGACACCTCCCCCCCCCCTCCCCCTCAAACACGGTAGTGGGACTATTCTCCCCCTTACCAGTTCCTCTGACGTTTCCTCCCTGACTGTTCTCCCCCTATTTTGGGGGAGAACTGTCTGCATATGTGCAGACAGTTCCTCCCCGTTTTTATTTTTATTAAAACATTATTATTTTCTTTATATGTAAATCAAAATTAATGAACAAATTTGTGTTTCCTTTACATTCATTTCATTAGAAATATATAAATACTTCATTAATTCTTTACTCCAAGGGTTTACTCAAAGTCATTTTTTAGATTAACAAATATGTAAGTTCATAGAAGAAAAAAATCTATAAGAGGTGTTTTTTGTCTTTATTTTGGGATTATATATTGTTTCATGTAAATGACTTTATATGTTCTTTAATCAATCTGAATAAAAAAGAAAATGTGATTGCATACCAGTTACAGTGGCTTATTTATTTTCCAGAACATACCTTTTACCACCTTATTGCCTATTTTACAAATGAATGAATATCACTAGATACATTACATAACATAACATAACATATTGTTTATTGCATTAAATATCACATACAACATTTATAGCAACAACAGAAAATATACATAGCAAGGTGTATATCAGTCACCACCCCATAATCTTTATCTCTCACAATGAAGGTGTTGATAGGATTAAAATACCTGAAAAGGTGTAAATTGTATAAAAACTTTTAAGATAAACATACCAATTTGCACTTAATATCAATCACATTCATTTAAATAATCATTAAGAAATATGTGATCATTAGATCTTGTCAAAACTAATATAGTAACTGTCAGGGGAGGAAATGGTTTGGGGGAGAACCAACAAGGGGAGGAACTGGTAAAGGGGAGAATAGTCTGTCATTCCTCAAAATCAGTCGAGACCCAAAGCATCAGTGATTCTAGACCAAGTATATAATTGTACTCAAAACATTGAATATTGTGATATTTTTTGAGTGGTCGATATCCGCCTTCAGAGTATGTAAAGGCAGCATCCTGCCTGAAGTGACAATATTGAGACTACTGTGGTTGTAGTCCTAATTCCAGCCATTTATGGCATATAACATTGCTGTTGTCCGTTTTTCAGTCTGTATACATAGTGTCCTATCCTATTGTCTGGATAATAACTGGCGAAGGCTTGGGTCTAGTTTCATGAAACTAAACAGCATCTAGGGTTGTTGGGTATGACCAGTCTGTAGCACTTGCGAGATGGGTTGGCAGTATACAGAGACAGATAGATTATATCCATTGATTTTGAGGTCAATAGGTCATGGTCACAGTGTCCACTTGTGTAAAATCATTGTCCAGTCAATAACTGGCAAACGCTTAGGCCTAAGTTCTCAACTTAACTGTTGAATCCATCTAGCATTATTGAGAGATCAATCCCCCGCACCTCCACTTACATTATAAATTGTTTTTTGGATGAAATATTAAACCGAGGTCCCTTGTATCAGTGCTCTACACTGAGTATTCAAAAGAACCAGGAGTGTCTCTGGAATGGGATGCTTTCTGTATCTTGCACTATCTCGTCAACATAAAAAAACTAACCTCTGCAGGGGGCGTTGGTCATATGGGCAGCCAGTAACGATTATAAATAAACTCAAACAGATAGATAGATAGCATTATTGAGCATTTATACTAGTTTTGATTTTAAGGATACTAGGTCAAAGGTAAATGTCAGTGTGACTGCCTGTGATAAATTCTTGTCTGATTGGTAACTGAAAAACAGAATGGTCTAAGTACAAGAATCTAGGTAGGTAAATTGTCCGTGATCAGCAGAAGATCTCTATCTCTGATAGTCTGAAGGTCAATGTTACAGTGACAATCTCTTTTTTCATGTTTAGCATGCCCATCTTCTAAGTGTTGTATTATTAACAGGTTTCAATGAAATTTTTATATAGAAAACTGTTAGAATAATGTTGTCATTATTTTGACTGTTGCCAGTGTTGGCTGGATGGGTAGCATCAGACTCAATGGTTTCCACTCATTTTCCTTTGTTACAGCAAACCTGTTGTAACCAGACTTGATCATTTGATTTTAGTAAGACTTTTGGATTTTTTTGTGATGACTGGGTCCAAGGGGTCACGCACTGTCACTAAAAATAGATATTTGGGCTCAATATCTCAAGTTTTACAGGAGCTTTTGAAACCATACTTGGTTAGTTGATAGTTTTGGTTTGTGCAAAAGCAATTACCTCAAGTTTTTTTTTCTCAGGGGAGTACCAAGAGCTATTATTTCTTATTGTTAATTCATTAGTAAAATTTATTTGCCTTGATCTTTGTGAATCTTGAGCTTATTTTATTTGAACAACATTTCTGGTCTGGTTTTGCTCTTTTTTAGCTCAACTGAGCATATGCTCAGGATTAGCTTTAGTGATTACTTGATGTCCTGTGTCTATCATCTGACGTCTGTCCGCATTTACCATGTTAACACTCTGCAGGTCACATTTAACATCCAGTCATTCTTAAAACTGGTCAAAATCTTTGTCATGATTATCACTAGGGCAAGTTTGAAACTGGGTCATGTGGGATCAAATGCTAGATCACCATGCAGGCCAAATTGAAGGAAAACGTTGTAAACACTCTAGCGACAACATCTTTTATCAAGTCTTTATGAGAGTTACTAAGAACCTTTGTCTTGATGATATCTCAGTGGAGTTCGAAACCGGATTATGTAGAGTCAGAAACTAGGGCACAAGGCCAAATCAAATTAAACCTTGTTAGCACTCAAATCTCCTTCCACACACAAAAAAAATGTAATATTTTGGCAGACTTTGGGTGTGATTTCTACAGTGTTACAGCTGCATAGTATTAAAGTGTAAAGCTGGATAAGACAAAAAGGATAGATCAGAGCTATATATTATACCAGAGTCTGTGAGAATCAGAATTGAATGACAAAATATTTCTTTTTCGTGTGTCTACAATAACACTTACAGTCTGGGAATTTTATGGGGTCCTTGCTGGGTGTGCCCCCTTCTGGATCTGCTAGTGGAAATGCTTGCCTAAGTAAATTAGTTCATTTCAAGGATATATGGATTCACTTAAGAGCCATTGGTTTTTCAGTAAACTGAATATTTATGTTTGATTAAATTGTTTGCAGATTCAGATAGTGATGGTGGATACATGCAGACAAAGAACCGATGCAAGTGTGAGAATACACCTTTAATATCTTCATTTAACCAGGTACTTTCATGTCTTTTAGTCTTTATAACATAAGTTATCATCATGGGTCGTTTTCAGTTTACTCAGGGGCGATGGGTATTTTTCTATGTCACAAGCTAAAGCATCTCACTTAGGAGTGAAATAAGTCATTTTATTTTCACTAAGTTATAGCATACTTGTATAAGGAAAATAAGACAGAAAAGTACATATATTCAATCCTTTTCTGGTCATTAAGTCAGGGGTTAGAGTCCTCTAACCCTTTTTAGTAAGCCTTCTAATTAGTTTAGTTATACCGGTTGTCATTGATACATTGTCATTGATTTCATAGTTAAGGTTCCATTAAACAGAGTATCTTACAATAGTTACTTTCATAAATTGCCCTATCGACCTTTCAATTATGAAATGCATTTCAGATACTGTTCAGCATATTCAGGCTAGAATCGGTACATTTACAATACTGGTTTCTGCAATATGAACACATTTGTTTAAGTGTGAAAAATTTTACTATGACTTAATCACTTATTTTTATGATACAAGTATCACAGAGTATTCTGTAGTCCCTTAAGAATGAGATTTGAAACATTTGGAAAATTTTAAATATATATTAAATAAACTATTGGAAATTCACTTCTGCACATTTTATATTGTAGACAGTTCTGCAGTTAGACACAAGAAGCATGCAGGGAATAAGATTGTTTGACATTTGCCTTGGGAAATGCTGGAATAAATTACATAAGATGTGGCGACGCGATAAAAGAAAGTTTACAGTCTTGGCATTGCTAACAACATACCTTCTGTATTACCTTTATCAGACCTTGACGATGCCAGTGAGGTTTCTTTTTGTCAATGAAAATATCAACAAACAGTGCATCATACCAGACTTGGATCCGTTTGATAAGTCAATAATGAAATATGTTTGGAGTCCAGATCCAATTCATTGTGATCCAGCCCCTGATTTAGTTTTTGTCAATGAGAGAGGCTTTTTAACATTCAACAAGTCAGCTTTCAAATATTATGGTGATTCTAATTACAGATGTAGTTACACGCCTCTTTTAAGACCAGAGTATGATGACTACAGCGTAACATTCGGTGAAGAAGTTTTTGGTGAAATCCCTTTACAAGTTCCGTATGACTTTTTCAGACTCCGTTGTTATACAAACAAAGGTAATAAACGTGTTTTTGATACATTGCAGGAGAGTGTTTATTCTTCAGATGAGATAAAAAATAAAATAGCAGAAGAAAATCCAGAGATTTCTAAGTACAGTGTATTTTTGTTTGGAATCGATTCTACATCAAGACTGTCTGCAATTCGCAAGCTGCCAAAGACTTACAAGTACCTTACAGAAGTACTTGGTGCCCATGTGTTCAAAGGTTATATGAAAGTAGGAGATAATACTTTTCCAAATGTTGTACCAGTATTAACAGGTAAAAGACCTGGAACTGTTGACCTTCCAAATCCAGATGGTGGTCCATTTGACCTTCAAAAATTTCCATTCATATGGCAGAAGTTTTCCATGGAAAAGTATGCAACATTTTATGCAGAGGATTATCCAATTATCACAGCATTTAATACAGAAGCTAGTGGTTTTAAAGAACCACCAACAGACCACTATATGAGGCCTTGGATGTTAGGTCTGAGAAAAATAGAGTTTGCATCAGAAGTTTTAAAGTCAGTGTTACTGCCCTTTGAATACAAGAATTTGAAAACTGGAAAGTCGTCTCTGTGTTATGGCAATAAGCCTGTATTTAAACATTTGATCAACTACTATAAAAGATTTGCCACAATGTATAAAACAAAATTAAAGTTTGCTTTTTCATGGCTTGTTCAGATTTGTCATGAATTTATCAATTATCTTGAGCTGGGAGATAATGATTTTTACCAGTTCTTTAAATTTCTCAAGGAAAACGGGCACTTAGAAAATGCTTTTCTTATATTCTTTAGTGACCACGGGTCACGTATTGATGACATCAGGAATACATTTGTTGGTAGAATAGAAGAAAGGATGCCTCTTTTATCTGTTGTTCCTCCTAAAACATTTCAATCAAAGTACCCAGAAGCTGCAAAAAACTTGCAAGAAAATACGCAAAGACTTACCTCAAATTTTGATCTTCATGAAATGTTAAATGATATCTTAAATAGTGATTTTGAAATATTAGAAAAAAGCCAGACAAAGAAAAAGAGAGGTATCAGTTTATTCCGTCGTATTCCGGATACGCGTTCATGTGCAGATGCATCCATTCCAGAACACTTCTGTGCATGTTATGGATCAGATAAAGTTGATACGTCTAATCCATTAGTGGTACAGGCTACCAAATTTGCTGTTTTGCATTTGAACAATTTACTGAAGAAATATTCCCACATATGTGCTGAATTATCTTTGAACAAAATCCACGAAGCTCAGTTAGTTTCACTTGGGTTGTCTGCAAAAGGTGAAGAGGAGAATCGCTGGACCATCTACAAGTTCTTTTCCAAGCCTGAGGCAGAAAAACATAAACGTTTCTTGGTCATTTTTGAAACTTTGCCTGGCAATGCAATGTTTGAAGCTACAGTTGACTATCATGTAGAAACTGGAATGGAGATAACCGATGAGATCAGTAGAACAAACAAGTATGGAAATACATCAATATGTGTTCCTGAGAAACCTTTGAGAAGATATTGCTACTGTAAAACTTTGCTGAAGAAGTAACTTACTTAATATATTTAAGCCTGTGAGCAGTAATGAAATATCAAAAGATAAGACATTGAGACTAAAAATATTACTTCTGAAAGACATATCTTGAGTTTGAGGGGGTAGGAGTGACCCTGTGGTCGGTCAGTCGGTCGGTCCGTTGCATTTTTCTTGTCCGAAGCATCACTTATCACTTAAAACTATTCAAGACATTGACTTGAAACTTGAAATATTTATACATGTTGACTAGGAGGAGTGCTGAGTGAAAGAACCAGAACTCTCACTGGTCTAATTTTAAATTAGCTCCCTTTCTGCAATTTTCTTCACTGGAGCATAACACCAAAACTGTTCAATAGATTGACTTGAAACTTGAAATATATATACATGGTGACAAGGCTAAATGCTAAACAATAACTAAATCTGGTCACTTTTTAGCTCACCTGAGAACACAGTGCACAGGTGAGCTTTTAGGATTAGTGCAGCATCTGTCATCCACAATTACTCTTCTGAAACCAGCTAGCCATATTTGATAAATCTTCCAAGGAATGTTCCTTGCATGAAGCTCTATCAAAGTTGTTCAAATGGTTCTGGTCCATTGCAGATCTTGGCCACAAGAGCTGAAAATAGATTTAAAAAGTGAAAATTTTAAAAATCTTCTCTGAAACTGCAAGGTCTAGAGCTGAGATATTTGATATGTGGCACTGTCTAGTGGTCCTCTACCAAGTCTGTTCAAATCATGGCCCCAGGATCAAAATTGACCCCGCCCAAGGGGCCACATGATTTTACATAGGCTTACTTAGGGAAAGTTTCTAAAATTAGATTTAAAAAGTGTAAATTTTAAAAATCTTCTCTGAAACCGCAAGTCCTAGAGCTGAGATATTTGGTATGTGGCATTGTTTAGAGGTCCTCTACCAAGTTTGTTCAAATCATGGCTGCAGGATCAAAATTGACCCCACCCCAGGGGCCACATGATTTTACATTTGCTTATTTAGGGAAAATTTCCTAAATCTTCCTGTCTGAAACCACAAGGCCTAGAACTAAGATATTTAGTATGTAATATTGTCTAAGGGACCTCTACCAATTTTTTTCAAATCTTGGCCCTAGGGTATAAATTGACCCCGACCCCGGGGCCACGTGATTTTACATAGGCTTATATTTCTGCTTGTTATGGAACCTTCATTAATTGACTGAAATCTTTGATATCTTACCATGGCTGGACCGCAACCACTGGGTGAAGTTACTGGGGTCAAGGTAAAAGTCACAGAGGTTAAAAAAATCTCTACCTTAAATCATAGTGTTTTGCTTACAACTGATTCAATTTCAACCAAACTTTCACAAAACATTTTTATACAAAAGATCTCCTTTTTTTTGCTGAACCAACCTGATCCCATTATGTGTATCAGAGGTATGGGGCCAGAATAGGCTTATTTTGCCATGTCTGCATGGTTTCACAGCTTTGATAATCTTACAAACCACTTGCTTGAATCTTCATTTATTGACATATATCTTAGATATTTGGTATGTATGTATCATAAGCATCTGCTCTTGGGTTGGATTTTAGGTCACTAGGTTCAAGGTCACCAAGGCTAAAAATTGGCCCCAACCCAGGGGTCACTTGGTTTTATATGGACTGACGTAGGTAAAACTTAAAAAATCTTCTTGTCAGAAACTACAAGGCCTGGATTTTAGATATTTGGTATGTGAAGGAAGTAGTTGTTTTCAGGTGAGCATTAAAAGGGTCATCATGGCCCTCTTGTTTTATTATCCCTCTTTTTGCAGTTTTACTGTCAATTTTTTGTCCAGAGCATAACTAAAAATACTAAAGGTATTGACGTGAAACTTGATATATAGATACATGGTGATGAGGAGAAGTGCAGAGTGAAAGATGCATAACTCTCATTTGTCCCATTTTTAGCTCACCTGAGCACAAAGTGCTCAAGGTGAGCTTTTGTGATCGCCTGATGTCCGGCGTGCGTGCGTGCGACATCAACTTTTTTTTCAAACAACTTCTTCTCCTGAACTGCTGGGCCAATCTTCCTGAAACTTGGCAGGAATGTTACTTGCATGAAGCTTTACCAAAATTGTTCAAATGGTTTAGGTCCATTGCATTTCTAGGCCACAGGAGCTAAAAATAGATTTTCAAAGTTGGAACTTTAAAAATCTTCTACTCCAGAACTACAAAGCCTGGAGCTTAGATATTTGGTATGAAGCATCATCAGGTGGACCTTTACCAAGTTTGTTCAAATCATGGCCCTGGGTCAAAAATGGCCCTGCCCCAGGGGTCACTAGTTTTACATAGAATTATATAGGGAAAACTTAAAAAATCTTCTTGTCTGAAACCACAAGGCCTAGAGTTAAGATATTTGGTGTGCAGCATTGTCCAGTAGACCTCTACCAAGTTTGTTCAAATCATGGCTCCTTGGTAAAAAATGGCCCAGCCCCGGGGGTCACATGTTTAACATAGAGTTATAAAGGAAAAACTTTAAAAAATCTTCTTATCAGAAACTGCAAGGCCTAGAGTTTAGATATTTAATGTGCAGCGTTGTCTGGTAGACCTCTACCAAGTTTGTTCAAATCATGGCTCCTGGGTCAAAAATGGCCCCGCCCCAGGGGTCACTTGTTTTATATAGAGTTATATATGGAAAAACTTTAAAAAATCTTCAGAAAAAATCGTCAGAAACAGCAAGGCCTAGAGTTTAGATATTTGGTGTGCAGCATTGTCCAGTGGACCTCTACTAAGTTTCTTCAAATCAAAGCCACTGGGTCAAAATAGGCCCCACCCTGGGGGTCAATTGATTTTACATAGGCTTATAAAGGAAATCTTTAAAAGTCTTCTTCTCAGAAACCACAATGCCTACAGCTTAGATATTTGGTATGTAGCATTGTCTAGTAGACCTCTATCAAGTTTGTTCAAATTATGTCCCCTGGGTCAAATTGGCCACGCCCCAGGGTTCTCTTGATTTACATATAGTTATATAGGAAAATGATGAAAAATCATTTTTCTCCGAAACTAATAGGACTAGACCTTAGATATTTGGTGTGGAGTATTGTGTTGAGAACCTTTACCAGTATTGTTTATATGTTGGCCCCGGGGTCAAAATTGGCCCCACCCCAGGGGCCCTTAATATGTAAAAAAAGGCAATATTTAAAAATCTTCTTTCTGGAAACCTCAATGCTTACAGCTTAGATATGTGGTATGCAGCATTGTCTAGTGAATGTCTACCAAGTTTGTTCAAATTATGTCCCCTGGGTCAAAATTAGCCACGCCCCAGGGTTCTCTTGGTTCACATATAGTTTATAGGAAAAACATGAAAAATCATTTTTCTTCCAAACTAATAGGACTAGACCTTAGATATTTAGTCTGGAGTATTGTGTTGAGAACCTTTACCAGTATTGTTTATATGTTGGCCCCGGGGTCAAAATTGGCCCCGCCATGGGGGCCCTTAATATGTAAATAAGGCAATCTTTAAAAATCTTCTTACTGGAAACCTCTATGCCTACAGCTTAGATATTTGGTATGCAGCAATGTCTAGTGAACCTCTACCTAGTTTGTTTGAAAAATGTCCCCGGGGTCACTATTGGCCCTGCCCGAGGGGTCACAAGTTTTAAATAGCAGTATAGAAGAAAATCTTTAAAAATCTTCTTGTCTAAAACCACAAGGCCTAAAATTTTATAATTTGGCATGAAGCAAGCTTTATCAAGCTTTTTGAAATTATTAGATTAGGTTAAAGGTCACGGAGACTAAAAATAGATTTATCTACTGTACCTCATAGAGCCTTCATTTATAGACCAATATCTTTGATATTTAGTATATAGGTTCCTTGCATGGACGTCTACCTATGGGTAGGGTTTGAGGTCACTAGGTCAAGGTCAAGGTCACCATAGCTTATGATAGATATTTCTACTTTCTGTCATAGAGCCTTTATTTATTGACTGATATTTTACATATTTGGTTTGTAGGCACTTACATATTTACAATTAAAAAATGAAATACTGCTTAACAGCAAACCTACAGCCAAAGTACTCAGGTGAGCGATCCAGGGCCATCATGGCCCTCTTGTTAAATTATCTCCCTTCTTGTTTTTAGCTCACCTGAGCACAAAGCGCTCAAGGTGAGCTTTTGTGATCGCCTGATGTCCGTCGTCCATCACTGCGTCGTCAACTTTTTCTTCAAACAACTTCTTCTCCTGAACTGCTGGGCCAGTCTTGCTGAAACTTGGCAGGAATATTACTTGCATGAAGCTTTACCAAAATTGTTCAAATGGTTCAGGTCCATTGCATTTCTAGGCCACAGGAGCTAAAAAAAGATTTTCAAAGTTGGAACTTTAAAAATCTTCTTCTCCAAAACCACAAGGCCTGGAGCTTAGATATTTGGTTTGAAGCATCATCTAGTGGACCTCTTCCAAGTTTGTTCAAATTATGACCGTGGGGTCAAAACTGACCCCATCCCAGGGGTCAGTTGATTTAACATAGATTTATTTAGGGAAAACTTAAAAAATCTTCTTGACAGAAACAACAAGGCCTAGAGTTAAGATATTTGGTGTGCAGCATTGTCCAGTGGACCTTTACCAAGTTTGTTCCCCCCCCCCCCCCCCCCCCCCCGGGGTCACATGTTTTACATAGAGTTATATAGGGAAAACTTAAAAGATCTTCTTGTCGGAAAACGTAAGCCCTAGAGTTTAGATATTTGGTGTGCAGCATTGTTCAGTGGACCTTTACCAAGTTTGTTCAAATCATGGCTCCTGGGTCAAAAATGGCCCCGCCCTAGGGGTCACATGTTTTACATAGAGTTATATAGGGAAAACTTAAAAGATCTTCTTGTCAGAAACCACAAGGCCTAGAGTTTAGATATTTGGTGTGCAGCATTGTCCAGTGGACCTTTACCAAGTTTGTTCAAATCATGGCTCCTGGGTCAAATATTGGCCCCACCCCAGGGTCACATGTTTTACATAGAGTTATATAGGAAAAACTTTAAAAAATCTTCTTGTCAGAAACTGCAAGGCCTAGAGATTAGATATTTGGTGTGCAGCATTGTCCAGTGGACCTTTACCAAGTTTGTTCAGATCATGGCCTCTGGGTCAAAAATGGCCCCGCCCCAGAGGTAAAATGTTTTATATAGAGTTATATAGGAAAAACTTTAAAAAACTCTTCTTGTCAGAAACCGCAAGGCCTAGAGTTTAGATATTTGGTGTGCAGCATTGTCCAGTGGACCTCTACTAAGTTTCTTCAAATCATAGCCACTGAGTCAAAATAGGCCCCACCCCAGGGGTCAATTGATTTTACATAGGCTGGCTAATATATGGGAAATCTTTAAAAATCTTCTCAGAAACCACAATGCCTTCAGCTTAGATATTTGGTATGTAGCATTGTCTAGTGGACCTCTATCAAGTTTGTTCAAATTATATCCCCTGGGTCAAAATTGTCCACGCCCCAGGGTTCTCTTGGTTTACATATAGTTTATATATAGGAAAAACATGAAAAATCATTTTTCTTCCAAACTTATAGGACTAGACCTTAGATATTTAGTCTGGAGTATTGTGTTGAGAACCTTTACCAGTATTGGGGGCCCTTAATATGTGAAAAGGCATACTTTAACAATCTTCTTACTGGAAACCTCTATGCCTACAGCTTAGATATTTGGACGGTATGTAGCATTGTCTAGTGGACCTCTACCTAGTTTGTTTGAAAAATGTCCCTGGGGTCACTATTGGCCCCGCTCAAGGGGTCACAAGTTTTAAATAGCAGTATAGAAGAAAATCTTCAAAAATCTTTTTGTCTGAAACCGCAAGTCCTAGAATTTTAAAATTTGGCATGAAGCAAGCTTTATCAACCCTTTTGAAATTATTAGATTAGGTTAAATGTCACGGAGGCTAAAAATAGATTTATCTACTGTACCTCATTGAGCCTTCATTTATAGACCAATATCTTTGATATTCAGTATGTAGGTTCCTTGCACGGACGTCTACCCATGGATAGGGTTTGAGGTCACTGGGTCAAGGTCAAGGTCACCATAGCTTATAATAGATATTTCTACTTTCTGTCATAGGGCCTTTATTTATTGACTGTTATTTTACATATTTGATTTGTAGGCACTATATTTTCAATTAAAAAATGAAATACTGCTTAACAGCAAACCTACAGCCAAAGTACTCAGGTGAGTGATCCAGGGCCATCATGGCGCTCTTGTTTTCTTGTATGGAACACAGCTTCAAAACTGTTTAACAGATTGACTTGAAATATAGATACATGGTGACTAGTGCTTTAAATATTGCACAGAGGATTGATTTTACAAAATGATTTTATCATGCCTTTGAAGTCAAAGAATCAGTTAATGCCAGTTCTTTACATGGAGTTTAAAAGAAAAGCTTTTGAATGATCTTCTACTATGAGATACAGTGACATTTGGTTTGTAGCATTGTAACAAAAAATATGTAAATAATGAAATTTAGCCCCACCTAAAGGCAGGGGAAATAACAACTACTTGTAAAATGTTGCTAAACATACTGATAGAAAGACATATAATTGTATATTGTATACTTTACATCAGACAAATTACTATTAGCACTTCAGTGTTAAAATCATTGCAATATTCAAAACTTTCAGTGAAAAATATGAATTATTAGAAAAAGATTGACAACTGACATTCACCCTAAAATATATTACTAATGGGTGAGCATTTCAGATTACTATATTCCATACTTCAGTATCAAAGCACTGTTGGGGGGTATTAATCACCTTCAGTGATAGCTCCAGTTTGAATCAAAAGCATGCTGATTCTTACTGTGGCCCAATATTGCTTATAACTTTGTAGGGTACATGCTAAGAGTAAAGTCATCAGAACATGTATATAGTATAACCATCCTGCTTTCAGTTATGGTATGACTGTTATATGAAAGGGAAACTGTTCAACTCTTTCTGTGATTGTTTGAGCTTCAATTACTTCATAGTTCTTTGATAAAGCAGTTACTAGTTTTAGTCTTGTGCCAATTCCTTGGTATATTGTCCACTGTTTGTAATGATACCTATTTTGCACCGACTTTTCAAGTTATTGGTCAGCTAATAAAATATTGTTAGATGTCTATCTATGGCTTGCTTTTGAAATGATATGTTGCCAGGCATCAATTTGATCAAAGATCTAAGGGAATTTTATCTCTTAGTTCTAGGAAAGCCTTTGTGCATGTCATGAGAGTGGGTGTAATAACCCATTTATGCCACCTTCGACTTTTGAATAAAAATTTCATCATTTGTTCATACTGAGCTTATGAAATGTATTCAGTCATATTAAGTTTAAGTGGCAATAAGTTTTCTGCCACTTATTCTAGGTAAGTTTGTGAAATAAACCATTGTCCAGCATCTTTTAAAGGTTAACTTAATGTGATGAACTATTGTACAGGTTGGTAAAATAAACAGTTCGCTGACTGTCCAACATAAGTGTTACCTTTCTAGATTTTCAAGATGCATCTGTCAATCAATTAATTTGGACAGTTTCATGTATTTACGGATCTTTCTTGTAGCTGGGGCCTAGACTTGTGTTTTATAAGTTCGCCTTTTGATCAGCATAAGCGTTTTAGATCAATCCAAATGTTATAAAAAATAAAAAAAGTTTTTTCAAGATTTAGAGAAATATTCTCAGAAATTATTACCTTGACTAAGCTAGCTTTAACATATAATTTACATTTTTAGTCATATTTATTTTGCTGTTTTGTTGGGTGTTGTAGTTGTTGTTACCTGTCTACATGTGTTCAAATCCATAGTTCTAATAAGAAAATCTGTTTAGTTTTCATTTAATTGTCTGGATAAAGTGAAATTTCATTTGGTGATGTTGTTTCAGGACTGACTTACTCAAATCTAAACAAGATTGATGAAAACAGGTGACATAATCTATCAGTTGATTACAATGGTACATGTATATTCCTACAAGTCTGTCAGTTAAGCAAAGCATATTGTAACACAGATGTCCTAGCTTTAGAAATGTAAATTGACGGAATGAACCTTTGAATACATCTGGAATAATGTGCTAGGAAACAAGAGGAACTGTTGAATACAACTGGAATGGTGTACAAGGCAACAAGAGGAACGGTTGAATACATCTCGAATGGTGTGTAAGGTAACAATAGTAACTGATGAATGTTTAAGGAACAATGTGTGATGCAACAAGAGGAACGGTTGAATACATTGGGAATAAGGTACAACACAACAAGAGGAACTACTGAATACATCTCGAATGGTGTGGAAGGCAACAAGAGTAACTGCTGAATGTTTAAGGAATAGTGTGTGATGGAACAAGAGGAACGGTTGAATACATTGGGAATAAGGTACAACACAACAAGAGGAACTATTGAATACATCTGGAATGGTGTGGAAGGTAACAATAGTAACTGATGAATGTTTAAGGAATAGTGTGTGATGCAACAAGAGGAACGGTTGAATACATTGGGAATAAGGTACAACACAACAAGAGGAACTATTGAATACATCTGGAATGGTGTGGAAGGTAACAATAGTAACTGATGAATGTTTAAGGAATAGTGTGTGATGCAACAAGAGGAACTGTTGAATACATTGGGAATAAGGTACAACACAACAAGAGGAACTATTGAATACAACTGGAATGGTGTACAAGGCAACAAGAGGAACTATTGAATACATCTCGAATGGTGTGTAAGGTAACAATAGTAACTGATGAATGTTTAAGGAATAGTGTGTGATGCAACAAGAGGAACGGTTGAATACATTGGGAATAAGGTACAATACAACAAGAGGAACTAATGAATACATCTGGAATGGTGTGGAAGGCAACAAGAGTAACTGTTGAATGCTTCAGGAACAGTGTGAGATGCAACAAGAGGAACTGTTGAATACATTGGGAATAAGGTACAACACAACAAGAGGAACTAATGAATACATCTGGAATGGTGTGGAAGGCAACAAGAGTAACTGTTGAATGTTTCAGGAATAGTGTGTGATGCAACAAGAGGAACGGTTGAATACATTGGGAATAAGGTACAACACAACAAGAGGAACTAATGAATACATCTGGAATGGTGTGGAAGGCAACAAGAGTAACTGATGAATGTTTCAGGAACAATGTGTGATGCAACAAGAGGAACGGTTGAATACATTGGGAATAAGGTACAACACAACAAGAGGAACTAATGAATACATCTGGAATGGTGTGGAAGGCAACAAGAGTAACTGTTGAATGTTTCAGGAACAATGTGTGATGCAACAAGAGGAGCTATTGAATACATCTGGAAAGGTGTGGAACTGTTGAATGTTTCAGGAACAGTGTGTGATGCAACAAGAGGAACGGTTGAATACATTGGGAATAAGGAACAACACAACAAGAGGAACTAATGAATACATCTGGAATGGTGTGGAAGGCAACAAGAGTAACTGATGAATGTTTCAGGAACAATGTGTGATGCAACAAGAGGAACTGTTGAAAACATTGGGAATAAGGTACAACACAACAAGAGGAACTAATGAATACATCTGGAATGGTGTGGAAGGCAACAAGAGTAGCTGTTGAATGTTTCAGGAACAATGTGTGATGCAACAAGAGGGGCTATTGAATACATCTGGAAAGGTGTGGAACTGTTGAATGTTTCAGGAACAGTGTGTGATGCAACAAGAGGAACGGTTGAATACATTGGGAATAAGGTACAACACAACAAGAGGAACTAATGAATACATCTGGAATGGTGTGGAAGGCAACAAGAGTAACTGTTGAATGTTTCAGGAACAATGTGTGATGCAACAAGAGGAACTGTTGAATACATTGGGAATAAGGTACAACACAACAAGAGGAACTAATGAATACATCTGGAATGGTGTGGAAGGCAACAAGAGTAACTGTTGAATGCTTCAGGAACAGTGTGAGATGCAACAAGAGGAACTATTGAATAAATTTGGAACGGTGTGTGAGGCAACAAGAGGAACTTTTGAATACATCTGGAACTGTTGAATACATCTTGAATATGATAAAATACAACAAGAGGAACTGTTGAATACTTCTGGAATGGTGTACAAGGCAAAAAGAAGAACTCATGAATACATCTGAAACTGTAAAATACATCTGGAATATGGTATGATACAACAAGAGGAACTGTTGAATGCATTTGCAACGGTGTCCAAGGCAACAAGAGAAACTGATAAATACATATAATATATTGTGCAAGGCAACAAGAGGAACTGATAAATACATCTGGAACTGTTGATTGCATCGGGAACGGTGTCAAAGGCAACAAGAGGAACTGTTGAATACATCTTGAACTCTTGAATGCATCTAGAACGGTGTCCAGTGCAACAAGAATTGATGAATACATCTGGAACTGTTGAATGGATCTAGAACGGTTTCCAAGGCAACAAGAGGAACTGATGGATACATCTGGAACTGTTGAATACATCTGAACGATCTGCAAAACAAAAGAAGAGTTATTTACGTTTGGAACGATATGCAATGCCTCAAGAAGAACATCTGGAACTGTTGAATACATCTGGAATGTGCTACAAGACAACAAGAGGATCTGTTGTATACACCTGGAATTGTAGAATTCTTCTGAAAATGTTTAGAAGGCAACAAGAGGAACTGACGATACATCTGGAACGGTGTGCAAGTCAGCAAAAAGAACTTTTTTATACATTTGGAACGTTGTGCATGGCAACATGAAGAACTGTTGAATATATCTGGAACTATAGAATGCATCTGGGAGTGTTTGCAAGGCAACAAGAGGAACTGATTAATTGCTCTTGAACTGTGTTCATGGCAAGTAGAGGAAAAAATGAATACCTCTGGAACGGTGTGCAAGGCAACAAGAGGAACTGTTGAATGCATCTAGAACGGTGTGCAAGGCAACTAGAGGAACTGCTGAATGCATCTGGAATGATTGAATGCGTCTGGAACGGTTTGCAGGGAAAGAAGAGAAACTGTTAAATGCATGTGAATGCAGTGCAAGGCAACCAGAGGAATTGTACAATGGTTTTGGAACGGTGTGCGAGACAACAAGAGAAACGGTTGAATGCATCAGAAATGGTGTGTCAGACAAGATGAGAAACCGTTGAATACATCTAGAATGGCGTGGAAGGCAACGAGATTACTGTTGAATGTATCAGGAATGGTGTGCGAGACAACAAGAGGAACTGTTGAATGCATCAGAAACGGTGTGCGAGACAAGAGGAACTGTTGAATGCATCTGAAACGGTGTGCAAGACAACAAGAGGAACTGTTGAATACATCTGAAATGGTGTGCGAGACAACAAGAGGAACTGTTGACTGTTTCAGGAACGGTGTGCGAGACAACAAGAGGAACTGCTGATTGTTTCAGGAACGGTGTGCGAGACAAAAAGAGGAATTGTTGATTTCATCTGGAACGTTATGCAAGGCAACAAGAGGAACTGTTGATCACATCTTGAACTGTAGAATGCATCTCGAACGGTGTGTAAGACAACAAGAGGAACTGTAGAATACATCCGGATCGTGGTGCAGGGCAGCAAGAGAAACTGTTGATAACATCTTGATCTGTAAAATGCATTAGAAACGGTGTGCAAGGTGACAAGAGGAACTGTTGAATACATCTGGAATGGTGTGTAAGGCAATAAAAGGATAAACTTGTGAACTGAAATTCGTCTGCTTGGCTGAGTAGAATAACAAAATAACATAAGGTCAACCTGGATACAGGTCTAAGCAATTTTTGAATATATCTCATAAAAGAAATATTTAAAAAGATAATGTTTTAAACTCAGCGGACATCTCATATATGGCTCCACTCCGTTGCACAAAATGACAGCCATAGCTTAAAAATAGATTTGCTTTAAATGACATCTGAAAAGCAGCTAGTTCAAAACAGGCTCTGTCACATGAGTTTTATTTGTATAAATTATAAGATCTTTCAAAATCTTCAATTCAGAAATTGTAATATTGCTTCTTTTTGTTTAACAGCAGAACCGCTGCCATATAATTCAGATGAGCGATCCTGGGTCGTCATGGCCCTCTTGTTAGCTCACCTGTCGCGTTGTGACAGAGTGAGCTTTTGTGATCGCCTTTCGTCCGTCCGTCCACAATTAGTTTGTTAACACTCTAGTGGTCACATTTTTGCCTCAATTGTCATGAAACTTAGTCAGCATGTTTGTCCCAAAAATTACTCGGACGAGTTCGAACATGGGTTACCTTGGATGAAAAACTAGGTCACAAGGCCAAAAAATAGAAAAATCTTGTTAACACTCTACATTCATTCTTAGATAAAAGGCGCAATTTCAAAAAACAAGGTGTGAAAAATCGATAGATAAGAAATCCTTGATTTTCTCCTGATTTTATTTTGACAACAATTAAACGATATAAAACAACATTCAGTGGACCCAAACCGGCTTTACTTTAAAAGATGCAGCTGTTTAAAAATATACACCTAAAAGGGCGATAAGGTACGTTATATTGCCAATCCTACGAAATTTAAAGTTAGTTATTGTATACATGTATGTAAAGACTATGAGCTCTAAATCGTTACTTATTCAACAATACGTAAAATCCTTAACTTCGTTTATCACCTTATTATTTTTGGTTTTCTGCAAGAACAAATTACAGCGAATATACAAAAAAAACAGGCTTTAAATTTTCATGCTCGTTCTTATTATTATATCTTTATTAAAACTCATTCATTCTACCTGAAAAACGCACTAAATTCGAAAGTTGTTTAAAAGCAATGAGTGCTTCATTCTTAAATAAGTTGGCCCATGAAATCTAAAGGACAGTGTCACTTTATTTAAACCGAAAAGTCATAACGTACCTTACTGGACACAACATCTGAAACTATTTAAGTGTATTTTTCATTTTTATTATTCATATTCAAGTAAATATTTTTTTTAAATTGAAAAACATATGAAACTTCGGAGTCAAGGCATTAAATGTTATCCTTTAAATATATATTTTTTCCGATATTTTAGCATATTAATTAATTAGTCCTATAACATTTGAATAACTTTAAAAGCTTAACCAAACATATCAAAGGAAAAAAAACGCTAATAAACGAAATCCATTTTATAGGCAGACAACCGTTAAACAATGCACTTTTTTATAGTTTATGAGACGATTTATTGTCATAATTTAGTATAAAGGTATCGTAACGTACCTTATGCAGTTTTTCTGTACTCTGTTAATATCTACAGAAACTGCTTCTCAACAGTATAAAAACATTAAAAAAATAGTAAATAAAAAAAACCTAAAATATCAAAACTGTTACAGCATGCTTACCACCAAAAGTACTTGTAATGGCTTACCACTTAATAATCTTACAGTAAAAATGCTAAAGCAGAATAACTATGTGACTTTAACACTATATACATACACTCCAACTAATATTTTTCCATATAAAAACAAGATAACTGTCATTTAAACCGGTCTGCTGACGAGTATCTGACGCAAAATATTTAACTAATAGGAAGTTGGCAGTAGCAGTACGCAGTAGCAGTTGGCAGTAGAAATTAAATCAAACGTGAAGTTGGCAGAAGCAGTAACGGCAGTAGCAGTAAAACAAAACGTGAAGTTGGCAGTAGCAGTAACAGCAGTAGCAGTAAATCAAAACGTGAAGTTGGCAGTAGCAGTAACAGCAGTAGCAGTAAACAAAACGTGAAGTTGGCAGTAGCAGTAACAGCAGTAGCAGTAAATCAAAACGTGAAGTTGGCAGTAGCAGTAACAGCAGTAGCAGTAAACAAAACGTGAAGTTGACAGGAGCAGTAACAACAGTAGCAGTAAAACGAACGTGAAGTTGGCAGTAGCAGTAACAGCAGTAGCAGTAATCAAAACGTGAAGTTGGCAGTAGCAGTAACAGCAGTAGCAGTAAAACAAAACTTGAAGTTGGCAGTAGCAGTAACAGCAGTAGCAGTAAAAAAACGTGAAGTTGGCAGTAGCAGTAACAGCAGTAGCAGAAGGAAACTCTGAAAGTCTGCGAGAGTGTTGGAAACAGTCACAGACCTGGAATCGAACCGGGATGGTCGCTAGACTTTCTAGATTTGCACCTAATATTCTGAAAGTTTGCAGTTATATCAGAAACAGTAGCAGACCGTAACAATGGACACAGGAGGGTCCCTTAACATCAAAAATGACATTTTCTCGATTTTTTGCACCAACATTCCTGGAAGTCTACGAGAGGGTCAGAAACAGTTGTAGACCGGTAAAATTGACCCGGGAGGATGGTTAGACCTTAAAAGTGACATTTTGCCGATTGGCACCAAAATTCCTGAAAGTCTGCGAGAGTGTCAGAAACAGTCACAGACCGGTAAAATCGACTCGGGAGGGTGTCTAGACATCAAAATTGACAGTTTCTCGAATGGTACCAAAATTCCTGAAAGCCTGCGAGAGTGTCAGAAACAGTCGCAGACCGGAAAAATCGACTTGGGAGGGTCCCTAGACCTTAAAAATGACATTTTCCCAAGTGGCACCAAAATTCCTGAAAGTCTGCGAGAGTGTCAAAAACAGTCGCAGACCGGTAAAATCGACACGTGAGGGTCCCAAGACATTAAAAATGACATTTTCCCAAGTGGCACCAAAATTCCTGAAAGTCTGCGAGAGTGTCAGAAACAGTCGCAGACCGGTAAAATCGACACGGGAGGGTCCCTAGATATTAAAAATGACATTTTCCCAAGTGGCAACAAAATTCCTGAAAGTCTGCGAGAGTGTCAGAAACAGTCGCAGACCGGTAAAATCGACACGGGAGGGTCCCTACACATTAAAAATGACATTTTCCCGATTGGCACCAAAATTCCTGAAAATCTGCGAGAGTGTCAGAAACAGTCACAGACCGGTAAAATTGACTTGGGAGGGTCCCTAGACCTTAAAAATGACATTTTTCCGATTGGCACTAAAATTCATGAAAATTTGCAAGAGTGTCAGAAACAGTCGCAGACCTACGCAGTAGACACGAGAGGGTCTATTGATGTTTAAACATGTTTTTTTTTCATTGAAACCTTCAAGACTTTTAAGACTTTCTTACTGCTACTGCTGTTACTGCTACTGCCAACTTCACGTTTTCTTTACTGCTACTGCTGTTTCTGCTACTGCCAACTTCACGTTTTGTTTACTGCTACTGCTGTTACTGCTACTGCCAGCTTCACGTTTTGTTTTACTGCTACTGCTGATACTGCTACTGCCAGCTTCACGTTTTGTTTACTGCTACTGCTCGTACTGCTACTGCAAACTTCACGTTCTGTTTACTGCTACTGCTCGTACTGTTACTGCCAACTTCACGTTTTGTTTACTGCTACTGCTGTTACTGCTACTGCCAACTTCACGTTTTGATTTACTGCTACTGCTGTTACTGCTACTGCCAACTTCACGTCTTGTTTACTGCTACTGCTGTTACTGCTACTGCCAACTTCACGTTTTGTTTACTGCTACTGCTCGTACTGCTTCTGCCAACCTCACGTTTTGTTTACTGCTACTGCTGCTACTGTCAACTTCACGTTTTGTTTACTGCTTTGCTCGTACTGCTACTGCCAACTTCACGTTTTGTTTACTGCTACTGCTCGTACTGCTACTGCCAACTTCACGTTTTGTTTACTGCTACTGCTCGTACTGCTACTGCCAACTTCACGTTTTGATTTACTGCTACTGCTGTTACTGCTACTGCCAACTTCACGTTTTGTTTTACTGCTACTGCTGTTACTGCTACTGCCAACTTCACGTTTTGATTTACTGCTACTGCTGTTACTGCTACTGCCAACTTCACGTTTTGTTTTACTGCTACTGATTTACTGCTACTGCTCGTACTGCTACTGCCAACTTCACGTTTTTCTACTGCTGCGTACTGCTACTGCTCACTTCCTATACATAAATATTTACCGAGGAAAAGATATAATGCGTACAAAAGAAACAGATACAACCAAAGATGGTGTGTGATCTATGTAACGTTTCTTATCCTGTTTAAGCGAAAACAACTTGATATAAAGAAGACATTTTCGACTGCAATTAAAAACCTTTTAACTACAATATAAAGCAAATAAAGATATATAACTATTGAAACAATTAAAACTCTCATAACGCTTAAAACATTTAAAATAGTACTTAATTTTCCGCAAATATATCTGACTTGAGTTAAAGAAGTAATCAATTCCACAATTTGCTTTAGTCTCTATGCTTCGTAGCCTTAATACAGGTCTTCACTTTTAAGTCTAACAATCAAAATTGATTTGAGAGACAAGGCAATGTATGTTTTGGCGTGGCTTTTCTTTACACAGATTAGAATTTAAACACCTTCGTAAATCGATATAACGTTTCACGTACCTTTGTTAAATATTTTAAATACTTTTAGTAAAGTAAAATATTGAAAAACAAGTGTGAATTTCGAAATATATGAAAAAAAGATTAATGAGTTTTCATACATACCTGTATTTTTTAAAAATATTCACATAACATTCATATAACAGTTTTTAGAATTTTCAAAAATTAGTATAACGTTTCTTATGAAGAAAAAATAAGAAACCCAGATGATGTCAATGAATGGCTTTTCTGGCAAAATTTAGTTTATAAATTGAGCTCAGTCTTTTTTTATTGTGTGAAGTGGTTATTTATTGTAAAGTTAACAGAGTTAACACTGTTTTTTGTAAACACTGATTAGCATTATGTTTTAGTTAAGGCAGTATAACGTATCTTATTCGGTCAGAAAGGACAAAGGAATAATATAAACTGAATTTTTTCCAAAGTTGGAATTACAAGAAAAATGCTGCTGAACACAAAATTCAAGCCTTCCCCTTCACAAAAGACATTTTGTTGCATACTCTAAATTCGTAGTTTTAAAGAGTATGTCTCCAAACATACCTACTGTGCAGTGGGACAGAAAATTTGATCTCAATCTGTATCATTCAGGCTTCTGTCTGAACAGAATTTTTTCAAACAGAATGCAAGTTATTTCTAAATCTTTTACATACCTATCAACTGTTTGTTTTGGTATATTCTTAAACGAGCTGTATGCATTTCTAAGTAGAAGCACTACGAAGGACAGTCAAAATTCGTAATTGTGCCCTTTATCTAAAAATGAATGTCTAGAGGTTACTTTGTCAGTATACTGCCAAATATGGAAAAACCTTGTAAACACTATAGAGGCTATTCCAAATGACCTTGAAATTTGTCAGAAAGGTTGCTTCGATGATTTCTTGCTCAAGTTTGAATATGGGTCATCTGGGGTCAAAATCTAGGTCACAGAGCCCAAATATGGAAAACCTTTGTAAACACTCTAAATGCTACATTTTCTGTCCAAATATCCTGGAAATTTGCCAGAAAGGTTGCTTTGATGATTTCTAGCTCAGACTTGAATATGGGTCATCTTGGATTAAAAACAAGGTCACAATGCCCAAATATGGAAAAACCTTGTTAACACTCCAGTGGCTAGTTTCTCAGTCCAAATACCCTGGAAATTTGTCAGAAAGGTTGTTTCAATGATTTCTAGCTGAAGTTTGAATATGGGTCATCTGGTAACAAAAACTAGGTCACAAAACCAAAATATGGAAACACCTTGTTAACACTCTAGTGTCTAGTTTCTCAGTCCAAATATCCTGGAAATTTGTCAGAAAGGTTGTTTTAATGATTTCTAGCTTAAGTTTGAGTATGGGTCATCTGGGGTCAAAAACTATGTCACAGAACCCAAATATGGAAAAACCTTTTTAACACACTAGAGGCTACTTTTTCAGTCCATACATCCTGGAAATGTGTCAGAAAAGTTGTTTCATTGATTTTTAGCTAAAGTTTGAATATGGGTCATCTGGGGTCAAAATCTAGGTCACAGAACCCAAATATGGAAACACCTTGTAAACACTCTAAAGGCTATTCCAAATGACCTTGAAATTTGTCAGAAAGGTTGCTTCGATGATTTCTTGGTCAAGTTTGAATATGAGTCATCTGGGGTCACTCTAAAGGCTACATTTTCTGTCCAAATATCCTGGAAATTTTCCAGGAAGGTTGCTTTGATGATTTCTAGCTCAGACTCAAATATGGGTCATCTTGGTTCAAAAAGTGGGTCACAGAGCCCAAATATGGAAAAACCTTTTTAACACTTGAGGTAACAGTTTCAGTCCAAATATCCTGGAAATTTGTCAGAAAGGTTGCTTTCATGATTTCTAGATCAGGTTCGAATATGGGTCATCTAGGTTCAGAAAAGTTGTTTCGAGAATTTGTAGCTCAAGTTCGAATATGGGTCATCTATGTTCAAAAACTAAGTCACAGAGCCCAATAATAGAAAAAACGTTGTTAACACTCTAGAGGTAACATTCCAGATAACCTGTAAATTTGTCAGAAAGGTTGTTTCTATAATTTCTAGGTCAAGTTTGAATTTGGGTCATCTGGTGTCAATTAACCATAACAACTTTGTTAAAAGCAGTCATACTCAGGTGAGCGATACAGGGCCATCATGGCCCTCTTGTTTTTTATTTATTTGTTTAGGTGATGTTAATGTGCTGACACTTGATAATGATGATATTTCTGCTTTGGTTTGTTGAAACTGAAGATGAAGATGATAAATCTTTGTGTGGTTATTTCCAATAATGATTATAATGTTAAATACGACTATATGATTAGTTTTCTAAAGATGTCGCTAATAATATTAAGATGATGACGATGATGTTTCTGCATTTTTCGATGATGATGTTGATCGTGATAATGACATTCTTTAATTTTATCGCTTATTTCAGACTCTCTTGCTTTGTAAAAGAACTTTAAGCCAGTCAATCTCAATCAGTATAATTATATGTAATATGTAATGCTTCATTAATAGACAGTTCAAACTTTCTGTATGATGTGTTAAACTTCATTATACTTCTTGGCAGAAGTGTGACTTCCGCCACTTACGTTTATTTTTTTCTTCCTGGTATAAATGCCGCAAAATTATTTAGTTATATTAGTACGCCTAACAGAACAGATGTGTGGGGAAATGTGTTACTGAGATATGCTGCTCACATTTTAAAGGCTGATAACTTGGTTTTAAGATTACTCTTGCGAATTAGTCTGTGATTACTGAAATTATATATGCTAGTTTGAAGGCTCATCTGCGATACTGTATGTCCTGGGATTTCATAGTGACTTAAGTTGGTCTATACCTATTTGAGTTTATTTATCGTCGGTACCGGATGCCCGTATGACCGACGCCCACTGCAAAGATAACTCATTTCTTTGTTGTGGGGGATAGCACAAGTTACAAAAAGCATCCCATCTCAGAGATATCCTTGTTCTTTTCCATGCTCAGTATATAACACTGATACCTGGGACATCGGTTTAATGTCTCATCCGGAAGATAATTAGGAATGATAGTGGAAGAGCGGGCGATCGAACTGGAAGCCCGGCCTTTGATTAGCAGTCCAGCACGTTACCACTGGACCACTGATTTTGAGTATTTACGACATTTTAATGAGTCTAGTGATGATTAATTGACACATGAGAAAATTTGAATGTTAAATTTCGCCGTATTTCTTTGTGAGGTTTTAAAGTTTTGCTAACTTGCATGTAAATATGTTCAGCGAAAAGGGCGAGACAAGGATTTTAAAAATCTAGCCAGCCAAATAGGCGATATTTTACGTGGCCCGAGCGGGATTCTGTAGACTATGGCAATATGATTAGAAGACTTTTACTGTTCTGGCGGCAATTCCAGCATATATTTTTATACTTCCTGTCTCAACCATTTACGTTGCCAGTAAGGTTTCTTTTTGTCAGCAAAAATATTAATTAACCCGTGCTGGTTCTGTTTGATTAGTCAAGACAGTGTATTTGTTTCAGAGACTGTCATCGCAAAATCGGAAGAAGACGTACAGCTCTCGAAATACAGCGTATTCCTGTTTGGAATCGATTCATCACCGTGGTTACTCAGTTACAGTTACATAATATTACTGAAAATTTAGAAGCGAATGTATTTAAAGGTTACATGAAATTTACAGAGAAAATGTTTCCAAATTTAGTACCGCCTAGCGTTATTCGTTATGCTTAAAGAGTTGAACTTCTTCTATAGATTTAGTTTAAACAGTATTTATTCAAGAAATTGTATAACAGTACATATAAAAAGGAAACTCAAGAGTAGAAAGCTTAAAGCTCAATTCTATAGATTTGTTCAACCTTTAAGCCGCAGAAGGTGACCAAGAATAATAGCAGCCCGTAGAATCGGTTCACCTTTAGAAGCTAAGAAGTGAGAGGAAACGCCCTTGGACGGAGAATCTTCCCAACCCTGAAGGTGGAATATATAACAACACCGAAATTTCCCTTCATCTCGTCTTCTTTTCTTGTCAGAATTGCGCACATTTCTTCGCAGAAGATTAAGTATCTAGTTTTAGCTGCGTTTTGATGTTAACAGACCGTTATATGAGATCCTGGATGATTTGACGTAGAAAAACTGGGTTCGCGTGAGAAGTTTTAAAATCAGCGTTGTTGCTAATTCGTCACTCACTTTTCGATAATATCCTTATGAAAAAGTTTTTATGGTCTACATTGAATGGTGGTGAACAAGTCCATTTTTAGAAATTTAGTACGGTAAGGGTTGTATGTTATTATCATGTTATGATCACTGTGTTATAGACAGATTAAATGTATTGAAATACAAATAAGTGTAAAAAGATGCGGCATTATGCATCCAGTATTGTTGTTTTTATTACTTTTATTAAAATAGATGTGCTGACTATTTAAACAAGAAATCGGTAGAACCGATGGATGCTTCCCGAATAAATGCCAATTCCAAAAGGGCTATTGTTTAATATGTATTTTTTTAAGTATGAAAAATAACAAAGAACAATAACTCTTAAATTATGCAAAATAGAGTAACGGAGATCTATCTACCAATAAAGTTTCATATTAATATATCTTATACTTTGTGAGATATGCCCCGGACAAAAAATAAGTATGAGAAATTTCAAAAGGCAATAACTCAAAAATTAATAAAGCAAGAGTTATGATTCTTGTGCACTGCACTGCTCATCGATGAGTTCTATCTACTTATAAAGTTTCAAGTTGATAACTCTTATACTTTGTGAGATATGCCCCGGATAAAAAATAAGTATAAGAAATTTCAAAGGGCAATAACTCAAAAAAATAAAGCAAAAGTTATGGTTCTTGTGCACTGCACTGCTCCTTAATGAGATCTAACTACTTATGAAGTTTGGTCTTGATAGCTCTCATAGTTTTTGTGTTATGCTCCGGACAAAATTATGACAGACGAACAAACGAACGGGACGGACGGACGGACAAAGCGGCAACTATATGCTCGCCCTTCGGGGAGCATAAAAATGGAAAGAAAGAAAGCTGAAAATTATCTGAAATTTAAAATTCATGTCTACCCTGTCAGTCAAAATATTATAGACTGCCGTGTTCGTGACATTGGCGGTCAGACGGCCTGACCATAGTTGCCTGAACTCAGTGGGAGACAACTCATTTCGGGAGCTTGATCTGGCTGGATTGTCTTTCACAGTGATGCTCCTTCAGAATTTGCTTCATAGATTATAATGGAGTACTGCTCGTGTACAGCCTACTTCTTAAGTAGTCAGACTGGAATTAAAGTTAATTTTGAGAGGGTTCAGCTGTTGAGGAAAAAACACACGCGCTATTATACAGGCGTGCCAATATGATGTATTGTATACGGGTTTTTTTTTCTTTTCACAATTAGGAACTTTCTGCAATTTGTTTGAGCCATACCTTCACACTGCACCTTGCTCAGATGTTCAGCGTAGTCTGTCAAACACTATTATGCACAACGTCAAGGTTTTTTTAAAGCCGTTTCTTTTTTTGAAATTCGTTATTTTTCGGGTCTAGATCCGCAAATTTATTTACTAGATCTAGTTAAATAAACCTCTCCTAAATATCTTCAAGATTCCATTTCTTTCTTTTACAATGAAGAAATCAGTTATTTGATAAAATCCAGAAGTCATAAAACAGAAATTACAAGTAGAAACTGTAGTAAAATCTACAGCAAAAGAATTCATTCACCCATGAACTGAACCCTGACGTCAGAAAAGGCATGTGATCAGAAATGCTGACGTCATAAAAGTTGAGGTAAGAACCTTTTTTAACATTAAATTTTGATGTACTTGGGACTAATATTTTGTTGTAAGGTATGAAAGAAGTCTGGAATATACGAAAGAATACGTATATATAGAAATCAGCGTTCCGTGCATAAATTGTGTCGGACTTAAACATTCCTTTTAAAAGTGAAAAGAATTTAAAGAAAGGTTGTCTGTTCCTGCCATTTTAGTGAAGGCAAAATGTATTTACATACGAGTAGTTCAAATCACCTTGTGAAAATACGGTAGATCTACTTAAAAGTTTTCTAGTGGTGTTTCAAATTAGACTAACTTCAAGGTTATCCGCCAGGTGTACATGTACACAAAAAATAAGTTCCAAAGTTTCAATAATGTTATTTCCTGAAATGATCACTATATTGTAAGATCTACATATTGAAATATTTAATTTTTATTCAAGTAGTCTCTGTTTGTATTAAAAACAATTTTATCACATCCTTCTGATTAAAAACACAAAAGTAGTCCGTGACGTATCATGTGCCAAGCAAAATTTATACGTCAGTCGTCACCCCTTTAACGGGTCGGATTCGAAATAACTGACAGGATAAAGATTATTCCAAAGTCCTGATCTGAGAAAGCCTAACTGAAAAATGTATTTAAAACAATCGAGCCTTTCCAACATGTTGATTTTTCTGTTCTAGTGATTTTGTTCCTGTAGTCCAGTTCTGGTGATTTTGTTCTTGTAGATGCTCCAGTTCAAGTGATTTTGTTCCTGTAGTCCAGTTCTAAAAAGTAAATCATAAAGGAGCTTATTTTCTATTACTTTTATTTTTATCAAACGAATACCTGTTAACGTTTCCATTGAAAATTGACATTAAGTAGAGAACTGAGGTCCAAATATGGCGAAGGGAGGATCTCGTTAAATAGTTTCAAAGACGTATTCATATGTAGATTTAATACTCTTGCCTTGTACTATCAAAGAGAGATGGCAAATCACTATTGTACCAAAAGGCCATGAAATGTACGAACATCCCCTTTTGAAAAGATAGGGCAATAACTGAAGAAATGCCTGTTTTAGACTTTGTATCACCACGGTCGTAGCTCAGTCTAAATAACAAAGGATTTGACTCAGATACATATCATGTGATTTATTGGTTTACACACGTTTCTTATGGATGTATTTAACATATATTAAAGGTGCAAGAGACTCATCAGTCCCTGAGTTATTTTGGCATCAGTTTGATCTAGTCATCAAGGCTTGTTTCCGCGGTCAGAAAACCCTTCATAACTAATAGCACACGATACATTCGGCGTAACTTTTGACCTACTTTAAGGGCCAATCAGATTCAACACTTAAAAGGACGAGGTATTGATGATAGTTTATTTCATTGGTCAAAAAACGCACAAGAAAAAGTACGTGTGACTATCGATATTTGGGAAGTGCAGTTTAGTAACAGAATCCTTTTCCAATATCAGCCAGTATTATTTACGTACAGGAGTGGGTTGTTATTGTGAGTGATTCAATAGTATAGTGCACAACATACAGAAACATATTACCGAAACAACATACCTTACTCTAATAACTTACTACCTGCAAAAAGCAGTATGACCTATTCATCAAACAGGAACTGTGTTCGCGTACAGAAGTTGTATTACAAGGTACTATATACTTCCATAACAGGGACCAGAGAATCTAGTTCACCATTGCTATTCCCCGGCGATGCTAGATACTAGTATCTTATTTGACGGGTTTTCTTGTTGTTTTGTATCTATTGTTTCACAATCGGTCCATTTCTCAAAAGTACACAAATTTACATTATTCTATGTTATTTAACGTCGGCACCGACGCCCCCTGCAGAGTTTTGGTTATTTCAGTTTGTAGGGGGATAGGGCGAGGTATTCATCGCCAAGACTCTATTAAGTATAACAGCCTTACGGCCTAGAAAATCTACCTAAATCCAGGGCCCAGAAAATCTACCTACCCTCGGGAAATGTAGTTTCTGTTTATACATTGTATGAGTCGGACAATAATTGTAACTTGTGCAGGAATTTATCGTCTGCTGACACCGACTCGCGTTTTTTTTTTTCAGGTCATGATTTTGCTACAACAGAAAACATCCTGGATACTACTAGATGCTTCCTCTAACTATAGTGGTAATCATCAATGAATGACAAAATTTAAGCTTCCTTGGCACTAACACTTTGATATTGTGTTAGCCTAAGAGAAATGAATGGCCAATCAACTGCTGACTTCTGATTTTTATACGAATTCCCTTTAAAAAAGTAAGTCTTTTTTTGTCTGGTCGATCGGTTTAATAGAAGTTAAACGGTGTAGCAGAGTACATTTTCATGTGTTTTCTTAGAGACGATCGAATCATCAGTTTTTTCTAAACTTTGATTTTTTTTATAAATGAATCGGGAAGTATATTAATGTCATCTTTGTACTTATGAAATCATTTCCCTGTGTTTTTATATTTATAAATACATGTAAGTTACATAGTAATAAGTTTTGCAACAGCTGATTACAATGCGTCAGCAATAGAGGTCAAAGATGAGAAAAATGTCCCTTTTTTCACACTTCTTTAGCTGCTCGATTTAATGATGTTCTTTGAGTAAATATATAATTATTTATTTATTGAATTATATAACTTCAATCATTATTCAGCACAATGATTATTTATAAACTATCCGGTCAAAGGTCAAATATTTCAACTGTTTATTGAACATCCCTCTGGCGTTGATTCAACCAACCGATAACTAAAGGATGTGATGTCTCTTGATAGTGTCCCTATTGTTGTAAAGATAATGACCCTAAGACAATACCACGATACTTTCAGTTGATATTTTTGGTGTATAGTTTTTTCTCGTTTTTCCTCTCTTTTTTTGTGTGTATATAAACGGGTTCACGGACTGCCATTTTGATTTCGACAATTGTAATAAATGTACCTTTACATCTGACGGGCTATTTAAAAGATAGCGAGAAAAAGTAATGCATAACAATCTCTACGTTCGACATGGCATTCGCTTGAAAACAGAATATGTAAAGAAATCCAATATTAGGAAAACGGATAAAACTGCGAGGTACAACAAAATGGATATGAACATTTATAATACAACACTAGGAACATGCCACTAATTTTTAGGCATTGTTATATTATGCAGAAGTTCGGTTTGTAAAACTGTCGTGATTCAATATAATTGTTTGATAACGATCAAGGTATGTGTAGTACGGTTATCATTGTTATCATTGAGAACAAACAAAGATTGTGTTATCGTGTAAAGTAAGTACTGTATCAGTTAAACAAGCAAACGCGTATATAAGGTTATTCGCTGATGGTCAAAGTTACAAGTAGTTTACACACATTGCAGGCAATGCATCATTAAACGCTGATATACACATATTAACAGCAGTTGATCGGGAAGAGAATCCGGATTTCGTTGTGTTATTAATGTTCTAAACCCACTATTGAGGTAACAGAGAAATTCAGATAACGCGCTGCAGGTCATCAAAGATTCAGTGTAGGAGAGGAATTTTGTGGAAATATTGTTTATAATCAGGTATGTTATGTGCTTTATCATGTAAAAGTAATATATTCAGGTGTGTTTTTGTTTGTTTGTTTTTAGTTAACCTACGTCACAGGTTATGGTTAAAATGCCGAATGACCTCTGAACTTGAAATGTTACTCTTAAGCCGTTTAAACAGACGAAAACACGCTGATAACTGGACTTAAATTCTAATCAGAACGAAAATAGAGCTATGCATATGTGTACGGGCGTTCAAGCTTATAGCTTACGGTTGGACTTCGAAAAAGAAGAATGTTCTCTTACGCTTTTTATACACCAAGAGTGCAATTGCAAATGGTATTTAAATACAATTAGTATTGCTTTGGAATCTGGAATAATTACATGTCATTACTTACGTTGAAATGCACTTAATTAGAATACATACGTTGTCTATTGACAGTAATATAACACCATGCATTGTGTATAGAATAATCCAGTTAGGTTGTGAAATATCCAAGTTCATAGGGAAATGTCAAATACATTAAAACTATCTGCTCGTTTCTAAAAATAACTCGTTTTGTGTGTGTGTGGGGGGGGGGGGGGGGGTGCGTAGATAGAAATGACGGTAGTGCAAAGTATTACACTCTTTTATGTACATTATTTTTATGTATGTTATTCATAATGCCTAGACCCAGTTATAGTGTCATTCCATAGCCTTTGGCGTTGACGGTTTGGCCCATTTTACAGACATTTTTTAATTATTATTGTCGAACCAAAACATCGCCTATCAAAAATTTCTCGATGTCTCTTCGACAAGTCTGATTAGTTGACTAGTCATTCGCACGCTACAAGAAGCACAGAAATGTCTTTAATGGGGCGCGAATCCCACTGGAAACTTGATTATTTAAGTTTATAATTAGAAAGCAGATGACATTAGAAGTCATCACAAAGTTAATTCTTGAAAATTTGTTTTTGTCACCACCATTTAACTGTCTTCAGACTATGAAAAAATAATACTTTGGTCTGTTATGGAGTTGTAAACAAGGGTAAGTAATTTTTCTTGACGCCCCAGTGACCGTGAATATTTCATTGACTACTTGATTATGGCATGTGACACTGGCCTCTCATATTTTTGTAATAACATTAAGGTTGGTATGAGTAAACTTCAGTACGCATATACATTATCTTACCAAATTATCAATTTCCGGACACTGAAATTGAAGATAAACTTCCTTTGGGAGAAACAAGTAGATCACAAGTCTTGCTTTACAGAAGTACTGTAACATGTCACAGGTTATATCTACTCTATTAAAATTTAGAATGTCTATGTGTAAACCAGTTTTCTATGCAAAGCGCGGTCACACGTTTGTCCAAATAATTGTATGTCTTCCCCATTCTTTCGCATTTCAGTAAAGACTGAGGTCGCAATATCGAGACTTGGTCACAATATTTAAACATTCTCAATACCGCGTATAGTACTAGTATTATATATGGTTGAAAATATCAAAGTTAAAGGTTTAAAGGATGATTACTGAAAGCTTTGCTTTTTTCACCGCCTGCAGTCACAAGTTTATGTTATTAACACGATGAGTAATATATGCTTAATTGTAAATAAACCATACGTTTTGTTCTGTTTCAGTTTATGCACTAGATTAGCAACACCATTACACTCTAACTGCGCTGTCCGACAGAAAATTGATAGCAGTAATCAAAGCATCTTTAATAAATTTTGCAAAAGCATTATTACTGAAAGCTTCATTTCAGCAGGCTACAACTTTTGAATACACATATTGCAGTATGCATTTTATTTATGTCGATTTGAAACACGTCCTGGAAATTCGAGATGAATCACGATGACTTCTCGGTTTTGTGTTTTGTGTTTTTTGTTGTTGTTGTTTTTTTTTTTTTTTTTTTTTTTGCATTCCTGTTGCAAGGGAAAATGTTCCGTGATATGATAAAATAAACTAATCAAAAAGATTCTACCAAGTTTGTATCCTTTCGTTCATATAAGTAATATAGACATCAGTCGCATCAACATTATTTACCTAACAAAATGAAAATTGAATCAAAGCGCTGAAGGTCCCTCAAGACCGTTGTGTTTTCGTGCGTAACATATGTCTCTCTTCTGTTTTTTTCAGAATCACAGTATGGACGAAACACTAAATATTGTAGAAACTGATCACTGAACATACAAAGAAACTAAAGATACCTAAAACATAGAAAAACGATAAACAACAGAACACAGTGGTAAATTGATAGTGAATTGTAAAACTTGGGACTGCTTTACGTGCACAACAAGTATCTTCATGAAACAAAGAAGCAAGACGTTCACGTAAATAAAGCTGGAATTCAGTAGAGGAAGTGGTAGTGAAAGGTTGGGATAGCAAACTAAATTGAAATGGAAGGATAGTGAAAATCGCTGCACCAGTTGATGGAATCTGAAAAACAGCTGAAATGGCCCCCTCTAAAGTTGCGATACCAAGATACATAATTTCACGAGTACCGCGGAAATGTAGATTACTAATATGGTTGTTTTGCTTGTTATTAGTGCCTTATTTGTACATTCAGCTCACTTTTCCGGTGCACTATGTTTTCAAACATTCGAACATAAATGGTGCTTGCATTATCCCTCGATTGAACCCGTTTGACCCTTCAATTCTCAAGTTCGTCTGGGATCCCGAACCATTAGTCTGTGATTCTACGCCGTCCATTTTATATTCAAACACTAGTGGATATGTAAATTTCAACCAAAGTGCTCTTAAACATTTGAAACTCTCAGAGTCAAGTATTTATTGCCAATATAGAACACTGAAACGTTCTAATGACGACAGAACCGTTACGTTTACGGATTATGCTGACTTCACGCCACCTTTACCCATGGAGTCAGACTTTATCCACGTCATTTGTCGCGGAACGAAAGAGGGATTACTGTTCGACAAGTTGATAAGTGGTATAAGTGTAACATCTGTTAAAAGAAAGATGGACGTGAAGGAAGAGTCGCCAGAGCAGCTAAGTGTTCTTATGTTTGGTCTGGACTCTGTATCCAGGTCGGCCGCCGTACGAAAGATGCCGAAGACATTCCAATATCTTACAAAAGATCTCAACTCATATGATTTAAAAGGATATATGAAGGTAAAGCTTTTGTATGCTTGATTTGCTGTACGCTATGCTGTGTTCAATAATTTGTATGCTTAAATCTATAAAATTATTTCTACGTTTATTTGATACTGTATTCATAATGCATTTGATCAATAATCACATTGAGTAGTTTAAATGTACTGGTAATTAAACGGCAATACTTTTGTTTTCATGTTATCAGAAGTACCATCATTGATAAAATGCGTGTTTAAACATGCAGCAGATTACTTAGTGCTTTAGACATAGATTTAGTTCCAATACAAATGGCCTATGTTCATGTTCAGTAACAATTCTTTCCGGTATATGGTTAATTAGTGATTTAATGCGGATTAACACTCAGTTCCTAAGCTTCTTTAATGAAGTTGTGATCACCTTTCGGTTTTACCACTGGACCAGGTCAAATGTGAACCATTCAAGGAAAACTTTTTTTTAGCAAGAAACAAGTTTCAGAAACAACGTACGCGGGTGTCGACGTGCCCGCCTTCTTTCCCTTATCTCGGATTACATTCATAGCATTTATTGATTTACTCTGTCGTTGATTTGCAAGGATAAACTTAATCGAGCATGTAAATGATGGCGATCGATTGAAAAATGATATTGCCATTAATGTATCATATAGAAGGTACCTTAGAAACATTCACTCTGGTTCTATGTGAATGACTAGGCAATTTGTCAGTGTATTCTTTCTTTTCTTAAGGAATTCGTGAACTTTCCAGAACTGAAGAAAAACGTGCAGAAAAATGTTTAAATAGTCCACATGTTCATTTAGGAATCGGTGTTGCTAATTATAAGGAAAACACTGGAAAAATAGCCAGTCAAACCTTCTAGTCCATGTCTCTCACTTGTGGAACTGACATAATGGTAGTCATAATGGCCATTATCAATATTTTATCGTCTGTTGATGTTAGATCAATATGGTATGGTAAATCGTTTTCATTTGGAGGGAAAATAATAATTTGCTTGCCTGTGTAATCAGGAGGGGGGTAATTATTTAGGTGAATCGGTTTGTTTACGTCAGCCTTATCAAAGTCGAGAGACGAAACACAGAGTTTGAAGCTTCGACTATAAACATTTAGTCTTTATAATATTATTATGAACAGGAGACATTGAAAAGGCCTTTAAATCTGAAAGCTTTCAGCTGTAAAATTTAAAAGTAATGTCAAAATTAATGTTGTGTAGCTATGATCTGTTCACGTCAGGCAGGAAAAAAGAAATCGCTCGAAATAAGCACTGTTAGGTGACTGTTCAGATTCGCTTTGATACCCAGACATCTGGCCAGTACTGTAGAAAAAAGTAGCATCTCTTTCCAAATATTTGTGTTTTGGTTGGTGCTGATTGGCTTTTCAGAAATGAAGTAAAGAACAACTTGATAACATATTGTCCTCAGTTAATCACGTTGAGATCTGAATGGAAAGCCACGTCATTCATACAGGGGAGACTGTCTGAATGCTTGTAAGACTATAAATGAAGTATTAGTCAGCCGAGGCCAATAACATGTATTAGCACAGTTTGTGCATGAATGCTTGTCAAGGCCAGTGTTTATTTTGTATATTCATTTTGTTTCAGGTTGGGGAAAATACGCTGCCAAATGTGGTAGCCCTGCTCACAGGTCTGCGTGTCTGGTCAAAAGAGGTTCCTATAAAAAATTATCTCACTGAAAGATTTGACGACAAGCTGCCATTTCTTTGGAAGAATTTTTCCAGTCAGGGTTATGCCACTTTGTATGCTGAAGACATGCCTGATTTTGGCACCTTTACTTATTACGCTGGAGGCTTTGACGAGCAACCTACTGATCACTATTTTAGGCCTTTTTGGCTTGGTCTTAATGAACTGGAGAAAATTAAGAGTAAACTTAGTCCTGTGTTTCTCTACCTAGAAAATAAGAAAGTGAATGTACAAAAATCTTCATCATTGTGCTATAAAGACAAATCAAGACATTCCGTTCAAATCGAATACTTGAAAAGTTTCGTGTCGGCATATAAAAGAAAAAGAAAATTTTTGTTTTCATTTTTATCTGAGCTTAGTCATGAATACCCAAATTTACTTGCAAATGGAGACGACGATTTCTTAGAGTTTCTTAAGTGGTTGAAGGAGGAAGGACATCTTGACAACGCAGTCCTGATATTTTTCAGTGATCACGGTGCTAGAATTGATGAAATAAGAAACACTTTTATTGGCCGAATTGAAGTTAGAATGCCGCTCATGGAGATATATATCCCCAAACATATAAAATCAAAGTATCCGGCCATTAATGAAAGTTTAACCACAAACACTGAGCGACTCTCTGTTCCCTTTGACATCCACAGGACGGTTATGGACTTGTTTGCGCAAAACTTTGAAAATCCATCCAAATCCTACATTGAGGGACGAGTAAGAGGTCACAGTCTGTTACAACCACTTCCGCCGGAAAGGTCATGTCGCGACGCTTGGGTTCCGGAAAATTACTGCGCGTGTTATACGTCTTCTCCGGTGAATGTATCAAACAGTGGAATTAGTGATATGTTAGGAAAACAGCTGGTTATGGATATAAATAAACAACTGTCTTCTCAACCACGCTGTGTTCAGCTTTCATTACACAAAGTTCAAGATATGCAAGAAGTTTCTCATGGATTAAAACATTCCGGCACTGAAAATACTGGTATCTCCTTTTTCCAGTTTTTTGCACCTGAAACACCAAAGAAACGTTACGACATATCAGTAGTTACAGTGCCTGGCCATGGTATATTTGAAGCCACCTATGTAGTGGGCTCGAACTCGGAAGCCAAGCTCTTTGGGAATATAGTGAGGGTTAACAGATACGGAGACCAGCCTTGTATTTCAGACAAACTACTCCGACCACTCTGCTACTGTAACAAATGAGTTTTTAATATATTTTTTATTTTATTTTGTATGTTGTGGTGAGTCAGTTCTCTAAGTTAAAACCTCATGGTGTTAAATAACAGTTGGAAGTTGTGCCATAATTGAATAAGGTAATACTAATATTTTTGTCTTTTAATTATTTATTTCAGTTAGGATGATGAATTTCAATTAATGGATAAACAAAATGTTTATATTTTGAACTTTTCTTTGTGGACATCCTCTTATACGCCTTACACTGTGGTTGGAGGTAGGATTGGGATGTGGAATGACACACTCACCAAAATAAGATCAATACGTACGTGGGCAAGTGAGTGTAGGCTGTAAGGCAGAGGTGCCTAAGACACGTGTCAAAAATTCTAAAATATCACTTTTTTGAGTCCTGTAATTTATAGTCAGAAGATGTATTATTTATACTGGATATTTGCTGACAGCAAGCTTTTGCAATAAGGTACTGATAAAAACGCTTATTTCTTTCACAATGTCCTGGTTTAAGGTATACAAGTTATGGTGGTAGATTCTTCTATAGAAATGAAGACTCGATTTATTCGCCAGTGATCGCGTAATTTTATTACGTTAATAAAAATGCTATTAACATGCTGTTGAAAACTTGCTTTTAATTAATTTAAGGGAAAAATTTAATCTCGTTACTTAAACCATATATCTTATTGAAACACCTTATGTACGGATATTTTAAGTATGTAAATCATTTCTATCTAGAAAGGATCAGTAAATGTCAGCGTATATCACACGGTTTCGATTTGTCTTTAAATAAAATGAAGTCTGTATGTTCAATCGTTTCAAAACTGTTCCATTTACAGATAACAGTTCATTTTTATCAGTGAGATGTGTCGTCTGCTGAATACTTGTTACACATTGGTTTAACAAAATGCTTTATCGCTCACTGTTTACATATAACTAAACTGTGTTTACATTCCACGATTGAGCGAGCTTTGGAGTACCTCAGATTTCTAATGCCTGACATTCTTTAGAAGATGACACAGATTTCGAGTGGTTTGGACAGTCTTCGAGATTGAACGCTGCTTATTTTAAATTAATCAAGGTGAACTGGTTCGATGGGACATAGTCACTAAGAGCGACGAGAACAAAAATCTGAAGTTGTACCTCAGCAGTAGGAACTGTTAGTATTAAAATGTCATAAACTATTTCATTAGAACCCAATTTGGTTTTCTCAGTGTCTACCTAAGGTTGATGGATATAAATCTTGGCTTACACTACACTTGGGGCGCCATTTTGTAATAAAATCACATGTATGACCTTGCGTAAATAATGTGAAACGTATTTCTCACGTAAGTGAAATTCTGCTAAATGGACACAAACTCATGAGATTTCTTCTGAATGGACACAAACTCAATATTACTTACTCCCTTTTGTGTCTGTAGAAATGTGCACTTTACTATATCATGAAATAGTTCGTGAATACATAAATCTTTTTTTTTAAACAGCGGTCAAAGTTACAGTCTGTCAGATTCTCTGTAGGTGCTAATTATATCAAATTATTTTATTATTAGAAATTACAGTATTCTACCAATCGCTATTTTGTGTATAGGTTTTGTTAAAACTGCTACATTCCACATGCATATGTGTTCTCAAGCATTGTTTATACATTGTAGTTTGGTGACAATGTTATATTGATTCACTTTGCTCGTGCTTTGTACTTTAGATAGATACCTTTTTTAAATTTGTTATACTGGCACTCAAGCTGTACAGCTCATTTTGTGAAGAAAAAAATCGTTATTTATTATGCAATATTATGTTAATGCTTGTCTTAGTAATAGTTTATGTTTTTTATAGTTTGTTTGTTAGATTGTCATGGCAGCCGCTTGGGGATTCAGTCTAATGCATCGGTTTACTTAAAATGTCTGTATATTTTAGGACAGACTTGAAATGCGTATACAGATTGTAGTACAAATGTAATAACAAATATTGACAGATTAATCACATGCAAGAGTTCAACCACTCGAGTTGACTAGATGAATTGTCTCCCCTGTTTGTATCAGCGCAAAACTAATTAATGTAATGGCATTGTTATCAGTTGTTGCAGTATTTTGTTATTCATAAACACAGACTGTTAATAGTAAGAATAAATTCATAATTAATTATAGGTCATATTTCAACACTTTGCTATTTAGTGAGACAGTCTGTTGCATATTCCTAAATAAGTGGACAAGTACTCGAGTCATGTGTACTCGGCCATTGCAGTAGCACAGTTCCATGTTTGAAATCGATATCCTTTATCAGAGGAAGGAAACGCTGACATTCAAAGGACACAGATCGATTATCTGATCTTTAAAATATCCATGTTTTAATGCAATAATTGAATGTTTTGCATGCTTGCTTGCTTTCTGTTAAAATCAATCGATGCTTTTCTGGATGTAAAAAAAACGCGTGATTAAATGTAGATAAATGATAAATGTCTTTCATCCGGTTCATTCAAAAATTGATTTTTATACTTTTAGCTCACCTGACCCGATTCACCCCGTCGTCCGCCCGTCCGTCAACGATTGCATTCACCTACGAAACCACTAGACCTATACCATACTTTACTAGAATGTTCCTTCTATAGCCCGCTTTCAGATGTGAAATTGATTTAGTTCCATGTAGAACTCTGGTTCCCTTTGCAACCAGAAGGAAAACACGGCAAAGCTCTTCCCCTCAGCAAGCCTTTAACCGATTTGAAAATAATTTTGTACAAATGTTTCTGTTGTTGACCCTCTATATTTAATTGTGAAATTTATTGCAACTCATGAAAAAAAACATGGTCGTCATAAAGTTGGGTGGCTCACTTTCCTTAAATGTTAAAACATCTTGTTCTCTGAAACTGCAGGGTCAGGAGGTGTAGACTTCTTGGTATGTAGCATTGTCTAGTAGTGTTCATATGATGACCTAAAGGTAAAACGTATTTTTAGATTTCATTTTACACAGGCTTCCATTTGAATAATTGAAAAATCTTCAAATCAGACACCAAAAATGTTAAAATTAAGATATAAAATGTGCGGTATTATGTTGAACATTGTTCATGTCATGGTGCCAGGGTCAAAACTGACCCCCACCTTGAGGTCACGAATTTATTTAATGTAGGATTTAACTTTCTGTCGAGAGTAAGGCCCAGATATTTGATATGTAATTTATTTGGCATGTTGCATTGTCAGGTGTTTCTGTTCTAAATTCAAATCATTGCTCGGGATCAAAAGCTACTCCGCCCTGTATAATTTTACTAATACATGTACAGGACAAAAACAGTAAGGACCAGAACTTTGATATTTAATATGTAGCATTGTCTAGTGATTCTGTACCAAGGTTTAAATCACGGCCCCAGTGTCAAAAATGACCTTCCCAGATGGCCACTATTTTTGTGATATATCGTTGCCCATTTGTCTTACTTTAATCACGTGGACTGTTGTTACATTTTTTTTAGATTTTGGCGGGAACTTGAGAGGGACGTCTTGTGTTGTTTGAAAATTAGTGCTAGTAATTTATATCATTATTACATTCTTTACGCCTATTTGTTATTTGCTGTAGATGTTATATTTACTTGTAAGTTTTAGAATTGATCTCTGAAAAACTTACTTACTGTAAATGTCATATTTACTTTTCTACTGTGCCTTATCTGAACTGTTGATGTACAGCATCATCATCGGAAGTTCTACCAGTCTTTTTCATTACATTAAACTAAAACCAACCAAAGTTTCATGCTTTTGTAACCACCGTCTTTCATGCTGACATAGTGTTAACCATATATGCAAGAGAGAGAGAGAGGGAGAGAGAGAGAGAGAGAGAAACATGCAAGCAGTTGCCTGCGCTTAAAGCAACTAACTTTGCTGGAGATTTGAAACACCCCTTATTGGGACATGTTTTAGCAATACTTTGATTGATATGCAGAATGTAACTAAACGAGAATTTGTATCATTGTAAAAATTACCATAGCAAAAAATATTTTGTATAGTTTCCCAATGGGCGGGACAAATGGAAAATGGTTTGGTCAGGAAACATTTCTAGTTTTTACATATGCAGATAAATAGTTTGACCATTCTTGCAAAAGTATAAGTCTTCCCGTGTAGACCAGACATTTTACTTTTTGGTTTTGAATTTTAGAATTTTTTGGAAAGGGAGGAGCGTTATTTGGTAAAAGTTCCTGTTTAAAAACTCAAGAAATGTACAGCGTCATACATTATACTAAATGAACAAAACATATGAAACAACAGTAATGCAGGAAAAAGTTCAAATCAATGTATTTTATTTGATTATTTTGCCATTTGAATCTGTATTCTGTGTTTAGTTTTTGTATGATGAAATTGTTTTGAATTATTAGTAGCTGTATTATTTCAATAATTTTGTCAAAAGAAACAATATGTTAAAAATGATGTTCGACCTAGGTTTTTTATGAAGTGCCTAATTTGAAAGAGATTTATTTTTATTGTTTAACTAACGTACGTAATATCCATCAGTAAAAATATAATTCCTTTCTATAAAGTTATAAATGCTTACAGAAGTTCAGTCTGTACAGGCTAGGACTCTAGGGATGCCAGAAAGGTCGATAACTCGCCTTAAACAGTTGACAATCTTCTTAAAATAGTTTGATCATTCTATTTACGGATCTGCTGGAGGAGTCTGTATACAGAACATTTTCCCTTTTGGTTTAACGACTAGCCTTTTTTGTTGATTACACATTTTAAGTATAGAAAAATAAATGTACACATAGGATATTGATCGAACTATGATCTATTCACTCTAAAACAATGATGACGTATGTTTTTTTCTTTCGTATTCAAGTCATTTCTTGATGGAAAAGACTTTTGTTTTGCAATATCATTGAAAAATTGCTGCACAATATTTCTAACAAATTCTTTGGTTTTAAAATCAAGTGTAGGAATTATTTTGGTACAAATAAAGATTTTTTACCGTCGCTAAGACATTTTTTCTTGGTAAAATAAGTTCTACTTGTAATTGTGATCCTGCGACTTTAATGATTTGTCCACATCAATTCTTCACAAACTTTTGTGCAAGAATAATTCAAAATACGGTGAACAAAGTTCATTTCATCTTATAAAAGAAAACAAGTGAAATGTGCCTGGTGATTTAACAAATAATTCTCTCATGTGCCAGAAGGTTTATATTGTAACAAGTCAGGTTTATTTCGTATATTTCATGTAGCAGTACATCTATCATGTAAATCATGGAATTCGCATGAATCTTTGTACAATTTTATTGATATGAATACATTAGCTTCAACTGTTCTATGAATATGTTGTTTTTATATTCATAAAACAGAATGCAGTGAGACAAATTACAGTTTCATTTTTTAAACTTTAAAAAGCTTGAATAAAGAGTTCTTGAAAATGTTGTTTATTCAAATAATAGTTCCCTCCCAGTTATATATTCAACATCCAAAATAAATGTTAATCCGCCATGTGTATTTCTCGGTTTATTGGTCTGTTTTAAGGAACAAACTATTTTATGACAAAATACAGAAATACGTAACGTTTTACGGAAAGATTAAGAAGATAAGATGCCTTCAAACGTCCTCGGACTTTATAGGTCCATCAAACAAAGAGGCAACCATTTCAAAACCACTTTCCTTTTTAATCTGATCATAAAACTGTAGTATTACATTCTGGAATCATTCATTTAGTAGTAGAAACTTAATGTTTGCTGCTAAAACACAAGTAATGCAGCAAATAGTAACTACTGGAATGTGATTATAAACATAGTCACCAGTTTACCGTGTGCATTTCATGACGAGGAAAATTTATCATGCAATAATGGGGGCTAAATCAGGTTTATTACTATACTGGCTGAAACATTTATGCAAGATATAAAAGCGGTTCACCGTGCCTCTTTGGAAACTCTAAAATCGCTGATATCCAATTTAATTTTATATACCTTATTTAAAGGTGTTATAATTTTCGAAATATATCAAAAATGAAATAAACTGTGTTTAATTACTATGAAGGGAAGTCTAAACTGAAACAAAAGCAAAAGATTAACAAAAATGGCTCGAATTGGGATCGAACCCACGGCCTTCAGTGAAAAGGTCTCTTACCACACTTAAATTTGAGCACACTTCATGACGAGGAGGTACTGCATAACATCCCTACTATTCTAAACGAAAGAACCTCAGTCAAACCTCACCCCTTTCTTGGAATCAGGCAATGTCTTGCAGACAGAAACAGCTCGATAATACACGGCTATTGTATGATAATGAGGTGAATATTGTAGTGGACCTCGCTAATGTTTTGCCAATGGCTGTAATTATAATAATTATAACTGTTTTATTATACGTCTTTACAAATGAATGAATGTAACTCAAAGACGTATTACTTAGTAAAGAAACATACGACCCAATGTGTTTGTTTTTGTTGTTGTTGTTGTTGTTTTTACTGTCTGAATTGCGGCTGGTCCATAACTGATCATATGAGTCAATATAATGTGATTTAACCTCCAAAAAAATATTGATGCAAAATAAAAAAAAAATGCGTCATCAAGCTTGCCCTGATATGTTAACATTTTACTGATTCCATTAGCTACATGTTGTTTGTCAGTAAGGTCATGTGATAAAACAGTTATCAAAGAATATCGCCATTTATTGATCTAGCATAAATATTTACTTCTACGCACGCCCACGTTAGATCTTACATTTAACAGATCCATTAACTGTAGTGTTTACCTCGTTATTGTACAATTTCTGTATTCACTATTCACTCACAAGTGATCTGTAATGAACAAGTTGCAGTTCAGATAGTTTAAACATAATAAATTAAGATATTGACTAGTTACTATATCCAAAGTTAATTTCCCTGGTAAGGCAATTTCCGTATTTTTTTCAAATACATGTATGTAAAAACTTGAAACAAGAGTCAGGTGCAATCATGCCAGTTATCTCTTGGTTTAAGTATATAAATTAACTAAAACCCGAGGATTCGACCATGATAAAAAGTATAGAATAAATCAATGTTACACCCAAGCCTTGATCACGCCTTTGTATAGGTTTTAATAAAAGTTGCTCAGAATGTTTGCCTTGATGATATCTCGGCGAAGTTCGAAACTAGGTCATGTAGGATTAGAAACTAGGTCACCAAACCAAATCAAAGATAAAACTTGTTAGGACTTTAGAGCAAAGCTTAATAAAAGTCGTTCAAAATGTGTGCATTGATGATATCTTGGACGAATTCGAATCTTGGCCATGCATGGTAAGAACTAGGTCACCAGGCGGAATCAAAGGAAACCCTTTTTAGCACTCTACAGAGCACATTTTGAATTCAGATATCATTAGATTCCGACAATTTTTGTCTTGGTGATTTCTAGGTCAGCTTTGAATATGGGTCATCTGTAATCAAAAACTAGGAAATCTGGCTTAAAACCAAGGAAAATCTTGTTCACACTCTAGAGGCCACACTTCGAAGGCAGTCATCATGACTCTCAGTCACAATGTTTGTGTTTATGATTTCTAGGTTGAGTTCGATTAAGGGTCATCTAGGGTCAAAAACTAGGTCACAGGCTTAAATCCAAGGACAATCGTGTTAATGCTCTAAAGGCCAAATTTTGGGGTAAGTCTTCATAATTTTCAGTCACAATGTTTATATTGATGATTTCTAGGTCGTGTTTGAAATAGAGTCACTGTGGGTCAAAACCTAGGTCACTGGACTATGTTAACACTCTAGACGTCACATCTAAAAGACAGGTATCATGTTTTCTTGCTTTTTAAGAAACAAAAAACGTTCGTGGGGTATAAAAAACTAGGTCATTGATTTACGTCAAAGGAAAATTTGTAAACCCTCTATCATCCACATTTTGATTGAAATATCCTGATTTTTATGCCCAACATCGAAGATGCAAATGTCGGTCGGTCGGTAGACACTTTGGTTTCCGATCATTATGTAGAGAACCCATTGACCCACCTTCCTCAGACTTGGTGTGAAGGTTGGTCATGACTAGTAAATGATCTCTATAGTTTTTTACGTCACCAGTTCAAAGGTCAAGGTCACAGTGACCTTGAACACCAAAACGTTTTCTAATAAATACCTTTAGAACCCTTAGTCCCAGGTTCTTCAAACTTAGTATGTAGGTTGGTCATGACTAGTAGATACCCTTATAGTTTTTTAAGGTCACCAGATTATAGGTCAAGGTCACAGTGATCTTGAACAGCAGAAAGATTTCCAAAAAATAACCGTAGAACGTTTGGGCCCAGGTTCATCACTTCGTATATAGTTTGGTCATGACCAGTAGATGTTTTTCAGGTCAAAGGTCAAGGTCACTGTGGCAAAATAATGTCCGATCAATTACTATAGAATGCTTGGGCTCCTCAAAACTTCGTAGGTAGGTTGGTCATGACAATTAGATGACCCCTGTAGTTTATAGGGTTATTAGGCCAAAGGTTAAGTTCACATATAAGGTATTATAATAGAGCACTGGCTTAAATCAAAGGAAACCATATGTCCTAGACCTTAGATGATTTGTTTGATGCATTGTCCAGTAGACATCTATCAAATTTGTTGAAATTGTGTTCCTGGGTCAAAATTGGATCCGCCCAAGGGGGTTCTGCTTTGTAAAATGTTTAATATTTGAAACTCTTCTTGTCAGAAACTGTAGGCCATAGACCTTAAAAAGTTGGTATTAAGTATAGCTGACCTGTACAAAGATATTCATAATATAACATACTCACTTGATAACAACCGCATTATTTTCACATTTGAAGCACTGTCTGTATCGCAATATTTTGATTTTTATCATAGGTATTCCAGCCAGTTATTGGAAACGAGAACTGTGTTTTGAAATTAGTGTGGAATTTCATTCATTAATAAACTGACTTTATGCCGCAATAAATTTTTGAGTAAAAGAACAACACAAGAACTTTTGATTTAAGTGCAGTTTACATAATATACTTACAGCCATTTCTTTATTTCAGAAAATGACGATACCTATCTTATTTACAAGAAGGGAGATGTTCTATTTAGATTCTTTTAGAATGTAAATGGAAAAAATTATCATAGTTAAACTGTATTTAGTTACACTTTGTATATGTTTATTGATATGTAAATTGTATTACAATTTTGTATTTTAATTGTTATGTGAACAAGTCTTAACCAAAGTGCAGAACTTATTTATTCTTTTATATATTATATATTTTGTTATAATCTTATTTATGTAACCAGTGTGATATATGAAGTTGCAAAATAAAATAAAATGAATTGAATTACAGGATTAATTTTACTATTGCTCTATATATAGAATTACTCATTTGCTAAATATACACTTCATAGTACTGTTTAAACCTCACTTGCCTCTCTGAATCAGTTGTAACTTGATGAATTTTGCCAAACTTTTTTTCTTTATGTTAATAAAATAGGTCATGAGGCAGCCGTATGTTTAGTGATCTGAAACCTACAAATTAATATTTAGTATAATACTGCCTTACATCAATAATTTTCACAAAAATCTTTATTTTTACGTACCACCGGCTTCACGATTCTGCCGCCATTTCCGGTGAACTTGAAATACAAAAATTTGGTCTTATTTTCTTCTCCTTTGTTTGTAAACAGAAATGGCTTCAGATGATCTGAAAGACGTAACAGAGAGATTGGCTGATACTAAAGTCAATGAAAAATATGAGCTCAGTTTTAAAGGAAAGGGACTGAAACTGAACAAACCAGAGGATGGTAAGTGAAACTGAAAGCATGCCAATATTCTCTCATAGGGTTCTTATTTCGAGGCTGGATCTACTCAGATTATGTAGTTTTAAACTGCCCTATTACTAAATATAAATTTGAGCTTAATACAAAGTCTTGAAAATTTTATGTTTAGGCCTGTATTGCATAGTTCTGGCTTCCAAACTTCTCAAGTTATAAGATGCTTTTTAACATTTTGTTCTTTAATCTGATGAAACATTTAAGTTTTGGATCAGACCCGTTACGAAACCTAACTGGAATAACACACATTTTTTTAACCTTGTTTTACTTTGTAAATACCCTTTTCACAAATCTAGTGCATAATTTGATTAAACAGTTTGAAACATTCAATTTTATTGGGATATGCTTCACTTTACTCCATGGCTTGCTCAATGAATGCATGCAAGCATGTCATATACCTAGCATGATAATTGTGGATGTTCCTAATGCCCTTATCTTCAGCATTCACGTTCTGTCACAGTATAAACATGGGTACACTGAAGACCTTAAGCTAGTAGTAGACACCGGATAGATATATTACGCGCCAGGAGGAACTCACATTTTCCGCTTATATCGCGGACGGGGATAAAAAATACCCGCCGGGACATCGGCGATATTTGATGACCAGCGCGAAAATAATTAGAGTCATATCTCACCTGGATAAGCTGAACATTTAGTTAAATGTCCGTAATGAAACTGTGCATTTTACGTCTGCCAATTATGTGACATTCGGTAAAATTAAAACCAAAATTTCTCATACATTTGCTGTGTAGGTTTATGTGTACTTCCGTCGTTGAAAACGCTCGTTATTGTATAGCAAAATCGATCAATAATTTTGTCAAGCGCATAGACGATACAGATGTCGCAGCAGGGTTTATATGTTGTATGTTTTCTTTAAATATAGGAAAGCAGTTTTAACACGTGTAAATCAAAAACCAGTCAATTTATTTTTTGAAAATAGGGTAAGCTGTTCGGAGAAGCAATTACTTCCGGTTTTGAATTGTCATTCCTTCCGTTAACAAATACGAGCATTCGTAAACAAATGCATCAGAATGAGAGTTTTATGAGAGTTTTTTTTTTACATTTAAATGATATTTTAAAGCGTAAAATTCACCAAAATGTGTGTAATCAGGAACTTTGTGAGCCTTGATATGTCAATTCTTACCTGTGAAAAGGTTCGCGGAACTATTTAGCGAACATCCGTCGCGATATTTGGTGACCATGTCGGCGGCGGTCATCCTCGAAATGCGGAGGATTTGGTCGTGTTTTAAGGAATGGGTAGTCCGCGACGACCTCGAAGAAAACGAGAGTTCCTCTTGGCACGTACTGTAAGGCATTTCCAACAGCCTGGCTGTTTAGTGGGCTCTTTCAGGGTTTGGCTCAGTTCAGAAATTTAGGGAGAAGTGACTTCTCCTTCCAGGGAAAATAAGGAGAATTAGGAAGAAGTGAGGAGACTGTTCATACTTCACAGTGTTCAATGCAGATGAAACAAATAAAATACTAAAAACACTGTGAACATTTATTTCATACAGAATATCTTTTGCATGCACGCTGAAAAAATATCTACTGCTGCAACGAGGTAGAAGACAGATTTCCTTAACGTCACAAAATTGCCAGATATCTCGGCAATATTTGACTATTAAGGCAAAATTAATTAGGGTCGTAACTCACCAGGATTGTCTGAACATTTAATGAAACAATCTTAATGAAACATGTGTATGTCATCAAATTGTATGACTTTCTGTGAAATTGAAATGAAATGAAATTCAAAAAACATTGTTTTTTTTTTAATTTTCCAAAGCGCTTGTTATAATTTATATATAGCAAAATCAATCAATACCATTTACCAAGCACCTACTTGATACAGATGATCAGCAAAACAAACAAATTTCTGTCAATAATTAATAACCTTTTGTTGCAGAAAGATATCAACTTATCAATTAGCATATTAGTATTACTCCATAATTATGTAAAGCAGTACAGTACACGCAGCGCGGACTTTGACAACAAACACCCTCCCCGCAATTTTACTGTCCGCATTGAAGACCAAAATGACCACCGTGTCGAGTGTTCATCCGTATAAAACGCGGTGGACATCGCGGCCGTCCTCGGTGATAAATACCGCGCCATGTCGCAGTGTCGGGTTGCGGGGGTTTGCGGTGTCCGAAAAACGAAGTCGCAAAACAATTTTACTTTCCCCTATTTTTTTTTCAGATGAGTTACAAAAAACACGTAATTATTACCAGTTAAAGTTGTTTCTTTTTCTTTTTAATACCCCATCTGGTTAAACTTTTATTTGGTTGACGTCCAATGTTTGGTTGTATGATCGAGGGTAACACAGCCAATTGTGAATAGATTTACACACCTACATGCCATCTTGTTAACTTTAATTGCTGCAATTAATATATTTTCAAGTCTTCAATCGGTGCCGCGCTTGCGTTAATCCACTCGCAAATAAATTACACACAATTAAATTACTAACGATCATCAAACTGCGAAAAGTTAATAGATCTAATTTAAACTGTCAAAATTCGAACAAATCCACTCTAATTATGATGCATTTATGTACGCTTCTTTTTGTTTACGCAAAAAATGACCATTCAAAGCAGTTGCTTCCGGAAACAGCTGATCATATTTTCAGAAAATGAATTGTCTGTGTTTTTAGGTCAGCACGTGTTAACTTCTTTCGACATCTGTATCGTCTTGGCGCTTGGCAAAAATTATTGATCGATTTTGCTATATAGTAACAAGCGTTTTTCAAAAATTCCAAAAACGAAAGTACACAAAAAACCTACACCGCATATGTACTTGAAATTTGGTTTTAATTTGACCAACTGAAGTTAGCCACAAAATACATGTAAGTAAAATAAGAATGAGTAAAAAGAAAACCATGTACGTGTACTGTACGCTCAGTATGTTTAAATGCAGTAATCTCCAAGTCAGAACATCGCGTGGACGCGCGGCGTTCTGTCACCAGTTGTCGCGGTGGTCATTTTAGCGGACACCCATAATTTCGGGTGTTCAGTCCGACGCAACAGGCCACCCGGAGACGATACCGGCCCCCACAACAATGTTAACAATGTCAAAGTCCATGCTGCGTGTACTGTACTTAGGCTTGCTTTCAAATATGGACGCAACCATAAACAATTTGTAGACTGAATAATAGATTTATGCAGGGCTCCCTGGCGTTCGCCAACGGTGCCAATGGCTCCAAATTGCGAAAATTGGCTCAAAAAAATTAAGATTGGCGAAAACACGCTAAAAGTATGACTTCCGACATTTTGGGAAATCCCCGAGTCAAAAAATAGAATGTTTAGCTCAGATCGAGGCGGTTGACCGGTTTTCCGATATCAGTAGTGGTAAACTAGTAATAAATCAATAGACACAGTCCACGTGTTGTAATATCCGGTAATATGCATGCGAGTGTCAGTTTGTGACAATAAACAGATTAAATATGTGTCAAGTTGTTCGTGAACCAATTAGCTCGATCATAGTCAATAATCACGGATGATTGTTTTACAAACAGCGGCTCAATCAAGTGATCATCGTCGGCACTAACTTTTTAAAGGATAAATAATGCGGTTGATGGGATTAAGTGGAAATGTTTGGTGGCAACTGGAATAAATTCTTTCACACGTTTTCGATACGTTTCTTTTGATTTTCATTGTCAGTAAAGGTAAATTATGAAAGGTATTTTTTGAGTAAATGTACAAAGGTATACTGAATTTTAATCTGAGTCATTTTACTCGTCTGATAATCAAAGAGCATAATGGTTCAAAGTGCCTCAGAGAGCACCATTTACCAATGAAAATTCAAAATTTTTGAAGCAGGAGCAGGGTTGGCTTATTGACCGGTCGATTGAGTATTGACCGGGCCGGTGGTCAATACTGGTCATTATTGGTCAATACTGGTCAATAGTGGTCATTTCTGGTCAATACTGGTCAATTCAATTTTATTCACTACAAAACTGTCCATAATGTTCTCAGAATCATGTTAAAACAGTTAAATCCTTTAGGCCCTTACAATAGACATTGGTAGGGCCTAGATGTTACTTCATTTATGGTTTAATATTGGATAATCCTTAAGTAAACATAATATTTTAATTGGTATGTTCCCATGTTCGATAAACAATAGCAGTGCAAGTCATGACCCCTCAATGTCCTGGCCATCCTTTGTCATACACAAGTGTTAATTGACAAGTGTATAACACCTACTTTATGGTTATTGGATAATCCTTAAATAAACATATTAGCATCTTAATTGACATGTTCCCTGGTCCAATAAACAACAAGGATCTTTTCCAACTTTGGAACTGTACAAACAAAACTTAGGAATAGACTAGGAATTCAGAGAGCAGCAAAACTTGTTGTGTGTTACCGCTTCCTTAGAGGTAGTGATGAGCTTGACTGGTAGAACTGGTCATTAACCAGTGTGAAATATTGCTATTTAAGCATATATTTTTAATGTTTATGCCAGAACAGATATGTATGGTGGTGGACATGGTGGTGCTAAATGTTCCTATCATTTTGTTGGAATACTGTGTGCTAAAAGTTTAAATCTTTTTGTTGGAATACTGTTGTGTGTTGCAAATTTTCATTCTTTATTTTATCAGTATGAATTCTAATACAAGCACATACTTTGTAACTTGATTAGAAATGAAATAAATGTTTAATGGTTTGTTTTCTTCCTTTCTTTTATAAAAATCTTGAAAAAAGTTCAATTGACCAGTATTGACCACTTGGGGGAGTATTGACCGGGACGGTTTTAACCGGTTAAAACCGCTGGTTAAAACCAGGGGCGGTCGATTGGTGCCAACCCTGAGCAGGAGGGGGTACTCCCCCTCCCGCACCCACCCCCTTTTCCGCGTCGAAAATATATTTGGCTCAAGCAAATTTTGACCCAGAGCTAGCCCTGTTATGGAGAATAAAGTTTTTACAGGCAGAATTTAATACGAAAGTACTTGAAAAGGCAGGGAAAAACAAATAGAGATGGGAATGTCTGAATGAGTCTAAGAAGAACGGCTAAAAATAGGGACCCTGGCTCACAAATTCCGATATACCCAGAATGGCTTTTATTGAAGTATGCAGCATAACAATTAAATAGGGTCTAGCGGAAAGGGAAGGACTGAATAAGCAGACTATTATACTACTCAGGGCTCTCGCCAGGGGGCGATTCGGGCGAAGTCGTCGCTTCGCTGTCTCAAATTTCGCCTTACGTGAAGATCAAAGCGAAAATCAAGTCGCCTTATCAAAATTTAGTTGCCCTTGGCAAACATGGATAAGAGTCAATGGTGTCATAAAATGTGGCAGTTTTTTACGATACACAGTTTTTGTTTACAATACACATGAACAAGCGCTTGCCAGCCACTCATTAGGGTCTCCCCGTAAAACTCCGCCTCTCGCTATTTCTTGCATTATATCCATTTGTGACGTACAGGGCGAAGTCTCCGCCCATGTTATTTATATCTTTTCAACCAGAACATTCGATACCGACACTTAGGCGAAATAAACCAATCAGCATTTAGTTTTTAAAAAGCACTATTGAGTAATGAATAATAATGAGTTTCCTGTCGGATATTTTTAGCTGATTTCAGTGTTTATAAATTACCACTAATTGATCACTATATTTGATTGCGATGTTTCGGCAATTATGGGCTTGATTAAGATCAGGTACCCTCTGAGCAATGACGGTGATTAAACTGTGTAGGTATGTATATTGTATCACGAGACAAAAAAGGTGCAATCTATCAGGTTTTTTGTGAAAAACAAGTCAGCAATGAAACGTTGATCGTCGGAAGTGTTACAGTACATTTTAATCGTCGATCATTGTTTTCCAAAAGGTCTGCGTATCAGTAGTTGATATTAGTTTCATTATGTTTCTGAATACTGGTTGATAAAAGGGATCAATTATTAAAGTGAAATTTATTATTACATTAGCATACGTTGTCCGAAACAAAGAGTAACGAAACAATATCCACTTCGCTCTGAAGTCTGTCCACTTCTCCCTAACCTTCAACCCAGGGCGAAGTGACTTCTCCCAAAATTCTGAGTCTAGCGAGAGCCCTGCTACTATTTGGGTGTTCATTTTTCATATCAAGGAATTTCCCCAGTTGCTTTTGGCGCTTCGGTGACGCATTGGCCCCCTTGACCCCCAGCCAGGGCAATGCCAGTTAAGCAACATTATCCATGGTTTGTCTTAGATAGGTGTCTGACACCAACGTCATTGTCCAGGCTACTGTAGGCCTGCAAACTGTTTCAGGCTCTGGAATCAGGTTAAAATCTTGGATTTATCACTTGGTAATGAGCAGATGTGGATGACCCATTGAAAGTTATGTTCTCAATCAGAGCAAAGCTTCTACTGTTTTTGAGCTGGAGGTGGCAGTTCTTTTTGACTGGTTCTGATAACATAAATTTCTAGCACTGTTACTACGTTTTCAGTATAAGTTCAATCAAGTGGTAAAATATTTGATTTTTTATAAAATTTCAAAGTTCAGTGATTTTAAGTGTTGTTACAGTCTAGTGCATACCTTCCTATAATTGTATAAATACAGCCTCTGACAACTGCATCAGGGAATCAATTCTTTGGCTCAGTGGTTAGAGGATTGGCCTTCAGTGCGCTAAGATGGGAGTTAGAAATCCACTCTGGGTTGTGTATTCTAAGATGCACTGCATCTTTCTGGACTCCGTGTTTGTAAAATGAGGGCTCGTCTGGAATGACCTCTCCTGGACTTAATCATAAAAATTAAAAAGAATCTGTCAGGATTTCTTTCTGATCTTCTGATCTAAAAATACACAACACCAGTCATCATCACAAATGATGACTTTCTAAAGAGGGGATGTGTAACAGTCTAATGCATACCTTCCTATAATTGTATAAATACAACCACTACAACTGCATCAGGGAATCGATTCTTTGGGTCAATGGTTAGAGTAAATATTGGCCTTTGTTGTGCTAAGATCAGAGTTCAAATCCCGCTCTTGGATGTGTATTCTAAGGTGCATTGCATTTTTCTGTTATGGACTTCCTTGTTCGTAAGAGTGTCATACTTTTCTCATTACAGCAAAGGAAGTGATAGATGCCATTGAAAAGTGTTCCACTATGACTGCCCTGAGAATGGAGGGAAATACTCTTGGGGTAGAAGCAGCAGAGGCAATAGCTGCTGCTCTGGAAAAACACCCAGAATTTGAGGTTTGGTGTTTGTTCAATAAGATATTAGCACTTGCGGTACCATGTTCAATGAGATAGGAGTGTGAAATTATATATGAAAATTGAAGAGAGTAAAAGTGTAATTCTTATTTCTGTAAACAGTGTTCTTTTAGCCTTTTTTCTCATTTGCTCATGATTTTGTCATATTGTCTTTTCTAGTTGAAATTTATGAGGTTTTAGTGCCAAAAAGTGGAAGGATCAGCAGACAAGAATTTGCCCTTTAATTTATTTTTGTGCCTATGAAAAGGAGGCCATTGAATTCTATTTATTATTTGGTCAAATGATTAAGAAGCAGTATTTGTTGTGAGAATGTTAGTCAGTACAAATGTACGTCTATGACCAAGATCATGTTTTAATAATTAACAAGAAATGCCAATGAAAAGTTCCTGAGTCAGAGTGTTCAGCCAGCAGTTTCAAAATAAGGTCAGTTTTGTTACTGTTTTAAGACATGGATGAAACTGTATTCATGATGATAAGGTTGAAAGTCTTTAATTCTAACTTCCTTCACACTAAGTATATCTCTTGTCTATTTCAGAGAGCACTGTGGAGTGATATGTTTACTGGCAGATTGAAATCAGAGATTCCCCAAGCCCTCGTATGTATTGTCCATGAGATAAGTTACTGTGTCTACTAAAAACCAGAATTGTGGATAAGGCTCTGTCAAGGGTATTTGACTAAGATAAATATTAATTCTCCCTTGATTTTACAGCCTTGTTCTGCTTTAAATTTTGTCATTGAGCTCTTGGTAGTTCCTTGAGCTGCAAATGGCTTGCTTACTTGAACTGTTGTACTGTAATACATAAAAAAACATATTTGTAGCTCTGTATGTTGGGGAGGATATTTTCGATATGATGTAAATTAGCAGGAAATGCTTCACTTAATTGTAGACAATGTGTATTTTAAGTGATTATAATTAGTTTTTATGCAAGTCAGTTATATATTTTGGCAGAATAAAGGTGAAAATACTGTAATTATTAGCCACCAGAGGTTAATGTAGTTCCGTAATTTTGTATTTGTATATGTTGTATATTTATTGAATACCTATATCAATGTCATTATGATTGCAGAAACATCTAGGAGCAGCTATGATAAAGGCCAGTGCTCAATTGGTAGAGCTAGATCTCAGTGACAATGCTTTCGGACCAAATGGTGTCACAGGCATTGTTGACCTGCTCAAGAGTAAAACATGTTACACACTCAAAGAACTTCGGCTTAATAATAATGGCCTTGGCACAACAGGAGGAAAGGTTTGTATGTCTAAAGTTTTGATTAAGGTTTAAATGAACCGTGTCTGCATTCTAGTCAAGAACATGAATATTGTCCCAGTTTCATGAAAATAATTGCGTATTTACTCAGTTATTTTCTTAGCTCATCATTTTTTCCAGATTAATTGACTCATGAAATTTTGAAGTTCAGATTTGTTTGAATCATATGCAAAATTGATATGTAACACAATTTGGTTTTTTTTAACTTTAAAGAGGACAACATTACTGCAGTTAAAACAAAAACAAAAACAAAAAAATGCCATTCATCTATGCGAGAAGAAAAAAAAAGTTTAAAAGCAGCAGACCTCAGTGAAGAGCCATTCCAGTAAAAGATAAATGTCACCCATAGAAGGCAAAATAAAGAAATTCTGTCTAGCGATGGTCTTTTATATAGGGTTAGGGACTTTTCTTGTAAAAACTTCTAAATGGGGTTGAACTATTTTGAAAGTGGGAAAGGATACATGTTTTACTGGAATGGCTGTAAGGAATATGTTTAAAAAGGGTTCTGGACATTGTTACCACATACTTCCTGGGCTGGTACTTCACCTTTAGTAGACCTGGTTGAAGGTTACGATAAACGTTAGGATACTCAGTAAGGGGCACAAATTTTCTCCCATTTCTTATGGTTCTTATTGGGGAAAAAGTAGGAAGGCATTCTTCACAGACAAGATAAAATGAGTAGCTCAGTATAAACTTTAGTGAAATAACTTAGTTGTTTGACAACGGCTTTGGTTACATTTCTTTTTTTCTTTGTATTTCATCTGTTAATAATAGATAGGAGAAAACTAGGTTTGTGTTATATCATCTGTATGTGAATAATACCCTGTTTCAAGGTGTCAATCAAAAAATCTAAATACAACCGGTAAACCAAATACAATAACATTAATCTTTATGTATAGAGTTGTTACTGTTGTACAGTTTTTGGGGTGGAAAGTGATTTATTACAAAGGAGCATTTTCTTAGTGTATACGGAATAAACTTATTATTAAGACCAGGAAAGGGACTAGAGCAAAGAGATCTTTATTTGAAGATGGTCTCATTCTTGAGTTTTCTTGACCCTGGTCTTTATTCTGGCTTATAAGTAATATACACCTCACTATTGTCTGTACACTGTCTTATCTTTTCATAGCCTGCACTTATCTACATAGGGAATTTGTCCAGTTTTAATTATTGAATAAATTTTTAAAAAGTATTCAACACTGTACTTTGGTTCATTAAAAAAAATTCTCTTTCACAAAAAGTTAAGGTATACTAAAATTTTGAATTTAAGATATCTGAAGTATTAGTTGTAAAGCAAATTTACAGTGCATTGTGGAAGATTTAATGAATGAATAATGTAAAAAAAAAATGCATTTGCTTATGAAATTAATTGTTGCTTGCACAACTGACAACTGACAAACCAGTCATACCTACCAATTTTTAATTGTCACCTTTAATCCATAAATGAAAAATTAATTAGTAACTTAAGAAATTTAATTAGCAATAGTAGCTAGCACCTTGCCTGCATTATGGACTGGTAAAGGTGTGATTAATTTCTATTGTTATCATAACATTAATGTCAGAATCGCTAATCCAACGACTTTTTTTTGCATGCGGTTGTGGTGAAATACAATGTAACATTCATATATAACAACAACAGTTGTTGTGCAAAAATTGGTACTTGTCAGACGTTGGTTCACAATTTCGCCCCGATCCTGTAGTTGCAAATTTAATTTTATTAGAAAGCCGGCTTTCGGAACTAATCTTCTGGTCACAATTAAAAATAGCAAATTGCCTTTAACGTGACTGAACTAGATTTGCAATTGCAGAACAGGTTTACTTCTTTCAAGTTTTACAGTTTCTTGACCTAGCATAGAGGTTTCCTGGAATATCTTCTAAAATATCTCAAAATCTTTTACAGACAGTTTGAAATATTAATGAAGAAATGGACTAATTAACTTCTCAAGACATGAAAAATCTAGGATTTTAGAGAGTAATTTTCAGACTGTAGCACCCTTGAGCCTTGGTTGACAAGTTACAGTCTGTACAAATTACCATTTGACAACTTTCTTTACACGGAATGTGTAGCAGGCCATTAAATATTCATGGCTGATTAAGTGAGCAGGGGAAGGAATAGACTGTATCCATCACTTCTAATTATTGAGACTGTAAGAGTGTTAGAATGACTGATCTGGCATTAATCTGTGCCTTTGTTAGAATGACTGATCTGGCATTAATCTGTGCCTTTGCACCCATACAAGTCAGAACATTGATTTTGTGCAGTTACTATAAGTTGGGTCATATTTCATGCATAATGCAACTACATGGTTTAAGTAAACTTAATGTGTTATGTTATATAATATTGTCTGTGTTCTCATAATGTAATTTTATTTATTGTAAAACATTTTGTCTGAGATTTTCTCTGGTGTATTTGTATACAGTCCTAAATTCTGACTCCCATGCTTACAGTAGAAAAAAAAACCCAATACATACAAATGTAGAAGCAGTGTTTGCATTTTATAGACTTTAATATGATTCTCTTCATGTGTATATTCCAGATGTTGGCAGAGTGTTTGATGGACTGTTATAAGTCAAGTAAAAGTGCAGGGACCCCATTGGCCCTTAAAGTTTTTATCTCAGGTAGAGGGAGACTAGAAAATGAGGGCTCTACAGCCCTCTCAGAAGTTTTCAAGGTAACACTTCTGTATTCTACCTTTTAATATCTAGTAAAATAACTACATGTATTTCATTGGCTAGTATTAGTAAAATGAGTTTTATTTCTAGACCTTAGCTATGCATAGATATTTTGTAAGTGTTTTTTCAGTTTTTGTTTGTTGTTATCTTAAGTGAAAATTTATTGCCAAGAATGCATTTAAAAACAATAGTATTATTAATGTTATATGAAATTACTGGACATTGAATGTGAATACTGTATAAGTGGTAAAGTTCGCAAGGTGGAAATATTCACAATTTTCAAGAATTCATATAAATCGTGAAAATACCAGCCAGCGTTAATTTAATCGTTCATAAAGGTGTATTTGCCCATGCACTGTGAAGCTGGTATTTGTAATTTCTTTAAAGAACTTACATTTTCCCATTCATTGAATTGTATATATAAGCAGTGCATCATTTGAATTTGCATAGAAATGATAAAATTGAAATAGGAAGCAATTTGGAAAAAGCAATCATCACATGAAGTTATTAGTAATTGAAAGGGAAGTAACTGCTGCATAGTTTAGTAATATACAGATTAAAAAACTATTAACAATTACCTGGATGTTGTTTTCACACCTAATTAAGTCTTGTACAGCCACGTCATGCAAGAAAGTGATGCATTGAGTAATTATGAAAGCAAATCACCCAGTTGAATGTGAGTTTGTCGTAAGCAAGGGAAGGTGAACAAAACAATTTTTGACTGTATAATTGTTTACAACTACTAGAATATAACATTATTGTGTTAAATGTGCTGTTATCTATATATCAGCATAGTGATAATCACATAGTTACTGCAAAATTGTCAGCAAAATATGCTTAGCTTGATATAACAAAGAAAAGTGTTGTTATCAGAAACTGATGCATTATATATAATTGCAGTAAAGTTGTTTATATGACCTGTTTATATAAGGGATCATCTGATATTGATTTATGAGATTTCTGCGACAAATAATATTATAGGTGTGCAGATTTTATGCAGTCATTGATGCAGGATTTGCGAACATTTCCACCTGCGAAACTTCTGAAATTGTTATTTTGTGAACTTTTTGATGCGTGTACATACAGTATAATATTACATCACACAGCATAGAGATTTTAATCTGCCTCAGCATTGTTATGCCCCCAAAAAGTGGGAGCATATAGCGTTGCACTTGTCCGTCAGTCCCTACGACCGTACGATTTATACGACCGAACGTCTGTAGGCACATCCTGAAATTTTGTGAACGCAACTCCTCTTAAACTGGATGGCAGATTTTGCTTAAACTTTCAGGGATGAACAACCAAAATGTGTAGATGATATGAAAGGAAGGAATTTTTGCTGCGACCAAATTTAACGGAATTACGTCCCGAAATTTTGTGAACGCAACTCCTCATAAACCAGATGGCAGATTTTGCTTAAACTTTCAGGGATGAACAACCTTAATGTGTAGATGATAGTTAAGGAAGGAATTTTTGCTTTGACCAAATTTAACGGAATTATGGCCCTTTGTTGATTTTTTCATTATATACCATATAGCCAAATAAATTCTCCTCATAAACCGGATGGCAGATTTTGCTTAAACTTTCAGGAATGAACAACCTTAATGTGTAGATGATAGTTAAGGAAGGAATTTTTGCTGCGACCAAATTTAACTGAATAATGGCCCTTTGTTGATTTTTTCACTATTTACCATTAAGTGAAATAAATTTGTGAACGCAACCCCTCATAAACCGGATGGTAGATTTTGCTTAAACTTTCAGGGATGAACAACCTTAATGTGTAGATGATAGTTAAGGAAGGAATTTTTGCTTCGGCCAAATTTAACTGAATTATGGCCCTTTATTGATTTTTTCACTATATACCATAAAGTGAAATAAATTTGTGAACGCAACTCCTCATAAACCGGATGGCAGATTTTGCTTAAACTTTCAGGAATGAACAACCTTAATGTGTAGATGATAGTTAAGGAAGAAATTTTTGCTGGGACCAAATTTAACTGAATTATGGCCCTTTGTTGATTTTTTCACTATAAACCATAAAGTGAAATAAATTTGTGAACGCAACTCCTCATAAACCGGATGGCAGATTTTGCTTAAACTTTCAGGGATGAACAACCTTAATGTGTAGATGATAGTTAAGGAAGGGTAATGTTTTTTACGGGACCTTACACCTGGGGTTTCTATACTTTAATCTGTAGTTAACTTTCATGTGTAACATTTTTTAAATTTTACCTGCTTACTTTAATATCAGCAACATGTACTTACTTGTGTGTCTCTTTCTTCGTCTTCGCTAATGTGATTCCTCATAGTACTTAAATATTTACAACATTTTTATGGCGACTATTCAAAGAATAAGGAGGTCTATTGTACTTGCAGCGTGGCTATCGGGTTAAAGTTTTAGGGCAAGCTTCTCATTTTCACTATTTCTTCCCTTTCTACTGCAGATATTTGGTTCAAACTTGGCCGTAGACTGTGTCATTCCATCAAGGCCCATAACTCTATTAAGCATTTTTATTAGTTATTCCCCTTTTAAAACTTTGAAAAATCTTTAATTTCAGGCTTTTATTATGCCTTCAAGCACTAAGAATAGCCAAGCGTGCTGTCCATCCGACAGCCTTTGTTTCAGTATAAAATATCTAATTTTGAAATAAAAGGACAGCATTAATAATATACAAAACACCTCAATTCATTTGCAACTACAGAAAAAAATTGTTCCCCACCTAAATCTTACATACAGAATATACATGCTCTTGTTTATGAGCACTTATGCATAGTGGGAGCATCCCTGTCCTATGGACACAGTTCTAGTTTAGTTTGTATTAAGTATTAAATATCAACAAAGCTAATGGCTCCTTACAAAACTTTGACATTACAGGGTTTATAGATAAAGTTAAGTGTGTTTTATGATAACCATAAATGATATCCTAGTAAGTTGTCTGTATATACATATTATATGTCATTGATAAAAGATAACATTTATTTATTCTTTAGTTGATGGGTTCACTAGAAGAGGTACAGATGCCGCAGAATGGAATAAACCACCAGGGCATCACAGCTCTTTCACAAGCATTTGAACACAACCCGAATCTTAGAATACTCAACCTTAATGATAACACCTTCACTGTGAAAGGGGCACAATCAGTGGCCAAGGTATGTATTGTCAGATCTTGCTGTAGTGAAATGTGTCTTGATTGACTCTCTAGTTTCTTGTTAGAATGCTATGAGGTGGACATGTAACTTATGTGTAAACCATGTCATTTACTTTTTACAAATAAGCCTCAGATTTTTTCAACTGATATCTGAAAGACCAAGAATTATAATGTGTATATTTAGTAGAAATTTATTTGTGTAAGATAAGATCCGAAAAATAACCTGTCCCCATTATTCAGTTTGTTAACTTTATGTAGTAATCTGTCCCCATATCGCTAATTGCATGTTGTTATCTGTCCCCATATTGCTAATTGCATGTTGTAATCTGTCCCCATATTGCTAATTGCATGTAGGAATATGTCTCCATATTGCTAATTGCGTGTAGTTATCTGTCCCCATATTGCTAATTGCGTGTAGTTATCTGTCCCAATATTGCTAATTGCGTGTAGTAATCTGTCCCCACATTGCTAATTGTGTGTAGTAATCTGTCCCCATATTGCTAATTGCATGTTGTGATCTGTCCCCACATTGCTAATTGCGTGAAGTAATCTGTCCCCACATTGCTAATTGTGTGAAGTAATCTGTCCCCACATTGCTAATTGCGTGAAGTAATCTGTCCCCACATTGCTAATTGCGTGAAGTAATCTAACCCCACATTGCTAATTGCGTGTAGTAAATTGTCCCCACATTGCTAATTGTGTGTAGTAATCTGTCCCCATATTGCTAATTGCATGTTGTAATCTGTCCCCACATTGCTAATTGCGTGTAGTAATCTGTCCCCACATTGCTAATTGCGTGTAGTAATCTGTCCCCACATTGCTAATTGCGTGAAGTAATCTTTCCCCACATTGCTAATTGCATGTAGTAATCTGTCCCCACATTGCTAATTGCGTGTAGTAATCTGTCCCCACATTGCTAATTGCGTGTAGTAATCTTTCCCCACATTGCTAATTGCGTGTAGTAATCTGTCCCCACATTGCTAATTGCATGTAGTAATCTGTCCCCACGTTGCTTATTGCATGAAGTAATCTGTCTCCACATTGCTAATTGCATGTAGTAACCTGTTACTTTTATGTTATAATCTAGATCTTCTTTAATTTTTCTTTACTAAAAGTTGAAGATAATGTATGTACATTGACAGTTTAAAAGTGTTATTGAGACGTCTACTACTTCCTCAACTTCAAGGACACTTCTGCAGTAACAAGTTATTTCATTCTGCTGCATATTGTTTTCAGGTTTTACCAAAATTGCAGAATCTAGAAGTAATTAATTTTGGGGATTGTTTGCTCAGATCTGAAGGTGCCAAGGTGATAGCCAAATCAATTACAAATGGTCACAAAAAGTTGAAGGTGAGAGGCTGTTGTCAATCTGTTATTCTCAGTGGCTGTTTTCAGTTTTTGATTCACTGATCATTTTGTTTAAAAGTTATGTCACCTGATCTCCACAATTTATCTGACTCATATTTGATAAATGATTTTCATGAGCAAATACTGAAATCCAAATCTGGTTTCTCCCAGATATACCCGATACCTGCCTCAGTAAAGAACATAGACTTAATCCATTGCAAACCATTTATAATAAAATCAGTGGAATGTTATTTGAGTAATAGGAAATGATATATCAGCATTTATGGTGTTAGGAGGACTGTTATAAATATCTTAGTTGTTCAAAAAGGGAACTTAGAGTGACTGTAATGTAAATTCTTGAAAGATGTATGTTCATTAAAACTGACATGTTTTATGATATGCTTTGCAGGAATTGATACTCAGTGGTAATGAGATCAGCAGACAAGGGGCCAATGCTGTAGCTGAGGCAATGGAAAATAAAGATAATCTTACTCTACTTGATCTTAACTGTAGGTTTAGTTTCTAAATGTAGGGCTGTGTGTTCTGAGAGTTTTTAATTGTCTGCTTTTCAGAGAAATGAAAAAATGTTAAATTGAAATCATAAACCAAACAGTTATTGAATGTAAGCATTTCTGACAATGAAGTGCTATAGAGTTGTCTTTTTTTATTGATGTGTAAGTTTGTAGTAAATAGTTTGTTATAACAGTATACTTGTGTATGTAGGAGAAAGGCAGTAGTAAGGTTACTTATATAATTACTCTTTATCAGACTACTAGAAATATGTCCTTCATATCATACAGAAAAGGTTGACCTTTAACCTCTAGTTCATTAAAGGTCATGCAGTGAATCCCTTCTGTCATCTTGACTAATTACAAAGTTTACTACAAATTAACACAAACTAGTATACAAAAGAAAGTAATACTTTGAAAAGAAATTGCTGTGTAAGAAATTCATTTCTTTTACAGCAAATCAGTTAGGGGAAGAAGGTATAGAATTGGTGGAAGCAACATTGGAAGCCATAGGGAAAAAGGAAATCTTAGGCTCACTGAGGTAGGAAGAGTTATATTTAACTCCTGGTACCTTTTGTTCACTTGAACTGTCACAATTAAAAAAAACAAAACATGTGACTGCATCACACACCAGAAATTTTGCAGTATTTCCTCAGAATTTATTCTACAGCTTGAGTACAGGTCAGAATTCCATCTAAAGTTTAGTACAAAAGATTGGCATATGTTTTAAATATGAAAAACAACAACAGCAACAAAGAGAAGTTTGTTTTTAAACAATCTTCAGGACAGTCTTAAAAGTAGGTTTAATACTTTGTGTTGTAATATTTTTGCTCAAAATTTTATCTCTTGCCCTGATATAGTTGGGGCAGCAGATAATGATTGTTGACAATGATGATGATATTCCAGTGATGATGAAGGCAGTGATGAGGAAGACGTAGATGATGAGTATGATGAGGATAATGAGGAGGAGGTGCAGGAAGAAGTGGAGGGTGATCGTGTAGACGACCCTGAACTTCAGATCAGAGGGATGGGACTTACTCCTAGACAGGTAAGTCAGCTATTGTAGTTGTAAGTTGGATTGTTTTGCAAATGTCACATGTATATGAATTTTATTTTGCTGTAGATTTCTAGTTTACATGATAGTAAAATTTGAAACCTGGAAATTATTGAGACAGGAGCTTTAATATTTCTGATGGTCAGTGGTTATCTTACCTTCAGTCATGTGATATGGCATCAAATTTTCTTTTAATGGAACTTTGTTCTCTGTGTACTCAGGCTCTGAAAAGACCTCATTACTGTGAGTCTTGTTCAAACTTAGTTCTGTCCATTTCCCTACAAATTATGCCTTAAATCAAGTTCTGAAAAATAGTTCATTTTTAGGCAAATGGGTTAAAAGCTGCAATTGATTGGTTCTCTTTGCAGGTCACAGATGCTGACCTTGCTGCAGAAATGGACAGAATGAAGTTGTCTTGACCTCAAATCCTTTAAACTAGAGTTCCATGGTTACTTCACAAAATCACTAACATGCACAGTGTCTGAAGTGACTATTACTTTGTGGTCAATGTGATTGCTTTTTATACACATGAAAAACACATCAATATTTTTTATTCATGTGAGAAAATCATGAGTCTTTTCTCTGTCACTGTGATAAGTGGATTTTACTTATGCAAAAAAAGTTTTAGAAATGTCAGTACAGGATGGTGAAGCTTGATGGACAGTTTTGAAAAGTAACACCTTTATCAAGCTGTATCTGTAAAAGTGATCTCCAATTTTACTCACTTTCAAATGAATTAGTTCTGATTTTTAGCTCACCTGAGCACCAAGTGCTCAAAGGTGAGCTATTGGGATCATTGATAGTCCGGCATGCGTTGTGTGTCATCAACAATTTGACATGAACGACTTCTCCTAAATAGCTAAGCCAACTCTGACAAAACATGCCTGGAATATTCCTTCCATGAAGCTCTACCAAAGTTGTTCAAAGAATTGAATTCCTGGTTGCTATGGCAACAGAAAAGAAAAACTTTGAAAATCTTCTTGTCTGAAACCACAAGGCCCTGAGCCTTAAGATTTGGTATGTATCATTGTCTAGTGGACCTCTACCAAGTTTGTTCAAATTCAATCTGGTAAAAATCATATCCTAAACATCGCTATGCTTATTAGGATCTGAGGACAAACAATAGAAGGTCACCTTCTCGTGACCTTTCCATCAGCCAATCAGAACAATGCTTCCACCCTCATGGAAGTAAATGTTCAACTTGTGAAAATCTATTTATATAGCTGGGATCCCAAACAATTATCTGCCATGTATAAACTGTCACCGAACTCAGTTAAATTTATTAGTCAAAATCTTTCAAAATAATGAGATTTATGTTTGTGATTAATATCATTTTTCAAAATATCTAAGCACTTTCAATCTCCGAATTATATCCCTGGTGTCAAATTTGGCCCCACCCCGGGGGCTATTTGATTTTACATAGGTTAATATAGGCTTTGTAAATATAAACTTTAAAAAATTTCCTGTCTAAAACCACCAAGCCTAGAACTTAGATATTTTTAATGGAGCATCAGCTAGAGGTCATCAACTAAGTTTGTTTAAATTATGCCCCTTGAGTGAAAATTGGCTCTACCCTGGGGGTCACTTGAATTCATATAGATTTATGTAGGAAAAATCCTCTGATGTTTGCTCATAGGCAGACCCAAAGGCAAAGTATTCAGGTGAGGGATCTAGGGCCATCATTGCCCTCTTGTTAGTGTTTACAGGGTTATACCTGTAGTTCAAAACTGATGGTTTAAACTTTATGACAAATTTGAATTTAATACTTTCTTGTTTTATCAGTTTGGGGTAGAGATATAAATGAATTTATTGACATTGTTCTTGAACTCATTTTAATGTTGTCATGTCTTTTTATAGTCAAAACTTTTATTTTCATTATTTTAATTGATTTTATTGATCTCACATATTTTATTACTTGAGAGAACTTTTGCGTTAAGAAACTTCAGCAAGTCTGAATTTTAGAAAGAGCCAGCTTAAATGAGCTCAAAAGCTTAACTTTGTTGGAAATTGTAAATTTTCGAGATTGTTGTGTTGAAGCCCGATTTTTTTCTCTAGGAAACAAGATAAATGTATTGGAACTCATGAACATCTTATTTTTGAACATTAGTTATTTTTGCAAATTTTTTTATCCTCATTTTTACTTCAAAGATGGTTTTGAGCCTGTGTAGTAAGGACAGAAATAATTAACAAAGGTGTATATTAGAAAAACAAACATCAGTTAGTTGTATACAATAAAGAAATAGGTCAGTGCCTTCAGTGAAAGTCTTGTGATAGTCTAGACTATATCTAAATGTTACCCATCTAAATGGTAGATGATGTATTGAATTCTGAACAAAAAGGTACTGAACTCTTGTTATCATAGAGGAAATTGTGGATTGAAAGGAAAAAGGCTGTATATACTTCATGATATCATAGCACTTAAATCTGTTCTTTTTCACCCTTCAGAGTAAACCCTTTGAATAAAGCAAAATATTGCTCATAACATAACATTTGAATACAAAATGCTCAGTTATTTACTTGCCTGGTAATTCTATTGATTACCTTTCATTTTATGATCTTTTTGCACAAGACCATTGTAATGAAGTGAAATCACTTTTAATTTTTACACTGTGGATCTTGAAGTTAAGTTTTCAATAAAATTTTACAATTCTCTTGGTTTTAGTGTTATATGTTGAATGAAAGGGTAAGTTTTAGTTGGTAAAGACTTTTTAAGTGCCAGTCAGAATAGGAATTCTAATTTTTAGTCCAAAAAGAAATTGAAAGTTACAGTCAGAAAAGAAATTGAAAGTTTCAGGTCAAATAGGAATTGTATGTTTAAGTCCAAAACGAAATTGAAAGTTTCAGTCAGAAAAGAAATTGAAAGTTTCAGTCAGAAAAGAAATTGAAAGTTTTAGTCTGAATAGAAATTGAAAGTTTCTGTTTGAAAAGAAATTGAATGTTCCAGTCCAAAAAGAAATTGGAAATTGTGTCAGTCAGAAAAAGAATTTTAAGTTTTAATGGTAGAAAGAATTTATTGCAGAAACATTGTTTCCCATTTGATTTACTAGTATGTTTGCCAGATACCAATTAATTAAAAAGTTCCCACCTACCAGAGTACTGAACATTTGATTTTAAGTGGAAGAAAGTGGTCTTGCTTAGCAAGAACAGTACTTGGCATAGCATACACCTGCTGAACCCTGTAACAAACCAAAGGCTTTTACCTGAAAGAAGTTACTAGTGAATTGAATGTAGCAGAGATAAATTCTAACCCCAGACAAAAATCCACACTTCCTAAGCTGGATTTGAACTCTGGTACCTTGGATCACAACGCAGACACTACCATGTTGCTATAAAAGCTAGCTGATAGGCAAGGGAGTAGAGCTGCAGTATTTTATACCTCTGCTAAAGAAATAACCTTTTTCCTGACCCCTTAAATTTGCCAGAGTGATGGTCTGATCAACTGATTCCACAACCCTACTTTGTTTTACTGTCAAACCGAAGACAGCAGCAAGTGTTCCATCACAAAAGAATTTGGTTTGTTATGGTACACACCTTTATGATAGATGGGGTTTATTGATTTTCTTATTGCTGTAAGTGATTGTCATTTGTGGTCAAAATGTGTGGTCATCAAGTTGAAGGTAAACCACTGTAACATTTTGCTGTTTGCAGTTCATGAGTTAAGACAATGTTAGTATTTAAGGGAAGTGTGGTTTTAGCATGTGTGCTGATTATAGATAGCAGAGAATTTATCTCCCTACTTAAATACCATATTATCAGTGCATATTATTGATTGTCTGTGGTAGTGTTATCCACGTAATTTATTAAAAGCTTTTTCCAGCAAGTCAACACACAGTAGCTTATGTGAAATACAATTTTGGTATTTTTAGATTAAGGTGTGGTGGTGATGAAATAATTTTACAGAATTGATAATGAAATGTTTATCTTGTATTTTCAGAATGTGAATGTAAAAGACTTCCTGTCATTTCCTTCTCCTACAAAGCTTCAAAGTATAGGGCACCAACTCACCACATCTGTTCGACAAGAACTAGGGGTGGGTAGTTAATTTTATAGTTTTAAGTTTATGTTAAATTTGTTGTGGTTTAAGGGAAAGTGTTAGCAGCTGTTACAAATTGGTTGTGGAAGACTGCATACATTTAACAGAACTTTTACCAGGAGAAGAAATGTGGAAGTGACCATAGAGTCAACTAGCAGGATTTGAACTGATGACCTACTAGTAGTGTTATAATCTGATCCTACACCAATGTGTCTTATCCTATGTCTTTGCTGCACATATGGTTATAGAACCTTGAATTCATAAAATAAGTCATATCAGAAGTTTATAAGTACCACAAATCATTTGAATCGAATATTTGCTTGTGTGCAGTGTCATTTCTTTGTCTACTTATTTCTGTTATCACATCACCTAAAATTTAGTTATTTCAGGTTTGTTATTAGGGGATGTTGTGGGTACAGAAATTGTACCAGTTCTAAGAAAACCCTCTGTTCATTTTCTAGAGACCCCAGTACATTGGGCCTTGGTTCAATGTGTCATACAAGAGACCAGCAGTGTTGTTAGTTGTGTAGAGGAGAATTAACCATGTGACTGCTTGATTACTGTTGGAGGGCTTTGCCTCAAAGGCAATAATTCATTTTACCAAGTTTAATTGGTTTTGTTTATTTAAATTACTTACCCAAAGGTAACAGTATCACTACTGTAAATCATATTTTGTCTATTTCAGAGTGATGTACATGACATAGATAGAGCAGTCAGTACTCTTATAAGAGTAAGTAAATCAGTCAAAGAAGTTGTATAAAAATATCAAGAGCTTGATTTATGTTAGCTACAGTTGTAGAAATTTTCAACTCTTTGCTCAAGATCTTCTTTTCATGTTAATTTTTTGGTAAGTTACAAAATGTAGGTCTTTCAAGAGAATGCTCATTAAGTAAATGTTACACATATGGAAAAATGTTATTTGAAGTTGGTAACTGATTGTTTTTACTGGTATAATAGCATCATTATTTTTGATAAATGTTTGACACAGCTTATATTTAAAGTATACTTGATTTGTTTTATAGATATCTACAGTAGTAACAGAGGATGATACAAAGTCAAAACAGAATGTATGTGAGTGTGCAGGTATGTTATACCACTTCTTTCAACAAATACAGCCTAAATGGTATATAATCTAAGGCGAGTAATGATCTCTGATAAAAGTTAAGAGGAAAGTGTGTGAGTGTCTCTTATAGTGTCAAGTTAACGGCAAAAGGTCAACACCTCAAGTTTATATAATAAAGTCATTAAACGTTTATTTCCAGATTCCAATTCTGTGAAAGCTTTCTTGCACCTTACCAACTGGACACCTCCAGTTCAATTTTTAGTATGTTTCCTCTGTAATTTTCAGATAACATTTTGGAAGAAATTTTTAAGGATAATGACAATGCTGGACCACTGGTTGCTAATTCTTACTTGGTGTACATTGGTATTTTAAAGGTAAATTACTACATTTTATTGGTATTTTCAAAGGAATTAATTTCTTTCTTTTTCTCAGATCTTTTGTAAGAGAAGATAGTTTAATCAATATCATATCTACAAGGTTACTGTTATTTACATTGAAAGAAACATTTCACAGACTGAGAAATTTTTGTAATGCCATTAGTAAGATAACCTCACTGGACTGTAAGTTATGGTCACTGACCTATGATCAAAAACCTCTTACTGAATGAAGGTCATAGGTTTAAGCCATGTTTCCAACCTTGGCCATTTACACATGTATGTGAATGAGTTGACAGTTTCTTACAGAGGATGGCATTACAGTATAGCGTTTTCCCAAGAATGTTACTTGTATTTAAAGTGCCTGCCTGGAATGACTCTGACTCTAAGAGGGCATTAAATTAAAACTATACCAACAAAACGAAATCCATTATACAGGTTAACATTTTGGCTCACCTAAGTGCTTCATGTTTCTGAGGTTTGATCTTTGATGAGGAAATTTAGACTCTTTTGTTTGTATTTTGATCACTTGGTTAGCTGTTTCCGTAAAGCATTGAGTGCTGTTTTGTTCAGGGTGAAGACAAGAAATACAGACCTCCCAGTGATATAACAGGCCCTCTGATAGTATTAGAACATATTGTTAAACAAAAATACTTCCCTCATCCAGCAAAGAAGATAATTTCTGCCTTCATGGATAAGTAAGTACAATATGCAATATATTTTGTCATTTTGCAAAAGTAAATGGATTTCAGGAGTGTTAAACATACAGTACATCATGTGCCCGTCTCAACTCCACTCCAAACCAAAACAACCACTCTGTTTTACATTGGCCAATGACAGTAATTTATTTCTGGTAACAAGAGGGAAAGATACAAAAGAAAATTTGGTATTATAATAAGCCATACAACAACTTAATTGATATTGCTATAAAACCCGATGCTATATACCAACTTATGGATGCCAAATTTGTGATCACAAGATTAAGTAATACACTTATCCAGTTGATTGAGACAATATTAAACCACTCAGAATGTAATGCCAAGAACTATGTTTATATATGCATATTGCATGAACTTTATCTGATGTGGTGAAAATAAAATTCATAGAAGATTTAGGAGCTAAAACTAACCTTTATCATAAAAATATGAGGAAAAAGCTCACCATCTTTCTGTTAAAAAAAAAGCTGTGATGGTAAAATCACCTTAAACCCGTGCTCCTTTTCATAAAGTGAATGACCTGTATACATGAACTTTCTGTTGATCCAACAATGTATACAGGTGACATTAGTGCATGGTTTGCATAAAACTGTCATGTTTTTTTTACAACTCAGCTTTGATTTCCTTTCATCTGTTTCAGACCACACCCACTACTGGACAAGTCAGTGGCCATCAGGGCCAGATTACTACAGACACTGTATTCATAGTGCAACAACAAATAACACTGCTAAAGTAGTCTCCAATCCATGTGTATGTACTGTAAAAATGCAGTTAAGTACAGTACCATTATGACCTAAAATTAACTTAAATACAGAACTTCTTATGAAAAAGTGCTTTTTGTAAGACATATTTATTAACAGTGCTCGAACAATCTTTGAAAGAACAGGATTATTCATGAATATAAGGATCTTATATGACTCCCTATGGAGGTCTGGAATTTCCCATCAGGAGGGAAAGCAGGGGATAAGAGAAACCAGGCTTTAGAACAGAAGAGCCTGAATGAAGGGACTGAAGCAATTATGGTTTTATACTTAACCCAAAATATGATGAAATATTTTCAGCTGTTTTATATAATAATTCATTTATGATAACTAATGCAGAGCATTCATATAGGAAGTTTTTATGCCCCGAAAGGGAGGCATATAGTTTTTTGAACTGTTAATCCGTGTGTCAGTCCTGCCCTCATTCTGTCTGAAAATTTTAACATTGGCCATAACTTCCTTATTAATAAGTGGATTTACTTCATACTTGATCACAACATCTCTTCGACAAGACCTTCCCACTGACCTATATTTATTTGACCTTGACCCCTGAATGATCTTCACCTTGAAGATCCAGGTGTCCAAAAACATACATTGGCCATAACTTCCTTATTAGTAAGTGGATTTACTTCATACTTGGACACAAAACCGCTTTGGATAAGACCTTTCCACTGATCTATATTTATTTGACCTTGAGCTCTGAATTACTTTTACCTTGAAGATCCAGTTGTCCAAAAACTTCTCCTTTTGACAAGACGTTTCCACTCATATATATATTTTTTATACGTCAAAGCACCACTTTGGGGGCATTGTCATCTTACAGTGCCAGTTCTTGTATCTAAGTACATTGTACATGCAAAATAACATAAAAATTTTGACCGAGCTGTTTAGTTTGCATAAATGGCAGATTCAGTTTTAAAGTGCTGCAAATGTTATTCTGTCTACATTGTGAAAGATAGTTGTAATTACAACTAAGGATAAGGTTGTCAAGAAGAACTTGCTTCCCACTGTATTCATAGTGCAACAACAGTCATAATATTTATACTTATTTTACAATTTACATGTACTTACCTTACGATTTAAAGAACAATAAATTTTGAATGAAATACTAAAGGAATGAATACATGTTGTTCTGATTACCAGTACAATTGCCATATTGTTAATGTTACTGAATAAAATGATGTTGTCGTACCTACCATTAAAATTTGTAAAAGCTGTATTTGATTTGTTTTATTCACAGAGAATAGTCGGAGAAACAAATTACTATTACTATGACGACTGAGTAAATTACTAAGCATAATGGTAAAGGTTTTTCTTTACCTCTCCTACAAAATGTAGCTTGTGCTGATTCAGTTTGACTGGCATGCCTCCTTTTACAAACTGGCTCTTCCCTATCACCTCTCTCGGTAGACCAAGAAATATCATTAACACCAACAATAAATGCCAGAATATTAAGCTATCTTCTGTAGTAGCTTGTGTGAAAGAGTATAATTTGGGTTTTCAAAAATTTCTTACCTGCATTTGTTATTCTTTCCAGAATGTTAAGGTTTTGATCAAGATAATTTATGAAGTGGGGCGGCCAGTCGTGGCAGATTTCTCTATTTCAGCAAATATTTGGTCTACCCAGTTCTAAACATATCATTAATGGCAGTGTACCACTTTCTGTTTTTATGAAGTCCTCTTTTTAATGGTGTTCTTATTTTAGGAACATACGACACCAAAATCTTACTGAGAATGTATGCAGATTTTATGCAGGATGGAAATGATGCCATTTAGGCTGTTTACCACTTGCTGTAACATATTCTAAAATCTTCAACTACGCGTTTCCATCTTCGTCAATGTGTACTTCATAAGTTACTTCATTGTCTGCGGCACCAGAGGAGTCACTTAGAATTTGCAAAAAAGGATATACGATACCATTTGTCAGATGTTTTCTCTGAACATCTTGATGAAGTATGATTGGACCCAACTTTTATAGTTTCATTATTCGACACCCCTGACGAACTGTCTTTACAATCACTGATAACCTCACTAACAGTTTCACATTAACAATTTAACATTAATGCAATGGGTTTCAACCTCCAGCCGTGTATTCTAGTCCACTTGCACTGACTACAGGGAATGTTTCTTTGAAAGTTTTCCTGCCAAATAAACAACAATACTACTATCAACAACAAGAGTCTTCCTCATGTTATATTCTCACATAATTGTTGACTTATGTCTATACAATGTACCTTTCATTCAACACTCTTCGTAAGTTATCAAAAACGACGTATCAGTCTAAAGAAAAGTCATAATTTGTTTAGAACAGATGTTTTAGATCTGGTTACAGTTTATCATTAACCAGGTTTTCAATTTTGAAAATCCTGGTTATTAGATTGGGGTATGGCGGGCGGATGGGCGGATGGGCGGGCGGGCGTCAAACGAAATTGTGTCCGCTCTGTAACTCTTCAACCCTTTGAAGAATTTTGATGAAACTTCAGACAAATGTTTACCACATCAAGATGACGTGCAGAACGCATGTTCCGCATGGCTGGCTCCAAGGTCAAGGTCACAGTGACATTAACATTGAAAATCCTGTCCGCTCTGTAACTCTTCAACCCTTTGAAGAATTTTGATGAAACTTCAGACAAATGTTTACCACATCAAGATGACGTGCAGAACGCATGTTCCGCATGGCTGGCTCCAAGGTCAAGGTCACAGTGACATTAACATTGAAAATCCTGTCCGCTCTGTAACTCTTCAACCCTTTGAAGAATTTTGATGAAACTTCAGACAAATGTTTACCACATCAAGATGACGTGCAGAACGCATGTTCCGCATGGCTGGCTCCAAGGTCAAGGTCACAGTGACATTAACATTGAAAATCCTGTCCGCTCTGTAACTCTTCAACCCTTTGAAGAATTTTGATGAAACTTCAGACAAATGTTTACCACATCAAGATGACGTGCAGAACGCATGTTCCGCATGGCTGGCTCCAAGGTCAAGGTCACAGTGACATTAACATTGAAAATCCTGTCCGCTCTGTAACTCTTCAACCCTTTGAAGAATTTTGATGGCTCCAAGGTCAAGGTCACAGTGACATTAACATTGAAAATCCTGTCCGCTCTGTAACTCTTCAACCCTTTGAAGAATTTTGATGAAACTTCAGACAAATGTTTACCACATCAAGATGACGTGCAGAAATTGTTGTCTCATTATTAAGTATACTCCTTGCAGACAGTATTGTTAGCCGAAATTTACATCCTACTCATTATCATGTATTCTCATGAATATTATCTTTTCCTTCATGTCATGTTATAATCTTTTGAATATTCATAGCAATCTTCATTCCAAAATTCATACTATAGTATAGAATCAGAACAACATTTTTGAAAACCTGGTTTCGTGGCATTGCCATGTTTCTTGTTTAATATTTTTCGTACAAAACATTTCTGTTTCAAAGTAAAGTCTTTGGAAAAAGGAGTCATGAAATGATTCTGGTTTATGTAAAGGAAATTGGTTAGGGTTAAGTTCATGTACAATTAACTTCCAGCCATACATAAAGCTTATCATGGTATACTGAATCAGTGCTTAGGTATAAGATGTTTTTTTCTGATACCAGTTGTTACATTGTTAATAACATTATTGCATGTCGAGTATCGTCCCAAGATCTAACATAGCTAGGTTAAGTTTATCACTTTTATTAACTTCTACCCTACAGTAATCGCTTCTTTTTCCTTCATTCAGAATACTTTTATTCTCTTATACGCGAATCAAAGCTCTCACCATTTGGCAGTTTTTTCGACGAAACAACAGTGAAGGATAAGGTTTTCTTTTCTGTTTGCCTGTATATGAAATTCTCTCTAGAACGTTCAGTTTTGGATCAAAATATCAAGACAGTCGGTCGTCTTTTGCAGATTCCTCAATCTCCGAAAATATTTTGTCAACCCAGAAGGTGATCTGCTTTAGTTCATGAATTTGCATCGGATTTGACCAGATCTGGCAGCCACTGAGTGTTGAGGGAACACTCAACTTTTCTGAGTAGACGACCTGTTCAAAATGAGATACCGTAATTTCAGCACAGACTACATAATTGTGGCCGTTGCTGCTTTGAATATCTGATACAGTTTTCAGAAGGTCATGATTCTGGTTCTTTTCCACTGCTGAAAAAAGTGCCTTTTTGAGCATGTAGCTGAAGAGTACCCTTTCACATTTTTATGAAGTCCTCTGTTTAATGGTGCCCTTATTTCAGGCACGTATGACAAGTCTTACTAAGTATACATGCAGACTTAACGTAGTGTGGAAATGATACCATTGCTTCCGTTTCCCATTTGCTGTAAGATATTCTAAAACCTATGTCTTCACGTGGTTCTTTAGAGGTATCTTCTAAAATGGATTCGTGTTCTTCATAGTCTTGCTCAATGTTTTCATCATCACTGTTAATTAAACAAAGCGGACAAGTGGCGTCTTCATTGTTCCCTTTAATAATCACCGTTATCTCGCCTGTATCTTCTTGTACCAATTTCCATGGTTCTGCATCATCCTGCAAACATATTTTGTCTGATGTTAAGATGTGGTTGCTCCCTTGTTTTTGTTCTGTGTGTCCACTTTGTCAATTTTGAAGCAGGTTTCTTCAAACAGATCTTCTGCAATACCTATACTGTTGCTATGTCGGTATTTTCATAATGTATTTCGGTACTTAAATCCAGGTACTTTTTACCCAATGCAGAAAAGATTGATATGGTATCATTAGATTCCGTGCTTTTCTTTTTATTGCCAGGTACCTTTGGCTTATTGTCAGTGGCAGTCATACTGTTTTCTTGTCTGATGTTAAAACTACTTTGGCCCTCATTAACATCAGATTGTGAATAAATGGCTTCACTTTCTGAAAAATGTTGAAACTCAGCTTTACGACTGCAGCTTCCTGATTAACCTATGCAAAATGGATCTTTTGTTTCAAGACCAGCCGCATTTTCTATACAAATGCTGACACTTTCCTCTGTGTCTAATTGATTATCATTATTTCAAAAAGCGTATTTACTTTGAACGTCAGGTGAGTCACTCAAAACTGCAACAAAATCTTTCAGAAATCCCTTGACCTGTGGTACCGATTTCTCAACCTCCTTATGGTTAATATATTGTAAAAATCGGATCTGATATCAAAGGATTGACCTGTTTCTTCGTTGCTTTTTTTCGGACATGCAGTCGCTCTCGGAATCCCAATTTTCACCATTTAATGCTCCAAATGTGAAAGTGTCATTCTTTAGTGTTTCACTATTTTGAGTCATTTCTACATGTATATCAAAGTCATAATCAACAAAACACTCCATAAACGATCGGAGAATCAAAACAGTTTCATTTGGTACATCTCTGCCCAAGGGATCCTTTACAATGACACCATTTGGTTGCCAACCTTTGATAATAATAGCTGGTACAACGTCGATGGACAGTCGAATTTGTTTGTAATAATGGCTGTGCCACAGAAAAGTTAGATTTCCTATATCCCATACTGGATTGCCTCCTTCAATTCAGCGGTCAGATCGTATGATGGATAGATGTTCATCACGTCTTCACCAGACCAAAGAGATGAAGATGAAACATGCTTTTCAAGTTTTTCATGTAGTTGTTAAGAATTTCCCCTCTGTTCAAGTATCCATCGAGAAGACACTTTTCATATTCATGCATTTTATCACCACTTCCTGTAAACTTGAGAGTTATCATGCCATGTGGTGAAAATTCGGATTCCTCAGGGGTACATATGCTTTCAAACTTTATAAGTTGAAGTATAATGTCTTGTTCATCAGGCTTTTTACATTTCGTTCCCTCTGCCATGCTACCTGCAAGTCTAGGTATAAATTCTAGTAATGGATCTTCTTTTTGGATATTGGAAGATATCCTGCAATGAAGAAGTCTATTTATTTCAATGTATACATAACAACGAATTTTTGGGGTTTTAGTTTTTACAGGCAGAAAATATACATATCATCGAAAAATAATAAAGATACTTTTTATGTTTTTGAATTAATCATTCCTTTTGTTCTTAAAGTAAAAAGTTTGACACTTATATAAACTTATAGACCAGGAGAGTGAACAGTAAACACGCATGATTTTTAACTTATGTACTGACATCTGTTAACGTTTACACGCAAATGTTCAAAATTAAAAACAAAAACAACTTTTGTAACGTTTTAAGACGATTAACTTACTTTCTGAAAGAATAAGAACTTGAACCTCTTGCATTTCTACTTCATCAAGATGTTGAAGAAAGCCCATTCCAGGACAGACCAGAAGAGTTTGTAATCGTTTTTTGTTCACATCTACGTCCAGAGCATTCTCTTGTATCCACTGGTCAACTTTGTAACATCTTATGCTTTTAGCACTCTATGTTTTCCAGAATGAATTCTTGATCAGCGGACAAATCCTCATTTGTCAAAGGTCGAAGAATATCTTCGATCTCAGAACATTTTGACCACACAGCATGACTTAGAGGTGTAGCGCCGTAAGTATCTGTAATATTCACTGAAGCTTCAAACATTAAAAGTTGACGGACTACTTTCACAGCTTCAGGTGTACTTTTTCTCTTGTATTGGACAATATCATCCGCTGCAAAATCTGAACAGTCGTGATTTACTGCCCTGTGAAGTGGGTACGACCAAGCACATCTTGAATATTTGGATCTGCGCCAAGCAAAAGGAGGACCGTGACTTCTGATGTAAGCGGACTGATAACTTGCGGCCCAATGTAGAAGTGTTTAACCTTTGCCAAATCGTTTGTTGATATCTTCTTGCTTTGCAACTTTGGTTATAATTTGTTTATACCCCTTTATAAAAGTTAATGGAACGCTTCTTCTCAATACCTGTTTTACCAGTTTATCAAACATTGTTCGTACAGCACTACTCCCCCGTAACTGTTTCTGCCAATATCGTTCACTGACGTTGCCCAACAGAGGGTATGACTCCATTGTCTTTTGAGTAATTTTATCTTCTCTGTAACATAAAGTATGGACACAAATAGTAAAAATACTTTTGATTTGCATATATACAGTGGTATTTACTTATCTTTAATGAACACGTTTTATATTAGCTAGGTTTACAGATTACTAAGTGTTATGGTCCAGGTCACACCGGTCTATAATTGTATAAATACAACCTCTGAAAACTGCATCAGGGAATCGATTCTTTGGCTTAGTTGTCTAGAGCGTTGGTTTTCGATGTGGGAGGACCTGAGTTTAAATCCCGTTCTTGGAAGTTTTTTTTTCCAGATGCATTGCATCTAGTGTTAAAAAGGTTTAAAACTGATACAAGCCGGTGACACTTTTGCACCCAGCTGACAAGGTCGTCTTAGAGTTCATAGAAGACACGGTGAAAATGTGACCTCTTGATTCTCCGTCAAAGTTTGCTTGATCTTCGGTACTGGCTTTGTTTTAGATCATTGAGACCAAATTTCATTCTCTTTCGAGAATTCACCAAGTTTAAACTTCTCACCAAATAATAAGATTAGGAAAATTGTGATCTCTATTGTGTTCACTATAATGAGCTTGCTTTGTGATCCCCTTTTTAAGCTATTACGAAAAAGTATCATGATTAAACTCCAAACAAGTTTCATCAAAAGTAAATGACTAATGTGTCCTCTAGCGAGTTAAAAGGCTAATGCTGATGACGCAGATCTCAAACAGAAAGAGGGACAAAACTCCGATAACATGATGCTCAGGTGGGCTGTCCAGGTAAATATAAGTGTAGCCGGGTACAGGTTTATAAGGTGATAAATCGATATGGTAGAACCGTGTGGCTTGGTAGCTCAGTTGGTAGAGTGTCCGCCCTGTAAGCGGAAGGCCCTGGGTTCGAGTCCCGGTCGAGCCACACATTTTCACCACCTGTTACATTTGGCGCCCAACGTGAATACCCTACGTTATAATTTGGCTACTGCTTCGGCACCTCGAGACTGTTTCAAAATATTCTCTGTGACGCTGAGAATTCGGGACGAATTCTAAATTTGGAGGGGGTATATGTAGCCGGGTACAGGTTTATAAGGTGATAAATCGATAAGGCAGAACCGTGTGGCTTGGTAGCTCAGTCGGTAGAGTGTCCGCCCTGTAAGCGGAAGGTGGCCAGATTTCCAGGAAAGGTTCTCTGAACTAAATCTCGTGCACGACTTACACATTCAGATTTCCAGGAATGGTTCTTTGAACTAAAATTCGTGCACTACCTGCATGTTCAGATTCCCAGGAATGGTTCTTTGAACTGAAAGTCGTGCACTTCCTATCTGCCCTATCTGGTCAGATTCTCAGGAATGGTTCTCTGAACTAAATCTCGTTCACTACTTACATATCCAGATTCCCAGGTATTGTTTCTTTGAACTAAAATTCGTGCATTACCTGCATGTTTAGATTCCCAGGAATGGTTCTTTGAACTATTATAAAAGTCGTGCACCTCCTATCTGCCCTATCTGCTCCTCAGTTTCCAAAGAATGGTTCACGAACGAAATCTCGTGCACTACTTATCTACTAATCGTACAGTTTGTGGATGGTAACCAAAATCAGATATTCAGTACTTATAAACATAGTCATAAAATATAAAATAGCGTAACCCGCACTGTAACAATATGTATACTTTAGAGCAAGTTGTAAAATAAATGGCAATTATTAACGTTTTTAGCGTTCTAACATATACATCCAGCACTGTAGATAAAGGAATGTGTACGTGTATTATTCTGATTGAATACCCTCTTCTTTATCAAAGTATGACATAAAAAAATCTAATGATACCGGATAATCGAAAAACTTGTCCTACAAACAATGTTTAGTATACTTCTAGTTTTGGTATGGAATGGTAAAAAGAATTCTTAAGTATGACTTGAGTTGCAAACCGTATATGATAACGATTATATAGCATCTGAAAGACACTGTCACTGCAAGATTGGCCTTTGTTAACTAAATTAAACAAAATGACGGAATTATTGTTATTTTTTATTAATCCGATGGTGACAAGGTCAGTGTAACTGCTGAACGCTAGTTGAAAATAGTAATTGATAACATAGAAGAAGACTGGTGAACAGATGATTCTAACAAGACAGCGCCGCTCCACACTGTGCAAATGTTGTGCTGGACAACTTACAAGGGAAACTTGGTGATCGATCACATGATTTCACTTACGACAACTTATGGAACAGAATTACTGCATTTATTATACCTTGCTTGGTGACATTAGAACTTGCATAATACCTGATTCCATCTTGATTTATGGCATTGGAAACCTGTATTTTGCTGAATAACATCATTCTTTATGGTAACTGAATGCGTTATCATCTCATTGCAACTTCATTTGTTCATCTCCGACATATGCAATATGCTATATGTTTAATTGCAACTTTTTTTACTAACAACGCAATATTTTCGGCGTTCTATGGAGCAGTCTTTTCTTACTTGTTATTAATATTACTTGATGTAAAATGTTACGTTCCCTTCAATTATTTTAATTTGCAGAATGTCTCTTTTTTCTGCATATCATCTACCTAGGTTCATCGAACCTTTTCCATCATTAATAATTAATTTTGGTCTGTGCTCTGCGATTTTGTCGTGTCATAGCATTTTTATTCTTCAATGCATTCATTTAACACAAATAGAAAGGTATTTTAATAAACACTACGCACCGAACATGAGGATGACATCGATACCAATAACGGAGTAAACAAAAGTCAAACTGCACTTTCTGGTAAGCACTTAGCATAATGCTTATGTTTATTTTACGACACAGACAGCGATGGTGTCATTCTCAAAACAAATTACAACGTTTAGTACTGTAGAACCTATTCGCTATCTATTTTTTCCGTAATTAAAAAAGAAATAAAAATAATAGAAAATTCAGCTTGATCCGAAAATTAGAAGATCGACAGATAATGAGATAAAACTTGTAGAATTTAAAGGCTGATAGGCTAAAATGAGAAAAAAGTGCTTTTGAAAAAAAGTCTGTTATAATGGGCTGGGCTTATTTTTGGGCTTATATATTTTATCAGGCGAATGTTATCGAGTTATATTTTTAAAAAAGTTCAGAGCTTTTGAAATAAACTATTTAAATAAAAGTATCGTAAATTACGTAATCAATCTCTGGATGGCGTGCAAATGGCGTGGTTTTGAAAAGGGCACCATAGCCTACTTAAAAATCAAATCCCAAGCGTCAGCACAAAGCTTACACAAGAGCCACTGCAAGCGGGGGCCACGCTCGACTTTTTCCTATTTTCAAAGGCAAACATATCAGAGGAAGCACATTGTGGTAAAGAGATTTCAAATAAAACATTATTTGGAAATATATCAAATTCATTCATAAATAACAAAGTTAATTTAATGGCAAATTCTAGCCACATTCAGAAATTTGACTTTAAAGGTCAAAGTCAAGTTCAGTTTAACCTTCTTTGAAGGTACTGTCTAAAAGGTAGCTATGTCCAAGCATGAAGACTACATCCAATAATAACAAAGATATAGCGAAGTTAAGCAATGTCAAGGTAATTTAAAGGTCAAGATAATACTTGAATTGTTCAACATGTTTGTTTTATTCTAAGGGTTGTTCTGTCCCAGTATAAATCAAATCCGTCCAAAAATAACAAAAATTTGGCTATATTAGCAAAATTTAATAACCTGAAATTGACGGTCCAGGTCATTTTAAGGTCAGGGTTATACTTGAATAATTCAACATGTATTTTTTGTCATAAGTGTCGTTTTTTCCAAGTATGAATCAAATTCAAATAAGATATTTGACTTTGAGGGTCAAGGTCATTTTAAGGTCAAAGTCATATATAAATTAATTATTAAACCTGTCAATTTTGTCAAAATTCTTGTTTTGTCCAAGTGTGAATCAAATCTGTCAACTGATAAAGTTATTACAATTTAAGCAAAATTAAAACATTTGACCTTGACGGTCACAGTCATTTTAAGGTTAAGGTCATACCTGAATAATTTAACATGCTGGTTTTGTCATGAGTGTTTTTTGTGCAAGTATTAATAAAAAAGAACTAAAACTGACCTTATGGCCAATTTTAGCAAAATTCAATAAATTGAATCCCGAAGTCATTAAAAGGTCAAGGTCATACATGAATAACTCAACATTCATAAATTACAAAGTTATGGCCAATTTAAGCAAAAATTTAATATTTTGACCTTGAATATCAAGGTTATTTTAAGGTCAAGCTCATACTTTAACTAAGACTATCACTAAATGTGATTGATATCCCCGCAAGACTGCTTTGGAACTGAGGAAGTTATTAGTAACAGAGTACTATGTAAAGGAATTGAAACAGAGTTATTGTTGTGGGCAATTAAAGATAGTTGTGGTTCTTGTACACTGCACTTCCTCTTGTTGTGCTTAAACGTTGTATTAAATTGCATTGAATTCCAACTAGTAGTTTTCAAGTTATGCTCCGAACAAGGAAAACAAACAAACGGAATAACTGTGCAAATAGTAAAGCTAGAGTTATAGCTCTTGTACACTGCACTATCTGTCATTGTGCTTGATCATTGTATGAAGTTGCACTGAATTCAAACCAGTAGTTTTCAAGTTATGCTCCGGACAAGGAAAACCAACAAAGGGTAATAACTCTGCAAATAGTGAAGATGAAATTATGATTTTTAAACAATGCACTTCCTCTCATTGTGCTTGTCCATTTTATAAAGTTGCATTGAATCCAAACCATTAATTTTCAAGTTGTACTCCAGACAAGGAAATTGCAAAAGACCGACTGACCGACCGACATAACGACCGACCGACCAATCCCCTATATATCCCCCAAACTTCTTTCCGGGGGCATAATAAAACAAAATGTCTGATTTGTTGTGTTGTGTTGTTCTCCAAGTATGAGTCAAATCCAATCATAAATAACAAAGTTATGCAAATTTCAAATTCTAGCAAAATTCAATCATTTAACTTTGACGGCCAAGGTCATTTTTAAGTCAAGGTCATACTTGAAGAAATCATAATGTCGGATTTGTTATAACTGTTTTGTCCAAGTATGATTCAAATGCATAAATAAATGACAAAGTTATGACAATTTGAGCAAAATTTAATAATTTGACCTTGACTGCCACGGTCATTTAAAGGTCAAGGTCATACTTGAAAGAATCAAAATGTCAGATTTGTCATAAGTGTTGTTTTAAATCAAATTCATAAATAAATGAGAAAGTTATGACAAGTAAGCAGAATTCAATTATCTGATCTTGACGGTCAACGTCATTTTTAGGTCATGGTCATACTTGAGTTATTCAACATGTCGGTTTTGTCATAAGTGTTGTTTTTTTCCAAGTATGAGTCAAATCCAACCATAAACGATAAAGTTATGGCCGATTTGAGCAAAATTCAATAATTTGACCTTGACTGTCAAGGTCATTTTAAGGTCAAGGTCAAACTGGAAAAAAAATCATAATGTTTGATTTGTCAAAAGTGTTATTTTGTCCAAGTATGAATCAAATCCATAAATGTATGACGAAGTTATGACGATATGAGTAAAATGCAATTTGACCTTGACGGTCACGGTCTTTTTAAGGTAAATGTCATACTTAAATAATTTAACATGTCGGCTTTGTCATAATTGTTGTTTTTGTCCAAGTTTGATTTAAATCCAACAATAAATAACAGTTATGGCCAGTTTTAGCAAAATTCAATAATTTTACCCTGAATGTCAAGGTCATTTAAAGGTTAATGTCAAATCTGAAAGAATCAAAATGTCGTATTCGTCATAAGTGTTGTTTTGTTCAAGTGCAAATCAATTCTATAAATAAATGAGAAAGTTGTGACAATTTAAGCAAAATTGAATCAAGTGACCTAACAGTCAAGGTCATTTTTAGGTCATGGTCATACATCAGTTACTCAGCATGTCAGTTTTGTCATAAGTGTTGTTTTGTCCAAGTATGAGTCAAATCCAACCATAAATAACAAAGTTATTGCCAATTTTAGCAAAAATCAATGACTTGACCTTGACTGTCAAGGTCATTTTAAAGTCAAGGTCATACTTGAATTATTCAACATGTCGGATGTGGCATAAGTGTTGTTTTGTGCAAGTATGAATCAAATAACAAAGTTATGGCCAATTTTAGCAAAATTCAATAATTTGACCTTAAAGGTGAAGGTCATTTAAAAGCCATGGTCAAGTCCAGTCTGGTTTACTTTAAGATCTTGTTCAAACGGTTATTGTGTCCAAGTATGAAGACAATCCATTTAGAAATAAAACTAGATGGGTGTTCAGTTGAACACTTGTGTCGCCCTTGTATACTCTCATAGAATAACTAAAAAGGTAAACAAGCGCCTGCTGGAAAAGGCAGCATGCTAGTCCAAGTACAACAAAACCTGTCCGCAGACAGCACGCTCCACTTTTCTCCGTGCTGGATAATAAATTATAAGCTAAGTTAAACAAGAGGCCCAAGCAAAATAAAATTTGAGTGGGGAAGGGCAAATACCTAGCCATGAAAAAAAAATTCTTGGAGGGCGAGGGGGGGTGTCTGGTTGGAGGGGGGTCAAGAAGAAAGAAGAACTTGGTTTCAGCTGGATTCGAACCAAGGCCCTTCCTGTCAGTAAAATAAAGAACTGGGAGTTAAACCACTGAGCCACAGAGATGCCTCAAACACAGAATAGTACTGGTCCAGCGGTCAGCCGCAAGATATGTTCAAACTGATTACCACATTACAAGCAGTGTAGCAAACATGATTAAGGAATTAAAATGGTCAACACTCTAGCAAAGGCGAAACCAAGTCATCCTGGTCATGCGATGCAATATAAAAATAAACAAGGGGGCCATTGGCCCCAAAAGCCTCACCTGAGGACAGACTGTTATTTGTGTGGAAGCTATCATTATTTCTTGTAAATCTAAGCTCTAGCCTTTGAAGCTTCAGGGGATAATTTTCTTATAAGTTTTTACTATATGCAAATAATAAATATCTATGACTCCCGGGCAGGCCCAAGTTTTACCGCGGATATAATTTGTACAAACAAGGAACAGGTTCACTAGACAATATTTCATGCCAAATAATTAAGCTTAAGGCTTTGTCATTTCAGAGGAGATTTTTTAAGTTTTTATTATATACATATATTGAAAACCTATGACCCCCTGGGACGGGGCCAATTTTGGCACTAGGGGCATAATTTGAACAACTTTCGTAGAGGACCTTAAGATGATGTCATATACCAAATATCAAAGCTCTAGCCTTTGTCATTTCAGAGGAGAAGATTTTTTAAGTTTTGACTATATACATATATTGAAAAGCTATGACCCCCTTGGGCGGGGCCAATTTTGGCACTAGGGACATAATTTGAACAACTTTCGTAGAGGACCTATAGATAATACCATATACCAAATATCAAATCTCAAGCCGTTGTCATTTCAGAGGAGAAGATTTTTAAAATTTTGACTATATACATATATTGAAAAGCTATGACCCCCTTGGGCGGGGGGAATTTTGGCACTAGGGGCATAATTTGAACAACTTTCGTAGAGGACGTATAGATAATGTTATATACCAAATATCAAATCTCTAGCCTTTGTCATTTCAGAGGAGAAGATTTTTTAAGTTTTTACTATAAACATATAAGAAAAACCTGACCCCTGGGGCGGGGCCAATTTTGGCACTAGGGGAAAAATTTGAACAACTTTCGTAGAGGACCTTTAGATGATGTCATATACCAAATATCAAATCTCTAGCCTTTGTCATTTCAGAGGAGAAGATTTTTTTACTTTTTACTATATACATAGAAGGAAAACCTATGACCCCCTGGGGCGGGGCCAATTTTGGCACTAGGGGCATAATTTGAACAACTTTCGTAGAGGACGTATAGATGATGTCATACACCAAATATCAAAGCTCTTGGCCTTGTACTTTCTGACAAGAAGATTTCTTTTAATTTGCATTTTTGTAACTTCTTTTTTGACCCTGTGACCTACTTAAGCAACAAACCAGAACCATTTGAACAACTTTGAAAGGGGACCACCCAAGGATCATTACTGTGTAGTTTGGGTTATGTGCAGTCATTAGTTTCAGAGGAGATGTTGTTTTTTTGAAATTGTTGACGACGCACGACGCACGCCGCACTACGCACGATGACGAACGCCGGACACAGGGGGGTCACAAAAGCTCACCATGAGCACGTCGTGCTCAGGGGAGCTAAAAATACAGGTCAATGTCGATTATGATCACTTTAACACAAGAAACAACAAATTAATCATCCCGCAGTTAAAAACAGTTAAAAACACAACGTCACATAAACTATAAAGACTGGAACAAATTACCGACCGATATTAAGGCCACCCTAATTGTATCAGCTTTTATCAGTGGATTGAACAAGTTTTATGGTTTTTTAAATGTTCATGATAAATGTTTAAGTAAAATCTTTAGTAAAAAAATCTTGTTAACTTTGTTTTTATCTTTGACAATTTTAGTGATGTCTAGTTTAGTCAGTATTGACTTTTGGCAGCTGTAAGTGGAAGTTGAAGGGAGATCACTGATGTAAGTTCACCGCAGTTTCATTACAGAATATTCAGAGGCGGAAATGTGAAAAATTTCCGTCTATCGTGATAGTAGAGTTCTCGCCCCTAACAGTTAACAATGCAACATTAATTCGAAAACTATATACGAAAGTTGGCCAGACAATGATTAATATGCTATGTCAGTTGCTCAAATAATACAGCATCAGGCACCAAGCTTCGTATAGCATAAACACTGTATAATAGAAGTGAACGAAGCTCTTAGGCATCACACCAGGTGTGTGATGAATCATTAATTAAAACTAAAGCAAAAACAAAACATTTCGCACATTTCGGTTTACAACAGGAAGTATGAAATAAAATATAGTCGACTCCAAATGACAAACATGCAAAAAGCACCTTTCCTTAAATAGTTTGAATAGAGCATGAAGAAAGTTGGATGATACATTAAGCTACATGACATCGCATTTTGATTATTCCAACACTACAAAAGACGATGAAATAGTACAAAACAAGATTGAATGAAGCGTTATGCAAGTTTCAAATGCCAACAATCAAAGATAGAATTTAGCATAACACAAGTTCTCAAACATAGTGCAAGTTCCAATGTCATCAAGCAAGATGGAATCAAGCATAATGTAAGTTTCAATGTCACCAAGCAAGGGGGAATAAATGCAGTAACTCTGTTCCATAACAACTTAGTCCTTTACAACACGTAAGTACGTTGGACTTTTTCTTATGGGGTTGCTTGAATGAGAAAGTGCATGACAATAATTTACATAACATTAATCATACTTAGGGCTTCTAACAGTTATTGTATTTTGCTCTCTTTTTATGCCACGAAGGAGGGCATACAGTTTTTAACGGTCTGTCTGTCATTTCGTCCGTCTGTCATTCCGTACTAAAACTATAACATTGCACAAAACTTCCTTATTATTTAACGGATTTACTTCATACTTGGACATAACGCCCCTTTTAACAAGACATTCCCTTTGACATAATATAAACTTTGATCATTAAATGATCTTAACATCAAAGACCAGTTGTCAAAAACTTTGACATTGCCCGTATCTTCTTTATTACTTATAAGATTCACTTCATTCTTGAACACAACACAGGACCTTCCCACTGATATGTATTTATTTCGGACTGACAGACAGACAATTCAAAAATTGTCTGCTCTCCTTCGGAAGCATGAAAAATAACCAAGAAGTGGCAAACTCAGCATGTAAAATCGATACGTTGATAAAGTGATATAAAATCTGTACAGAAAGCAATTGGTATTTTTCATTTTTTTTTTCTTTTTTAAAAAAAGGAATCCGTTAAATTGCAGATTCAACAATAATAAAAGTGCTATAGCATTATGAAAGCAGATGTGGATGATAAACGTACCATGATTATACTTGAGCTTCACAATTAATCTGCAACTGATCATTACCGTCAACTGAAATCGTATAAACTTGATAAGATATTAAAATCTGTATCGTTTGACACTTTTAGATAAATCATTATTACTTTCATGATAAAGATCACATCAAATTAAACAGCAAATATATTTTTATAAAAGTATTCTTATCTGGCATTAATAAATGATCTTATTTTCTTACTTGTTCCTTAATTCGTTTTTGCTTGATTTCGAACAGATCTTTAGAGTAGATTTTATTTAAGAAGAGTTATCGCTGCCCTGGTGAATAAAATGTCAACAACATATAAGGATATTTAAATTCTAATTATCGATATGTAAATCTAATGGATGAATGCATTAAAGTCCAGGCTCGCAGTGTCCAAGGCCCTCATAGTAATAAGGTGTATGCCCGAGTCTTGCCGTGCATCGGCCTTATATTGCTGCTATACCTCGTTAACCTCATAGGAGAAATCGCCGGAGAAATATCCTGTATGCATGCATCCGCCATCCTGTTGGTAGCAAGCTTGTGCATCACGGCCACTCTTGTACAGCGTGCAAACAATTGCAACAAGTGGGTTTATGGCCAAAACTTGAAATCTAATGTTCCAGTGTGAGATTCAGCCTATGCAATGGGAGCCTCTATGTCTTGTATTCATTTTTACATTTTATTCATAAAATATATATATACCTCAGACCAATGTAACATCTTTGATTGCTAATACAATGGTATTCTGTCATCCTAAAATTCTAATTATAGTAAAGTATTTACATAGTTTCTTAAATGATGATCGGTTCTCTGCAAATGTGTACTGTGCTTTAAATTCTATCCAATTTCTAATATTTTACTCTAGCTGTTTTCAACGTTTAGGCAAAGAAGACGATTAATAAGATGCTGAAGATCTTTCTATTTATTTGAGTTCATTTATCGTCGGTACCGAGTGCCCATATGACCGACTCTCCCTGTAGAGATTACTTGTTTCATGCTGTTGGGGATAGTGCAAGGTACAGAAAGCATCCTGTTCCAGAGACACCCCTGGTTCTTTTGCATGCTCAGTGTACAGTACTGATATATGGGACCTCCGTTTAACGTCTCATCCGAAAGACAATATTGTTAGTGGAGGAGCGGGAGATCCGTCTCTCGACCCTGTGGATTACCAGTCCAGTGCGTTACCACTTGTCTACTGATCCGCTCCTATACTGAAGATTTTTATCTATTTGAGTTTATTTATTGTCGGTACCACTTTCCTATATGACCGACGCCCCTGTAGAGATTAGTTATTTCATGTTGTGGGGGATGGGGTAAGATACAGAAAGCATCCCGTTCTAGAGACCCCCATGGTTCTTTTGCATGCTCAGTGTACAGTACTGATTCATGGGATCTCGGTTTAACGTCTCATCCGAAAGACAATTAATAATGCTAGTGGATGCGCAGGGGTCGGTCTCGGGGTACCTGGGTTACCAGTCCAGTGCGTTACCACTTGACTACTGATCCGCTCCTATGCTGAAGATTTTTATCTATTTGAGTTTATCGTCAGTACCAGTTTCCCATATGACCGACGCCCCCTGTAGAGATTAGTTTTTTATTTATGAGGATAGTGCAAAATACAGAAAGCATCCAGTTCCAGACACAACCCTGGTTCTTTTGCATGCTCAGTGTAGAGCTCTGATACAGAGAGGCCTTGGTCTAACGTCTCATCCGAAAGACAGTAATGCCAGTGGAGGAGCGGGGGGATTAATCTCCCGACCCCTTATAGTTACCAGTCCAGCCCGTTACCACTGGACAACTGATGCGCTCCTAAGTAGTGAAGACAACTGATTGTCCTTGTTTGATACCTTTCTCTGGTATACCATGAGACAGCTCCAGCCAATGAAAAGACTGGATTTCCACCTTCATTGATATAACTCCTCGACAAATATGAATAATTGATCAATACAACAATTCATCTCATGCGTGGTTCGATCGTGGCTTCTTCTCAAATTAATAACCTATCTTATGCAGCAAAAAAAATGTCCAAAGTGGGATATCTACAAAAGCCATCAGCATTTTACTTAATGAGATACCGCTGCTCGTCGCCTGCGTCGTATGGCTAGGGTGGCGGCAAATGCCCCCGGAATATTCCCATATACCGACGTCGTGGAGAACGTTTTTGCCGACAGCTGCATTGTAGAGAGGGACAGGTTTGGGGGTAAATCGATTATGGTATGAATCTCACATCACCACTGGTTGTGGCAGCGGGTAATTCTACTGCCGCTAGGTATAGAGATGACAACCTCATATTTTAGCAGGATAATGCTCGGGCCCCAAATAGCGAGGTTCTGTCGCGACTTTCTCACTAATAACAATATCCACCCACAAGATTGGCCGCCATACAGCCCCTATAGAGCTTGTGGGACCAACTGGATAGACAGGTTTGACGACGCCAGCCTGCGCCTGTTACTCTATCCCAACTGATAACAGCCATCTTGGAAGAGTGGACCAACATCCCAGTGAGGAGAATAAACTAACTCATGAACTCCAAGCCTAGGGGAATCATGGCTGTGGAGAGAGCGAACAGGAGACATATCTGGTATTGACTAGCCAGTTCCCACTATCAGTCCCTTTCGATTTCAGATTATAGAGGTCTCTTTCAATTCCCTTCAATTACTCCTATATGACTAACCAGATACAAATCATTGATTTTGCTGTTTGTTCTGTATGGATTAATCTTCATTTGTACTTGAAAATATTGAACATCATACTCGACGTCTTACCTATTATAATCTTCAAAATTTACCCTGCATTTATTTATCCCTTGAATATATATCTAACTAAGACAGTCTTACAAAATTCCGCACTTACTTTTTTTATCTTTAAGATGTTTTTGTAGCAAATTAGCATTTATAAACAAGCACTTGGTCGCGGGCCCGTCATGCGCGAAACCGGAAGTAGCGTATATTTATTTATCCCTTGCTACTTGACGCAGCTAACTGGACTGCTAACAAAATTTTAAAAGGATAATGGAAAGTGAAAACGTAGACTGAAAATAGTCATTTAACAAAATTCAACAAGTTAAGCTTACATTATGAATATACATTGATGTAATGTTTAAATAAATTCGATGGAATTTGGAGGCAAATGAGCAAAATTTATATACTAGTTATCGCCGTTCCTGGACGGCGATATATACAATTAACAAGATTTGACCAGTTTTGCCTGTACACCGCCTGCCTTTAACCAATCAAAGCGAATAATTTCATATCACATGATAACAAAATGGACGTCAAAAATCTTCAGCAAGGGATGTGTAAATGGACTCGCCCAACCGCCATGTTTGGCGGGTTACTTATTCTTACAACTGAAAAATACCATCATCAATGTACAAACTCAGTACCAGTCTTCAGGCTCTTGCGGGATAACACAAGATAATCGCAATATTTTTTGCTACATGTCATTTCTAACTAGAGAATGTAGTCTAAATAAGAGTATGTTTTGTTTGTTTTTTCCAAAACTTGCACTTAAAGAAAAAAAAATAAATGCTTGCTTCCGGGCGATTCTAATCAGGATACAAACTCCCCGCAGCGGTTACTTCCCCTGATCAGTACAGTTAAAGTAGCAAAGCGTGACGTACCCGGTGCGAGGAGTTTGATCAGGATATATCCTTGTTTAATATATGCTTGTTTAGGGTCATGGCAATATCGTATTTTTTATCTAAAATTTATTCTGTTTAAATTTTACATGTAATATTCTTATGATATTGAAGAATAGTATCTGGCTTTTGTTAAGTAAACATTTTTTTAGTAATAAATAAAGTAAAAAGCTACGCAAATAGCTAATCAATTATGCGTTGACTGGTTTACAACAAAGCAATATTTACAAGATTTTTAATGCTGCAAATTTTAACATGATGTATAAAGATACTGGCATGCTTTTCATAAAGAAGCCAAATCATCCGCTTTCAAAAATAGCCTAGCTACAATAAAAACTACAATGTATACTTCATCTGCTTTATTATTTCTGTGTTAAAATTATCAGACATAACTTCGCTTTTCACTGCAAAGCATGTTATAAAATTATCAAATCAATGAATACATTCATCTATGACAAGACGTCATACATGGCTGAACGGTGAATTCAAGCATTTTTGGAAATGCTAATACTTGTAGTTCATTTAGGATTATTGTACATTAGTCAAAATATCTAGGAATTTTTTCTGGCAAACTTGACTGGCTAACTCAAACTAAGATATTCTTTTTTCAGAAGTGATGTGGTGTTTATGTATCTGAGATATATTTTTCCTGAGATACGTGTAAGAAATCTTAATATGATTTATTTTATTATAAATGCATATCCTTTTCAGCATATTTATCCTAGAAATGTTTGAAAACGAAAATAAAAAATAATCAAATAATAGAAAGGCCAAGCCCTGTTAATTCTGGCAAAAACATAAACAAGGAAAATTCAAAAGGACTTGAGTCCATTTGAGTGTACGGTTTTTTACTGTATTTTTAAGGAACCTTAAGCTTCAGCACTTTATTTTGTTTGCAGATGCTAATGAAAAGGAATTTAATATATATCTTTAAATTGAAGACCTGCCAGTTCATCAGGTAATGCACATTTTTGAAGAACAACAACAACATATTTGTTCAACTTTTTTCCCCATATATCTCTTGATGTTAATGGTGATAATTATGATACTGAAACATTGTTTGTTTTGTTAAGTAACAAAATAACATGAATTTCATGGAATAACATGCTTTAATAGAATAACAAACATGCTTGAATAGAATAACAAATATACTTGTAATATCAATTATAATAATTTACTATGACCATGCTTTGATTACTTTGATATAATTCACCATAAAGACCAGGTGAGATACAGTCATTTAATACTATGCTTTTGATCTGTCATACATGTATATGAAATTTTAACAGGTAATACATTAAGATGAGGTCAAGCAATTCTAAATATTTATAACGATTCTTGTTCATATTCATCGCAAAACAGTATAATGGTCCTATATTAATGCACATTTTGGTAATAGGTTCTATTACTGTACTAACAATACATTTTAGACACAATATTGTTTAAAAAATTATACAGAGTAACATTGAACTGAACAATTGGAAAGAGAGAATTAGCAGTTCATTGATATATCAGTGCCTTTTCATGCCTTGTAATGACATAATGAATTATAATGAAAAAAATCGGTAAAATGTTATAATTATAAGCAGGGTGATGTGATGTTTCCTTATTAAATAGAGCATTTTTATACCTTTTAGCATTTGCACTTAGCATCTCTAATGGTTTACAGAGGAATTATTATGTTTGTTACAAATTAATAATGGACCAGGTTTTGAGAGAGCAAATATACAACGAAGCATAACATCCAAACAATATTACTAGACAGTCACGTGATTCTGTCCGTGAATTCCCGGAATAACACAACATTCGAATCAAGTATTCCCAAATTGATTCAACAGGTAGTATATCGTAAAAGTACGTAAAGCTTCGACAATTATCGGATCTTCTAACTGTCAATCAAATTTAGAATCACATAATTTTGACTAACACTAACCCCGCTCCAGTTGTACATAAAGGAATATAATACTGGCAATTTTTCGTACAGAAAAAAACAACAACAAACAAAGTAAAAAAAAATTTAAAAAAATAATATTTGCTCAACACATTTACAAGTCGAATAATTTTTATTTTCATCATAAATGTAAATGTAAATTAAGTATTTAAATGCATGAAAGCTACTGAGACATGCCAATTGGCAAAAACTATTATTATAATGATTTCATAAGTGTGACAGATCAAAGATAATTCCATAAATATGTAAGATCACTTGCCATAAAATTTGTTAATTGTCTCAAAGATGATTTCCTAAAGATTACAAGTATTTCAAAGTTTAAGATTTCTTAACTTTTATTTGCACTTAAATCTAACAAAGTAATTCTGGAATGGTCCTCTCAATTCTCTTTCAATATTTTGATCAGAAACAGACAATTATTGACTTTAACTTAAACCATTGAAAATTCAGCAGATGAGCAAGTAAGGATAGTTGTTTAAACTTGTTACACATGACACTTGTTGGTCATATAAGCAACATATATATTACAAAAAAGTAAAACATGAATCAGTCTAATAACAAGAGCGATCAGTAATCACATGTGTCGCTTGAGGGGTGATTGGACAGTTAGTAAAACAAACATTGATAAATGTAAATTGAAGTACCGACCAATCCTGTTACATTTCATTCAAATTGCTTTAGTAGTATAAGAAAGGTAGTGCGGACAAATTTTAAAAATAAAAATTATTAAAGGTCCATAACTCTGACAAAATCACTGTACTTGAAAATGCCGATGATATGCACAACTAGACTTGGTACTGATCATTCCTGTAAAGTTTGGATGAAATTGCACCAGTAGTTTTTGAGGAGTAGTCCGGACCAGGTTTTGTGTCGAACGGACGGACAGACAGACAGACAGATGACGGAGAAGTGATCCCTATATGTCGCGGCTACTTTGTAGCAGGCGACACAAAAATAATATACATATGGAGGCATTCATCTCTGTCAGATTCAGCTTTGGGGCTTTTTTTGGAGTGTACTTACTAGCAAAACATCTTTATATAAATTCAACATTATACTAATGTGTTTAAGCCTCTAGTTTTCTTACTAAAGCCATATAGTCTAGTCGACTTTCAACGTGTACATTGACTACAGGAAGTTTTTTTTAAAGGTTTGCCATAGAAACAGCAAACAGTTTTTCTCTGGTGAAAAGCCTGCACAACCGTCGAGTTATGGCAATAACATTCATTCAATACCTTTCGTAAACTATCAAAAATGACATATCAGTATTGGGAATACTTATTTTTTGTTTGAACCATAGATGTTTTTAATCTTGAACGGGTTGACACTTAAGATATGTCTAACAAAAAATTTCTGTTTCAAAGGAAAACCTTTGAAAATGGTAGGGTGACAATCTAATAATAAGTCCTCTATTTTTAGAGTAGGTGGGACTCGTCTGTTAACAAGGCATGTTATATACCAAAATACTTGTGAGGGTCTGTAGTTGTTCAAATGCTTGGCTCTTTTGTCGCAGCTGGTGGCGTTTCGAGAAATCCAAGATGGTGGAGTCATAAACTGATTTTACTTTATGTAAGGAAGTTGTTAAGTTTTAGTTTATGTACCAACCATAAAGATTATGGCTGTGTATTTGATGTGCTTAAGTATAACATGCTTTTACCTGATACAAGATGTTGCCTTGTTAAATAGTTGATCGCATGTAAAGTATCGTCTCAAGATCTCACATAGTTACGTTAAGATTAGCACTTACTTCTACCCTGCAGTAATCACTTCTTTTTCCTTCAGTCAGAAAAGTTTCATTATCTTATAAGCGAATTAAAGCTCGCACCATCTGGCAGTGTTTTCGAAGGAACAAAAGTGAAGGATAGGGATTTCTTTTCTTTTTACCTTCAAACGTTATTCTCTCTAAAACATTCAGTCCTGGATCAAAATATGAAAACAGTCGGCCAAGTTTTGCAGATTCCTCTATCTCCAAAAATAGTTGGTCAACCCAGAAGGTTATCTGCTTTAGTTCATGTATTTGCATGTGATCTGGCCAGATTTTGCAGTCATGAATTGCTGAGGGAACACTGGACTTTTCTGAGTAGACGACCTGTTCGAAATGTGATACCGTATTTTCAGCGCAGACTACATCATGGTCACTGTTACTGGTTTGAATATCTGATGCAGTTTTCAGTAAGTCATGGTTCTGGTTTTTTTTGACTGCTGAGAAAAGCGCCATTTTGAGCAAGTAAGTGAAAATGTCGTTTATAGAAGAGTACCCTTTCAAATTTTTATGATGTCCCCTATTTAATGGTGCCCTTATTCCAGGAAGGAATGACATCAAAGTCTTACTAAGTATATATGCATACTTAATGTAGTGTGGAAATGATACCATTGCTTCCGTTTCCCATTTGCTGTAAGATATTCTAAAACCTATGTCTTCACGTGGTTCTTCAGAGGTATCTTCTAAACTGGATTTGTGTTCTTCATAGTCTTGCTCAGAGTTGTCATCGTTGATTAAACAAAGCGGACAAATGTCGTCTTCATTGTCACCCATAATAAACATTATTTTCTCGATTGTATCATCATCATCATCATCATCATTATCATCTCTTGAGGAATGATCTAGTATTGCTTGTGCCAATCTCAATGGTTCTGCATTACCCTGAAAACATATTTTGCCTGCTGCCATTTCACAAGACACGGTTCCTCCACTGTGTTGGTTCTGTTTGTCCAGTTTGTTAATTTGGAAGCAGATTTCTTTTCCATTTTTAGTTTCAAGTTTGGATATCGGATCTTCTGTAATAGTTATGCTGTTACTACTGTTAGTGTTTTCATCGTACTGTATTTCGGTACCTAAATCCATGTATTTTTCACCTGATGCAGAAAAGGTTGAAGTGGAATCATTAGATTCAGCTGTTTCCCTTTTATTTCCAGGCATCATTGGCTTCTTGTCGGTGGTAGTCCAACTGTTTTCTTGTCTGATGTTTAAATTTCTTTGGCAGTCATTTGCAGAATATTTGGAATAAATGGCTTCTCTTTCTAATGGTTGCAGAGGCTCAGCAGTGTTAAAACTGCAACTCTGGTATTCATGTTCCCTTCCTAATTCACTTTTGCAAGTGAAATCTTTTGTTTCAAGTCCAGTCGCATTTTCTGTACAAATGACGACACTTTCCTCCATGTCTAATTGATTATCTTTTTCATAAGCTGCTTTCAACGGCTCATTAGTATTTTGTTTGCTTTTGATGTCAGGTGAGTCACTCATAACTGCAGCAAAATTTTTCAGAAATGCCTTAACTTTTGGTATCGAATATCCTGTTTCATTTCGCATACACCTTATGTTAAACGTATTGTAAAAGTCGGACCTCTTAACAAAGTCATCACCTTTCTCGTCGTTACCATTTTCGGACATGCAGTCGCTCTCAGAATCCCAATTTTCACCATTTAATGATTCAAGTGTGGAAGTGTCATTCTCTGTTGCTTCACTCTCACAATATTCTCCATGTATATCAAAGTCATAATCAACGTGCCTCGTAAACGATCGTAGAATTAGAACAGTTTCATTTGGTACATCCCTACCCAATGGATCATTTAAAATGGCATAGTCTGGTTGCCAGTCTTTGATAAAAATAGCTGGTACAACGTCGATCGACAGTCGAATCTGCTTGTAATATTTGCTGTGCCAAACAAAAGTTAGACTTCCTATATCCCCGATCTGAATTGCCTCCTGCAATTCAGCGTTCATATTGTGTGATGGATAGATATTCATTACATCTTCACCAGACCAAAGAGATGTGGATAAAATTTCCTTTTCAAGTTTTTTCATCAAGTTGTACAGAATCTCCTCTCTGTTCAAATATCCATCAAGAAGATATTTTTCATAGTCGTGCATCTCATCGTCACTTCCGGTAAACTTGAGAGTTATTGTGCCATGTGGTGAAAATTCGGATTCCTCAGGGGTACATATGCTTTCAAACTTTATAAGCTGAAGTATAATGTCTTGTTCATCAGGCTTTTTACACTTGGTTCCCTCTGCCATGCTACCTGCAAGTCTAGGTATAAATTCTAGTAATGGATCTTCTTTTTGAATATTGGACGATATCCTGCAGTAGAATAATTAGAGTTTCAATGTATTACATACATAAAATATACATACCATCAAATTATAATAAAGTTCCCTTTTAAAGCTTTTGAATTAATCATTCTTTTGTTCTAAAGAGAAACCAGAAAATGCTCCCCATAGAAGCTTTAATTCAAAATGGGTGTTTTTGAGTATTTTTCTAAGGATTAAATATAGTAACAAGAAATAGGTAAAACCAAATAATGCTCCCCGAAGTATTTTTTGTTCAGAATGGCAGAAAAATAGGAAATGTACTATCAACGTTATTTCAACGACGAAATTAAATGCTTTTTAAGTTATAGTAAGGATAATCATTACGAAACATTTTTAGGAATTCATAGCATAAACAAGAAGCGCCGCAATGCGACGAAAACCAGGTTTTCAAAGACCAAGTATTGATGTGACAGGAATTAGGAAGAAATATGGCAGTGAAGTAAAAATGGTGCTGTTATTTTGGTACCAACACAGAAAGTTGGTTTCAATAGTTCACAATAAAAATAAATCAGATACCTGAGTAGCAATGCCAGGCTGTATTTTCATGTAAGCTACACACATGCCAAGTTGAGTATCAATAGGTCAAAGTGTGCTGAAGTTCTTGAGTAGAAGCTGAAAATTCTATTGTAAGCAAGTGACCTTGATCACAGACACCTGGGTAGCAATCCCAAGCTGCCTCTTAATATAAGCTACCCATATACCAAGTTTAGCATCAACAGACCAAAGCAAACTAAAGTTATTGAGCAGAAACTGAATCCATTTTTAGCAACAATGACCTTGACCTTGATCACAGACACCTGGGTAGCAATGCAAAGCTGCCCCTTGATATAAGCTACCTATACACGAAGTTTGGGGTCAATAGATCAAAGCATACTCAAGATATTGAGCAGAAACTGAATTTCTATTTTTAGCAACAGTGACCTTGACCTTGATCACAGACACCTGGGTAGCAATCCCAAGCTGCCTCTTGATATAAGCTACCCATAAACCAAGTTTGGGTCAATAGGTCAAAGCAAACTCAAGTTATTGAGCAGAAACTGAATTTCTATTTTTAGCAATAGTGACCTTGACCTTGATCACAGACACCTGGGTAGCAATCCCAAGCTGCCTCTTGATATAAGCTACCCATACACCAAGTTTAGGGTCAATTGGTCAAAGCAAACTCAAGTATTTGAGCAGAAGCTGAATTTCTATTTTTAGCAACAGTGACCTTGACCTTGACCACAGACACCTGGGTAGCAATCCCAAGCTGCCTCTTAATATAAGCTACCCATATACCAAGTTTAGCATCAACAGACCAAAGCAAACTAAAGTTATTGAGCAGAAACTGAATCCATTTTTAGCAACAATGACCTTGACCTTGATCACAGACACCTGGGTAGCAATGCAAAGCTGCCCCTTGATGTAAGCTACCTATACACGAAGTTTGGGGTCAATAGATCAAAGCAAACTCAAGATATTGAGCAGAAACTGAATTTCTATTTTTAGCAACAGTGACCTTGACCTTGATCACAGACACCTGGGTAGCAATCCCAAGCTGCCTCTTGATATAAGCTACCCATAAACCAAGTTTGGGGTCAATAGGTCAAAGCAAACTCAAGTTATTGAGCAGAAACTGAATTTCTATTTTTAGCAATAGTGACCTTGACCTTGATCACAGACACCTGGGTAGCAATCCCAAGCTGCCTCTTGATATAAGCTACCCATACACCAAGTTTAGGGTCAATTGGTCAAAGCAAACTCAAGTATTTGAGCAGAAGCTGAATTTCTATATTTAGCAACAGTGACCTTGACCTTGACCACAGACACCTGGGTAGCAATCCCAAGCTGCCTCTTAATATAAGCTACCCATAAACCAAGTTTAGCATCAATAGACCAAAGCAAACTAAAGTTATTGAGCAGAAACTGAATTTCTATTTTTAGCAACAGTGACCTTGACCTTGATCATAGACACCTGGGTAGCAATCCCAAGCTGCCCCTTGATATAAGCTACCTATACACTAAGTTTGGGGTCAATAGGTCAAAGCAAACTCAAGATATTGAGCAGAAACTGAATTTCTATTTTTAGCAATTAGTGACCTTGACCTTGATCACAGACACCTGGGTAGCAATCCCAAGCTGCCTCTTGATATAAGCTACCCATACACCAAGTTTAGGGTCAATTGGTCAAAGCAAACTCAAGTATTTGAGCAGAAGCTGAATTTCTATTTTTAGCAACAGTGACCTTGACCTTGACCACAGACACCTGGGTAGCAATCCCAAGCTGCCTCTTAATATAAGCTACCCATAAACCAAGTTTAGCATCAATAGACCAAAGCAAACTAAAGTTATTGAGCAGAAACTGAATTTCTATTTTTAGCAACAGTGACCTTGACCTTGATCACAGACACCTGGGTAGCAATGCAAAGCTGCCCCTTGATATAAGCTACCTATACACGAAGTTTGGGGTCAATAGATCAAAGCATACTCAAGATATTGAGCAGAAACTGAATTTCTATTTTTAGCAACAGTGACCTTGACCTTGATCACAGACACCTGGGTAGCAATCCCAAGCTGCCTCTTGATATAAGCTACCCATAAACCAAGTTTGGGTCAATAGGTCAAAGCAAACTCAAGTTATTGAGCAGAAACTGAATTTCTATTTTTAGCAATAGTGACCTTGACCTTGATCACAGACACCTGGGTAGCAATCCCAAGCTGCCTCTTGATATAAGCTACCCATACACCAAGTTTAGGGTCAATTGGTCAAAGCAAACTCAAGTATTTGAGCAGAAGCTGAATTTCTATTTTTAGCAACAGTGACCTTGACCTTGACCACAGACACCTGGGTAGCAATCCCAAGCTGCCTCTTAATATAAGCTACCCATATACCAGGTTTAGCATCAACAGACCAAAGCAAACTAAAGTTATTGAGCAGAAACTGAATCCATTTTTAGCAACAATGACCTTGACCTTGATCACAGACACCTGGGTAGCAATGCAAAGCTGCCCCTTGATGTAAGCTACCTATACACGAAGTTTGGGGTCAATAGATCAAAGCAAACTCAAGATATTGAGCAGAAACTGAATTTCTATTTTTAGCAACAGTGACCTTGACCTTGATCACAGACACCTGGGTAGCAATCCCAAGCTGCCTCTTGATATAAGCTACCCATAAACCAAGTTTGGGGTCAATAGGTCAAAGCAAACTCAAGTTATTGAGCAGAAACTGAATTTCTATTTTTAGCAATAGTGACCTTGACCTTGATCACAGACATCTGGGTAGCAATCCCAAGCTGCCTCTTGATATAAGCTACCCATACACCAAGTTTAGGGTCAATTGGTCAAAGCAAACTCAAGTATTTGAGCAGAAGCTGAATTTCTATTTTTAGCAACAGTGACCTTGACCTTGACCACAGACACCTGGGTAGCAATCCCAAGCTGCCTCTTAATATAAGCTACCCATAAACCAAGTTTAGCATCAATAGACCAAAGCAAACTAAAGTTATTGAGCAGAAACTGAATTTCTATTTTTAGCAACAGTGACCTTGACCTTGATCATAGACACCTGGGTAGCAATCCCAAGCTGCCCCTTGATATAAGCTACCTATACACTAAGTTTGGGGTCAATAGGTCAAAGCAAACTCAAGATATTGAGCAGAAACTGAATTTCTATTTTTAGCAATTAGTGACCTTGACCTTGATCACAGACACCTGGGTAGCAATCCCAAGCTGCCTCTTGATATAAGCTACCCATACACCAAGTTTGGCGTCAATAGGCCAAAGTTAACTCAAGTTATTGAGCGGAAACCAAAAGTTGACGCCCACCCGCCCGCATGCCCACCGACTTCAGCATTTCAATAACCAGTTTTCGTTGAAAACCTGGTTAAAAAACACATTTGTAGGGACAGTTGATTTATTGCAAAATTTACCTGCTACTTGTTTAATCTGTAAATGTTTGCCAGAACTTTTATAACCATAACAAAAGTTGTCAAGTGCTTGGCTGGCAGGTGTAAAAAGTAGACCTGTACAAATAATCAGTGGTGTTCTCTAAAATTCCAGCTGATAAGCCATTGATTTATCTATCGATCGGAGTTTCAATATTAAGTTTTATAAAGGGAGATAATTAAAAAACTAACTGATGTAAAGTGATGGTTCTATACAACTGCACTTCCTCTGATTAGTCTTTATAACTGTGTGAAGTTTTATTCAATTTCCTTCAATACTTTTCGAGTTATTTTCCTAACAAGCATTTTTTGGTATTATAAAGGAAGATAATTAAACAAGACGGCAGTAAGCTGTTAAGCAAAAATAAGAAGCAATATTTCATTTTCTAATTGAAGATATATAGGTGCCTACAAACTAAATATCTAAAATATCAGTCAATAAATAAAGCTCTAAGACAGAAAGTAAAACTATCTATTATTAGCTATAGTGACCTTGACCCTGTGATCTCAAACCTTATCCATGCAAGGAACCTACATACACTGAATATCAAAGATATTAGTCTATAAATGAAGGCTCTATGAGGTTAAGTAGATAAATCTTTTTTTAAGCATCGGTGACCTTTAACTTAATCTAATTATTTGGAAAAGCTTGATAAAGGTCCACTAGAAAAAGCTTCACGCCAAATCTCAAAACTCTAGGCCTTGTGGTTTCAGACAAGAAGATTTTTAAATATTTTGTTCTATACTGCTATATAAAACTTGTGACTCCTCGGGCGTGGACAAAAGTGACCCCAGGGATATTATCTGAATACCCTTTGCAGAGGTCTACTAGAGAATGCTTCATGCCAAATTTTAAAACTCTAGGCCTTGTGGTTTCAGACAAAAAGATAAAAAAAAAAAATTCTATATAGCTATGTAAAAATTGTGACCCCTCGGGTGGAGCCAGTAGTGACCCCAGGGACATTCTTTGAACAAACTTGGTAGAGGTCTGCTACACAACAAATTTCAGACCTCCTTGGACTTAGCAGTTTTAGACAAGAAGATTTTTAAAGTTTTTCATTTTTGTTGCCATAGCAGCCAGAGTTCTTCATGGAATGGAATTCTTTTAACAACTTTGGCAAAGCTTCATGCAAAGAACATTTCTACAAAGTTTTATCTTTAACCTAGTTGTTAAGGAGGAGACGGACGACACACATTGGGTGATCACAAAAGCTCACCTTGAGGACAAAAGTGCTCAGGTGGCTAAAAACTAAGTAACGTAGAGTGATGGTTTTTAACATTGCACTTACTCTTACTAGTCTCTTATAACTGTGTGTAATTATCATTAAGGGAGATAATTCACAAATTAAGCAAGGTAGAATTAAGGTTCGTAAACATTGCATTTCCTCTCACTGTTCTCTATCACTGTGTGATTTTTAATAAAATTCCTTAAATAGTTTTGAAGTTATTCTCCGGACAAGCATAGTAAGGTACTATAAAGGGAGTTAATTCATAAACAAAGTATGGTATGGTTATGGTTCTTTGACACTACACTTCCTCTAACTGTGTACTATAACTGTAAGTATCATTAAGGGAGAAAATTCAAAACTTAAGCAAGGAAGACATATGGTTATTGAACAGTGCACTTTCACTCACTAGTATCTATGAATGTGTGAAGTTTTAATCAAATTCTTTCAATACTTTTCAAATAAATATCCGGACAAGCAGTATCTATTATAAAGGGAGATAATTAAAAAATTAAGTAAATTAGAGTAATGGTTCTTTGACAGTGCATATCCTCTGATTAGTCTCTACAACTGTGTGAATTTTAAATGAGATATTATGGACTGTTTGGGAGTTATATTCCGGACAAGCATTATCAACTTAAGGTAAATAATTCAAAAATTATGCAGGGTAGAATTATGGTTCTTGGACAGTGCACTTTCTCTCACTAGTCTCTATCAATGTGTGAAGTTTCAATCAAATTCCTTCAATACTTTTCAAGTTATTATCTGGACAGGAGTGTGACGGATGGACAGATGGACGGATGGACAAGGCGGCGACTATATACTCTCCCTTCAGGCAGCATAAAAATATTTCTTTAAAATGTAATAGAGCTATCACTTAATGTGATTAATATCCCCACAATACCACCTTGTCAGAGAAAAAAGGGGAAAATACCAAGTGAGAACTAAATTAGAAATGTAGAGTTAAAGGATTTGTATATCACACATCCTCATCAAATTTTCTATAACTTTCCTATTAAAATGACTAAATGCAACACATCATGATCATGTAGGCATCATCAGAGCTAAATATTTTAAAGATCACTTGATGAATGATAAAGTTAGAGAGTAGTTATGAAATATAGACAACTTCAAAGTGTGACCTTGACGTTTGAGGTATGCAGCAGCTGCTGTGATTTGTATGCAACAGATGGGCTTAATGTGTTTAAACATTTGTGCCAACTTACAGCCCAAACAAGAAGTAGACCAATCAACATGGCAAAATGGAGATAATAAATATGGCAGGGTAGTGTTGTGATTGTCAAACACTGCACTTTCTGCCACTTCATCCATGTGTTCTTTTGAATATCAAACATATATCTTGAACAGTTCTTAGTGATTATCCAAATAAGATTCATAACAATAATGGTCAAGATAGAGTAATACTTCTTTGATAATGCATTTCCTTCATTTGCCCTCCATTGAGAAGTGTAATATTAACTAAATACCTTGAATATTTGGTAGGTATGCTCCCAACAAGAAATAAACAAGAGGGTCATGGCGGTCTTATATTGCTCACCTGAGACCCTCTATATAAAACAGCAAAACAAATGAAGGAATCAAAGTAAGTTCAGCCAATGATGCAGTTGAAATCTACAAGCAAACTTGTACATCTGGTCCAAAGTTTATGGACACAGTTTCAATTAAAGTGTGTAGGTCAGTAGTATAAATGTCGAAGTTTAAATCCACATGCAAAATTTTAAGTACATTTCAAATGTTCATACTGAAAATGCAAAAACAAGAAAGGACTTTAATAGGTAAAGATAAATGTCACCATAAGTCAAAGTTAAAATATGAATGCACAATTGAATGTATAATTAAAATATCTATCCTGAAGCTGCAAAAACAAGAAAGTAGGTCAGAAGGTCAAGGTTTATGTCAGCTAAGGTTTAGTTGAAAACTACATGCAATATTATAAGTATAGTTCAAATTTCCATATTTCAAAAGCAAAAACAAGAAATTAGGCCAACAGGTCAAGACCAAAATTGGCTAGGTCAAAGTTAAAATCTGCATAGAAAATCATAAGTACACGTATGTCAAATTTCCATACCATAGCTTCAAAAGCAAGAAAGTATGACCGTAGGTCAGGGTGAATATTAGCTTAAGTCAAAGTTGAAATCTGCATGTAAAATTATATGTTCATGTACAGTTCAAAATTCCATACTTTACCAGATAAAGGTAAAGGACTAAGTAAAATATCTGTACATGAAGATTCTGAAAAACATTAATGGAATTGTTTGTTTTTCTATATAAGTCTTTATAAATTAGTTGACACCTCTTCCACCGAGCTGGGTCAATTTTAATCCTAAGTAGATGATTTGAACAAGGTAAAGCAACACAATAAGAGAAGGGTGGAAAAAGAAACACTCGTTAACACGAAGGACGTTTTAGACTCTGTTTATTTATCTAAAGGTTTCCGTCATACAATGACCCTCATCAGGAAAAGTATCATCAATTCAAGTATTCAGTGCTACATACCAAACGATTGGGTGGGAACGATTTTGATCCCAGGAACAGACACTGTTAAAACCTGGTGGACGACTACTAAACCATGCAGAATACAAAATATTGAAGCTCTATGAAGAAGTTTCAGACAGAGAGATTTTCAAAGTTTTCCCAGTACAACATTAAGTAAAACGATAGACTCCACTGGGCAAAATCGATTTTGACAAGGCAAATAATTTGAACAATTCTTGCAAAAGTAAGTTATACAATGGTACATACCAAATATCTAAGGTCTAGAGCCTATGGTTTCTGACAAGAAGATTTCCAAAGATTTTTTATCTGACACAAATAGGACCCCTTGGATGGGCCAATTTTCACCCAAGGGAATAATAAGCAAAATCTTAGTAGATAACACTCAATGCAAAATATTTAAGCACTAGGCCTTGCAGTTCCAATCCCTTTTATAATTTTAGAAATATACTCAGAAGAAGCATTAAACATATTAACAAAACTTATAAAGGAAAAACTCCAATATGGTGAGCTAGAGTTACAGTTATAAAACACTGCTCTTTCTGCTACTCCCCTCTATCAATGTAAAAAGCATCAAATAAATGCCTTAAATAGTATCAGAAATATGCCCCAGAAAAGCAAATGTACTAAAGGGAGATAATGAGAAAACTAGAAAAGATGAGTTACGGTTCTTGTGTTCTTATCAGATTATGTTTAAAGTAAATCCCTTGATTTGTGTTTGAGTTATTCTACGGACAAAACCGGAGAGACAGGCAGACAGACAGACAGACGGACAGGTCACCGACTACATGTTCTCCTTTCAGAAAGCAGAAAAAGATTGATTCATGAATATATTGTTATAGCATATAAACAGACGCCCATTTATGTGAAGATAAACAGTCACTGAACAATTATAAATGCTAAATTACCAACTATAAACTAGACTTTATGATAAAATCAACAATAACTATAACGTTTCTGTCTTACCTTAACTCTAATGACTCGCGGAAACCAGTAACTTTAATTACGTTGACATCCATAACTAAACCTAGCTAGAACTGCAAGCTAATTTACCTCGTTCAAACTGTGTTATGGAAGTTGAAATATATTATGTATAACCTCTAAACACTAGTACGTGACACACTATTGTGGATTCCTCCATGAAACATTTTTTGTTTACTATCCGAAAGAATTTCCCAGCGGAAATGAGTTCCTTTCCTGAACCAAACGATGAAAAATAAACAGAAAGCTTTTAACTACAGAAAGTAACCAGTAAACACCATTTATCTGATGTATTCATAACATTGCCTCTTGTATTATTATTCATCATAAAACTGTCGCAAACTACAAGCAACGGATTTCAACGGCGTTATTTGATTCTGGCGGCGTATGCAGACTGTGAGTTATTTGGAGAATCGACAACTGCGATTGGCTAGCGGAATCCGCTGTGTATTTTCATTGGCCTATTTCAAATGTTTTGGACTGGTACTTTTCACCCGCTGTTATTATGACGCCATAGACTATATATTTAGGACCGAACAGTTAATGCCAGCTTCCCATCCGCTGAGCGGATAACTTTATAATACGCTCTTATAAGTAGATTCCGCTGAAGAACAGTTAATCCTTTGGTAAACATTATATTATGTTATATTCCGTTGATGAAATGAAATCCGCTGAGTCTTTGTTTGTAATTACGCTGGAGTGAATTCCGCTGAACTTAATTCCGCTGAATTGAAATGAACTGAGTTGTACTGTATTTTTGGACATACAGACCCCACCTTGTGTCAGAAACAGAAAACAGATACAGACATTTCATCTAATAATTCACAAAACAAAACAAACAAAATAAGTTATATGCATTTTATTGGTTATCAAAAATAAAAACCAGTTTAAGTTAAAAACCGTGTTTTCCGTACATATTCCGTTCCGTCCATTTCGTATAACAAAGTTTGGCAATATTCTGCTTCTCGACCCGGCCCCTTCCTGACAATTTGGTGTCAGAAGTGGGATTTTTAACATTCTTTTGTTACGGATCCGCCGACGGACATTTATAACGGAATTTCCGCTGTAAAAGAAAACCAACGGGATATATAACTATGCATGGATTAACATTTTAACAAAATAAATAAATAGTAACATTGTCTCAAATACATAAGCGTATTGTTTCTTTTTCTCTTCCATTATTATATAGAAAGTCAGCCTTTATTTTTCTTTTGGCCACGGGAAGCTCCCTGCAGGACAGGTTAGGCCTTGTTTTTATTTGAAAACAAAGGTAATTATCAGACATGGATGAAAATTCAGACCCAGAAATTGAGTTTAACCCAGGTCGCGGTGATCATCTAGAGTTACATCAATCTCCGCGACATATTGAAGGTCAGCAAGATCAAAGACAATATGACCGACGTACAAAGGACGCACATACCCACTGTTGTTATGGAACGCCGAGACCGTCAATAGTTATTAAACCAGATTCCTTTACGGGAGATGAAGATTGGGAACAATATCTCTCTCATTTTGAGGACTGTGCCGAGTTAGGGCAATGGACTGATAAAGAAATGTTATTGACATTAGCTGCTAGTCTTAAAGGTCAAGCTAGAGTTTTCTACACCAGTCTGCCTGCTTCTGACAAATGCAACTACGACAGTCTAGTAGGGTCTCTTGAGCAAAGATTTGGAAGCTACCGTCAACAAGCTAGATGGGTATCCAAGTTTCAGTCCCGCAGTAAATTGTATGGCGAGTCGATTGCCACATTTGGCGATGATCTTCGTCTTCTAGCTAGAAAGGCATATCGAAATCTTGAACCGGAAGCACAAGAAATGCTTGCTTTACAGCAATTTTACAAAGCTCTTTCTGTGGAAATGCGCTGTAGAGTAATGGACAGAGAATGTAAGACCATAAGTGACGCAGTTGAGGTAGTTGAAAGGTATGAAGAGCTCTTGGGGGATGTACATGCTAACAGTAGGCGTAGAGATGTTGTGAGACAAGCTGTTGATAACACTAATAATTTCAGTAGGCAAGGTGATAACTGGGGAAGAGAAAGGAACACTAGAAATGAAGATGAAATACAAAATACCCTAAAAGCGATACAATTTAGGCTAGATAGAATCGAAAGGTCTCAGAGGAGAACACCACAGAATGGGGTAAGAACCTGTTTCATTTGCCAATCACCAGACCATCTGTACAGAAACTGCCCACAGAAGCGTATGAGGGAAGAGAGGCCACAGAACCAAAGGAAGTCGGAAAACGAAAGTCCGTCTTCTCTGTAGGTCGAGAGGGGGCGCGTGATGACAATATTAGACCTATTGGAACTAGTTCAAGTGTGACAAAACCATTAAGTGACTCTGTTTCTGAGGTTAAAGAATTTTCGAATAAGAACGATAAATCTGAAATACTACTAGAAGATTACAGTAGGATAGGTCAAGTTGGAAGTACTGGAACTAAGTTTGACAATGGTCTCTATGCTTTGGGGAAAATTAATGATAAGGCGGTATCATTCTTAATAGACACTGGTAGTACAGCTTCTTTAATATCCAAGAAAACTTTTGACCAAATTAGCAAAAAATGTCTAACTGATAGGAATCTTAAAATTCAAAATGTGAATGGGTCAAACATTCAAGTATTTGGGCGCGAAAATTTTGAAATTACACTAGGTCAGGTAGAAATACAACATCCCGTTGTTGTTTGTGACATTGACGTCGACGGTATACTTGGACAAGACTTTATTCTTAAGTATGTACGATCCTGGGATATGGACACTTTAAAACTTAAAATGCGCACTGGAGAATGCATTCAATGTTTTAGTCAGGGAGAAGCAGTTAGGGTATGTAGAGTAACGGTAAAAGAAAAAGTCGAACTACCACCGCAGTCTTATAAATTTGTCAAGGTATCCATACCAGGGGCTGATCAGTTGGCACGATCGGGTTACATTGAAAACAAAATAGGTTCTGATTTGCAGGACCTAGCTGTTGATATCATTGAAGGCATTGTTGATCCTAAGGATGATGACGTCGGGGTGAGTGTTTTGAATTCAAGAGATATTCCAATAGTTCTCCAACCTGGAAAAGAAATAGGAGTTTGTAAGTCATCCTACGAAGAAATTGATTGTGAAGAACATTACTGTGCTCAAGTTCAAGAACAATCCGATACCTCTGATAAAGATCCGCAGTTAGCTGAACATTTACAAGAACTGTTAGAAAGAAGTTCTGAACATTTAAATTCTGATCAAAAACGAAACCTTGCATTACTGTTGAAAAAGTATCAACGTATATTTGTTTCCTCAACGGACGACTTGGGCTGTACGGATCGCGTTACACATAAAATAAACACTGGCAATGCTCCACCAATTAGGCAACCAGTAAGACGGCAACCTTTTGCAAAAAGGCAGAGTGAGAAGGATGAGGTCGAAAGAATGCTTGCTAAAGGCGTAATTGAACCATCAAATAGTCCTTGGTCTTCACCCATTGTACTGGTTACAAAAAAGGATGGATCCACTAGGTTCTGTGTGGATTACAGAAAATTAAATGAAGTAACTGTGAAAGACGCATATCCAATACCAAGGGTAGATGACTGTTTAGATGCCCTTGCAGGTGCTAAATGGTTTAATACAATGGATCTCTGCTCTGGATTTTGGCAGGTTGCCATGGATCCAGAAGATAAATTGAAAACAGCTTTCTCTACGGTCAACGGTTTATACCACTTCAAGGTCATGCCCTTTGGGTTGGTTAATGCGCCCTCTACATTCCAGCGACTTATGGAAGATGTCCTCCGAGGTCTGCAATGGGTCGAGTCCCTATTATACATGGACGATATCATCACACCTGGTCGATCCGTCGAAGAAAGCCTAACTAGGCTAGAAAATGTCTTTTCGCGGCTTCAAGATTCAAATCTGAAACTGAAAACTTCTAAATGTCATTTTTTCCAAAAGTCGACATCATTCCTGGGTCATACGATTTCTGAAGAAGGTATTCGCACTGATGAGTCAAAAATAGAAGCAGTCAAAAATTGGCCGATACCTACTAAGAGTAAAGAAGTCAGGAGCTTTTTGGGACTAGCTTCTTACTACAGAAAATTTGTCAAGGGTTTCGCCAATATAGCAAGGCCGTTGCATAAATTGTGTGAGAAGAAGGCACAGTTCATTTGGAGTCCAGAATGTAAGTCAGCCTTTGAAAAGCTGAAAGAGGCTCTTATATCTGCCCCTATTTTGGCTTATCCGTTACCTGGATGTAAGTTTATTTTGGATACCGATTGTAGTGATATGGCAGCAGGGGCTGTACTTTCACAAGAACAAGATGGCAAAGAGCACGTGATAGCCTATATGAGTAAAGCATTGAACAAGCATGAGCAATCTTATTGTGTAACAAGAAAAGAGTTGTTAGCAGTTGTCTTGGCTTTAAAGAATTTTCATTCGTATCTTTATGGACAAAAAGTTCTCCTGAGAACCGATAACTCAGCGGTTAGCTGGCTGAGGAGTTTAAAAACACCAACGGGTCAAGTAGCTAGATGGTTGCAAGAATTAAATACATACAATCTTGAAGTAATTCACAGAGCCGGAAAAAGCCATAATAACGCAGATGCTCTTTCAAGACGACCATGCAGAGTCTGCTTACGACAGCAAGAAATAGAAAACGACAACACTCACACAGAACATGATTTTGAATTAATCATAGATGAAGGTAAATCAGCTGAAGAAGCCAGCAAAGATGAGTTAGGAAATACAGATGTAAGAATGCATGTGACTGACGACGACGACGAACAGAACAATAATGCAACTGAAACAAATATTGAAGAAATAAGGGCAACTACTCGAAATAAGGCGCGAGACGAAGAGGCAGTAGAACTCACGCAACATGACGTACTCTTAAATGACTGGAACAATTCAGATATTCAACAGAGTCAACTTGATGATCCAATCATTGGTCCCATACTGTCAGCAAAATTATCTAATCTGGAAAGACCAAACTGGCCGATGGTATCACAGGATCGCGCCCATTTAAAAACACTCTGGAGACAGTGGAATCGCCTAGAAGTAAAAGCTGGAGTGTTGTATCGTCAGTTTACAGACGACTCAAATTGTATCGGGCTGCAGTTGATTGTACCAAAGAAAAAGCAAAGAGACGTTTTGTATTATCACCATGACATACCGACTTCGGGACATCTCGGCTACGACAAGACCTTAGAACGTATTCGGACATCATTTTATTGGCCAGGTATGACGGATAGTGTTAAAGCTTATTGCAAACATTGTGACATTTGTACAGCAAAGAATTTAAGTAGATCTAAAAATAAAGCTCCTCTTGGAAAGTATATAGTAGGTGAACCAATGGAGAGGGTCGCAATGGACATATTAGGGCCACTTCCACTTTCTAAGAAAGGCAATAAATATGTTCTGGTAATAAGTGATCTTTTTACTAAATGGTCGGAGTCCGTAGCTTTGCCAGATCAAGAAGCTAAAACCGTCGCAGATGCAGTTGTTAACAATTTCATATGTAGGTTTGGAGTTCCTCTACAGTTGTTTACCGACCAAGGTAGAAATTTCGAATCGCGTTTACTTGCCGAAATTTGTGTTATTCTTGGTATTGAGAAAACGCACACAACAAGTATGCGTCCCCAAGCCAACGGTTTTGTTGAACGTTATATAAAAACTCTCACCTCTATGCTTTCAGCATATTGCCAAAATAATCAGTCTGACTGGGATACTTTTCTTCCACTCGTAATGCTAGCATATCGCAGCACTCCTCAAAGTACAACAAATGTTTCGCCTAATAGAATGGTCTTCGGTAGAGAAGTTATTTTACCTATGAATGCCGTTGTTGGTCATCCGAAAGCTGAGAGAAATTACGAATCGTACGAAGAATATACTGATTTACTCAGAGATAAGATGGAACAGGCTCATGAAATCGCGCGTCTTAACATTGGAAAAGCAGCGGTGTATCAAAAGAAACATTACGATACAAATTCGAAGCTAAGGAAATACAGTAAAGGTCAGCTAGTTTGGTTACACAATCCAACGAAGAAAAAAGGAATATGTTCAAAATTAGTTCACAAATGGAAAGGTCCGTTCCTTGTGACTAAAATATTAGATGATCTAATTTGTATTGTCAAAACGTCTGCCAAACAAAAGCCAAAGGCCTATCACATCGACAGGTTATGGCCATATTCAGGTACACATATACCAACTTGGGTCAAACGTGAGTCTCAAAATATCACTGCAGATATGTAAAATGAGCACCAAAATATCAACAATAATTTAGAGAATATAAAAATGATAAAAACAATAGAAGTGTAAAACAACAATAACATGAAGATATATAAACAGTAACATGGAAATATGAAACAACAACTATATACAGATAAAAGAAAAAAAACAACAACAACCAAAAAAAACAAAAAAAACAACAACAACAACAACATCACAACGGTACTTCAACAGCTCATCATTCACTATAAACAAATCGGGTTTGTGTGTCCAAACAACATAAAAATTTCACTTATCAATAAATTACACGATCTTTTTATTACAGAAAATGGAGAAATGTTGGCTCTGCCCAAGAGTTTTTCCAAATAAGTCTGATCTGAATGCACATCTTGTCTCGAGAGAGCATAGAAGGCAGAGTGTAATATGCCCTTGGTGTGGTGATGAGAAAACATTCACAAGAGTCTCAGACCTTTCTGTCCACTGCTCAAACAGGCATTTTATTGAGACTGTTTCACTACCGAAGTCATTCTTAACAGCAAGAAACTGTTTTTATTTTTCAATTTTCCCGAGGGATTACGCAAAGATTCACCAACCAGAAAAATGGACTTCACCAAATGCCACCGAAGCAAGAAGACTGGTCATGAAAATGTTAGATAAGCAGAAAGGTAGTCAAGTTAAAAGAGACAATTGGCGGAGTGGATGGCGAGAGGCAGTAAAACAAGATCAAGAAAACAAAGAAAATCAAAACAAATCAATACATAAAACTATTAACTCTAATGAAGAACCTGTAAATTTGACTGATAAGAAAGAAAAGAAAGAAACAGAAGGGAAGATAACTGAACAGAAATCTAAACCAGAGGAGAGAAAAGTGAGTTTGAAAGAAGCAACCGAACAAAACATACCGTTGGACTTGACAAAGAAAACAGAATCTAGCCAGAAGAACAAAAGGAGGGCTAAAGAATCGCCCGATAAGGTAACTGTGAAGGTCAGAAAGGTGTTTAGTGAAAGTAAAGGGAAAAGAAATAGTGAAGATAAGCAAGGTGAGGTGATAGAATATTCCAAGTTTGAAAAGAAATGTAAAAATGAAGAAATAAGTGAAAATTGCTTTGAACATGGCAGTGAGAAATTTGATAAGAAGGAAAAGAGGGTAAGTTTATATGGTGAAAAGAAATGTGATGCAGGTGATTTCTATGAAGTTTTGGGTGATGGAAAGGTAAATGATGGTGCTGAGATAGTAAGTGATGAGAAGAGATGTGAAGATGTAGGTAATGAAAAGGAAAGTTGTAAATTTACTGGTGAGGTTATGAATGTTGAGGAGAAGAAAAGGAATGATGGTGAATTAAATGAGGTTATTGATGAAGAAAAGAAATGTTGTGAAAGTTTGAATATTAATATTAGAGAGGAAGATGCTAAAGGTGAAATGAGAATAGTTGAAGAGAAATGTGATAGTAGAGTTGTGAAATTCGACAATGAGAATGAAGTGGTTAAAGTTAAAAGTGAAAGAAATGCAAAATGTAACTCAGAGGCACCAGAAGAAGCTAAGGAGGAGAAAGATAAAAACGGTAAAGGTGATTTTGAGGACAGAGCGGGCATGTCAGATAAAGTAAAAGATGAACAGCAGAGTGATGAAGAACTATATACTGCTACAAAATTGATAAAAGATGAAATGGACAGAGAAGATCAAAAGGGACAACTATGCTCTGGTTTAAACGAGGAAAAGTTAAAAGCTGTAAAAACAAAGCGAGATCTGATATGGAAAAGGTCTGATGACGGAATATTGAGGAGGGTATTTAGAAAGGAAACATCAAGTATGGTGGAAGAAGAAAATAATATAGAAAAAGTAAAACCGGAAGGATTCGAAGAAGTTAAGGAACAAACAATTGATATAAATAACAATGCTTATGTTGATACAAGCTACAAAAATAAGGCGATAGACATTCTAAAAACTGGGGCAATGCCACTAGTGCCACCGGGCAGGAGAGAATGGAAAGGTTCCTGCACCTTTCGAATTAATCTCTTTGGATGTGACTTTACTTGGCCCCCACCAGACTGGCAACAAATGACCGCAGACAGAAAGCTGATGGCATGGGAACACACGGCTTTTCAGCTCGAATATCTACAAAACGGTATAATTAGTCCGTCAATGTCTAGAAGCTTCCTTTTGGACAAGTATAACTTCCTGGCCCTGCCAGGTTCAGGAAAAGTAAAGAAGGAAGATCATGAAAGAGGTGCAGCACGGGCAAGGTTTTACTTGTATCAGATGCTCAGAGAGGTGGCCGATGGCAAATATCCATCTGAAGCAGAAAAGGCACAAATTGACACCTTAGCACTGATTCAGAACAAAGGAGAGCTCCAGACACAGTTGGCCTCCTTAGATATCCCACTTCGTCTGGCAGTTGGCGGAGAAGAGCCTTGAAATAACAACAACAACAACAACAACAACAAAAAAAAACCAAAAAAAAAAAAAACAATTAAGTACAGGTTGGAGAAACAGACCGTAATTTGTTAATTGTTACGTAAATTGAACTTAATAGTTTTTCTAATGAAATAGTTGAAGTTTTGTTTTATGGTTAAGTAAATTTCAGGAGTGACCTTGACTTACAAGTGATAAAGATTGTCTTTATCAGAGAGAGATGACCAAGTAGAAAGTTAAAAAAAAATACAGAGTGATGACTGAACAGAAAAAGTTAAAAGTAATATAGTTAATTTTATAGAGTTATATGTTTATTACATGTTGTTATTATTGTTGATGTTTGATTCTAGTCAATAGATTCGTTCTCAGTAAATAAAAAAAATGTTATTTGTTTGTTGAGGATTATTATTTAAGACTTTTGTCTGAGTTAATACTTTACGATAGGAAACTTTACTGAACATATTATCCAGGAGGATAAGTTGATACAAAGGTGGGGGAAGTGTTATAGCATATAAACAGACGCCCATTTATGTGAAGATAAACAGTCACTGAACAATTATAAATGCTAAATTACCAACTATAAACTAGACTTTATGATAAAATCAACAATAACTATAACGTTTCTGTCTTACCTTAACTCTAATGACTCGCGGAAACCAGTAACTTTAATTACGTTGACATCCATAACTAAACCTAGCTAGAACTGCAAGCTAATTTACCTCGTTCAAACTGTGTTATGGAAGTTGAAATATATTATGTATAACCTCTAAACACTAGTACGTGACACACTATTGTGGATTCCTCCATGAAACATTTTTTGTTTACTATCCGAAAGAATTTCCCAGCGGAAATGAGTTCCTTTCCTGAACCAAACGATGAAAAATAAACAGAAAGCTTTTAACTACAGAAAGTAACCAGTAAACACCATTTATCTGATGTATTCATAACATTGCCTCTTGTATTATTATTCATCATAAAACTGTCGCAAACTACAAGCAACGGATTTCAACGGCGTTATTTGATTCTGGCGGCGTATGCAGACTGTGAGTTATTTGGAGAATCGACAACTGCGATTGGCTAGCGGAATCCGCTGTGTATTTTCATTGGCCTATTTCAAATGTTTTGGACTGGTACTTTTCACCCGCTGTTATTATGACGCCATAGACTATATATTTAGGACCGAACAGTTAATGCCAGCTTCCCATCCGCTGAGCGGATAACTTTATAATACGCTCTTATAAGTAGATTCCGCTGAAGAACAGTTAATCCTTTGGTAAACATTATATTATGTTATATTCCGTTGATGAAATGAAATCCGCTGAGTCTTTGTTTGTAATTACGCTGGAGTGAATTCCGCTGAACTTAATTCCGCTGAATTGAAATGAACTGAGTTGTACTGTATTTTTGGACATACAGACCCCACCTTGTGTCAGAAACAGAAAACAGATACAGACATTTCATCTAATAATTCACAAAACAAAACAAACAAAATAAGTTATATGCATTTTATTGGTTATCAAAAATAAAAACCAGTTTAAGTTAAAAACCGTGTTTTCCGTACATATTCCGTTCCGTCCATTTCGTATAACAAAGTTTGGCAATATTCTGCTTCTCGACCCGGCCCCTTCCTGACAATATTAATAGACAGAGTAAAGCAGTAAACGCACATTAAACTTTGTCAGATAAATTGAAGTTTATATGTAAATGTACATAATACAAGATTTCTTTGTTTTTGTAAGACATTATAATAATTTCTACTTACTTTCTGAAAAAATTCAGAACTTGATCCTTTTGCATTTCTACTTCATCAAGATGTTGAAGAAAGCCCATTCCAGGGCAGAACAAAATATTTTGTAATCGTTCTGTGTTCACATTTACGTCCGATGTATTCTCTTGTATCCACTGGTCAACTTTGGAACATCTTATACTCTTAACACTCTCAATGGTTGTTAGAATAAATTCTGGATCAGTGGGAAAACTTTCATCCGTTAACGGTCGTAGAATACTCTCAACCTCTGAACATTTTGTCCATACAGCGTGACACAACGGTGTGGCGCCGTAAGTATCTGTAATATTCGCTGAAGCGTCAAACATTAGAAGTTGATGGACAACACTCACAATTTCAGGTGTAGCTTTTCTCTCATATTGAAGAATTTCACCCTCTGCAAAATCTGTACTGTCATGATTAATTGCCCAGTGAAGTGGTGTACGGCCAAGCACATCTTGAATATTAGGATCTGCACCAAGCAAAAGGAGGACCAAGACGTCTGATGTAGGTGGCCCATAAGCGGACTGATAACTTGCAGCCCAGTGTAGAAGTGTTTCACCTTTTCCAAATCGTTTGTTGATATCTTTTTGCTTTGCAACTGTGGTTATAATGTTCTCATATCCTCTTATAGAAGTTAATGGAATGCTTCTTCTCAATGCCTGTTTTACCAATTTATCAAACAGTGTTTGCATAGCACTGCTGTCCCTTAACTGTTTATGCGAATATCGTTCATTGACATTTCCCAAAAGAGGGTATGAATCCATTGTCTTTTGAGTAATTTTATCTTCCCTGTAAACATAAAGATATAATACTTTTCATAATGATATCATTATACAGAGTGGTATTTTCTAATTTTTCATGAACCTGTTTAGTTTTTATGTAAGCTAGTTAACAGACTACCAAGTGTTATGGTCCAGTGTACACCTGCCTATTACTGTAAAAATACAACCTCTAACAACTGCGTCATGGAATCAATTTTTTGGCTCTGTGGTTTAGAGCACTGGCTTTTGATGTGGGAGGACCTGAGTTCAAATCCCGCTCTGGATGGTCTTTTCCAAGTTGTATTGCATCTTTTTGTTACAAACTTTCATGTCTGTAAGATTGGGGCTTGTCCGGGATAAGCCCTCCGGAACTTAAAAGAAATAAAAATAATTTAAAATTTTTCAAGATTTCTGATATAAAAAATACACCACATTAATAAATGATGACTTTCTCAAGAGGGGATGTGTTAAGGTCCAGTGCACACTGGCTTATAATTGTATAAATGCGACCTCAAAAATCTGCATCAAGGAATCGATTCTTAGGCTCAGTGTTCTAGAGCAATGGTTTTCGATGTGGGAGGACGTGATTTCGAAACCCACTTTGGGTAGTCTTTTTAAAGATAAATGCATAGATTTTTTGTTAAGAACTTTCATGTCTGTAAGACTAGAGGTCAGCTTTTCAAAGAAATGTCCCTGACACCATACAAATCTTTTCATGCATCTGTTTTATTGAAGCAACACTACATATTTGTCTACCCTGTACCACCTGAATGTTATCTTATAATTTCATAAAAAAATGGTCTGTTGCTTACATTTTCCTTTGACATGACATTTTTCAAAACAAAAGTGCTTCTTCAGAAATAGAAAAGTGTGTATGTGCAACAACTGGAGGAAACATGAGTTGTTATCATAAACAGTCTTTAGTAAATACATGTCCGTAAAATCTGGATAGAAACAACTTATACTGAAAGTAAGCCATCAACTAATACCCATCCGAGTCCTTCTGCAAATATTGTCCAAATTATTACCCTGGTATAAACCTTGTCAAAGGGCCAAATGTTTTGATAAACATACTGGTCAAGTGATTTACCAACATTTCCCTAGAGGTCAAAGTAAGTTCCTGTCTAAAAACACGATGACAAAGTAAACATGTGACATCCAGAGTGTCCTTCTGAGGCTTTTCCTTGATCTGTAGTCATATTCATAAAGGAACTTAAAATTTTTAGTATTTTCTAAAATAACATTTTTGCTTGGTATCACAATTCAGTAACAAGAAAGAATTACATCTCATTTCTTTTCTTGACAATATGATGCACTTTGATGGAAACTTTCACATTCATGCCTTTAACTGTAAAGCTGTACACTGATTTGTAAAATTTTGACTTAAGTCAAACTAAAAAAACCTAAAGATACTTCATGAATACAACACCAAAGCTACTGACTTAGTTTTATATCTTAGAGACCAACATTCATTCTCTTTTGAGAGTTCATCAAGATAAAACTTCCCATCAAGTCATCATCATATTGGTAAAATGCAACCTCTAGAGTATTCACAATGTTTCAACAGGACTGAGCTTGCTTTGACCCAACCAACAGGACTGAGCTTGCTTTGACCCAACCAACAGGACTGAGCTTGCTTTGACCCAACCAACAGGACTGAGCTTGCTTTGACCCAAGATAGTCTGCTTTTTATGCACTGCCAAAAAAGTATCATGATAAACACTCTGGGCAAGTTTCATCAAAACTTAGCCAATAATATGTCCTGCAGTGAGTGTAAAAGCTAGAGCTGAAATACAAAACCCAGTAAGGATGAAGGACCAAATCCTGTAACTAGGATTCACCTTGAAAACATGGTGCTCAGAATGGGAAAAAAACAGAGAATCATTTCTATGTTGTGGTTGTAAAAATATTTACAATTCTGATTACATCACTTTAGCCCAGAGAAAAAACTACAAATAAATGAAAATCAAAAAAACTCCAGTGTTAAATATTTGTCCAAAGACCTTAAATATTTAAGTCTTCGATAAGGCTGAGGTATTGTGTAACTTATTGGATGGCTAAATTTATATATTCTCACTGGACTGACTGTATGTTGAGAAACTTGTAAGATGCTTAAATTTCAATAGCTTAGCAAAATCTGAAAATACTTCCCTGCTAAAACACCTATCTGATTGTCTGAAATCAACTTCTCACAAAAATTAAACAAGAGGGCCATGATGGCCCTAAATCGCTCACCTGAGTCTCATTGCTCATGTTACAAATATCGTTATTCGTTTTTATAGGTGCAAGTTTGAAAAGCTTTGCAATAATTTTGAAGACTCTTGGTGAAATGGTACTCAATTTTTTTAGCAGAAATAGTTTTACTCTACAGGTCCCAGTGACTTTGACCTTTGACCTGCAGACCCCAAAAACAATAGGGTTCTTCTAATATAATTACCCTATAAAGTTTGAAGGTTCTGGGAGTAATGATACTCCAGTTACTGAGAAGAAATAGTTTTCACTCTACAGGTCCCTGTGACCTAGACTTTTGACCTACTGACCCCAAAAATGATTGGGATTTTTTAATGAGTAAAGACAATCATCCTATGAAGTTTGAAGGCTCTGGGTAAAATGGTACTCCAGTTACTGAGCAGAAACAGTTTTCACTCTACTGGTCCCTGTGAACTTAACCTTTGACCTATGGACCCTAAAAACAATAGGGTTCTTCTAATACAATTATCCTATAAAGTTTGAAGGCTCTGGGTGTAATGGTACTACAGTTACTCTGCAGAAATAGGTTTCACCCTACAGGTCCCTGTGACCCTAACCTTTGACATACTAGCCCCAAAAACAACATGGTTCTTCTATTTAGTAAAAGCAATCATCCTTTGAAGTTTGGAGGCTCTGGGTGAAATGGTAATCCTGTTATTGAGTGGAAATGGTTTTCACTTTAGAGGTCCCTCTGACCTTGACCTTTGACCTACTGACCCATATCACAAAAAGGATTTTTTTTCTCAATAAGGGCAATAACTCTGTGAAGTTTGAAGGCTTTGGGTCAACTGGTACTCAAGTTATTGAAAGGAAGCGAAGTGTGAAAGACAGACAAACAGACACCCATGGACAAGGCAAAACAGTGCCCACCCACTTAGCTCAATAGGTAGAGGACTGGATTAGTAATCTATCGGTCGTTGGTTCGACCCCTGGGCAGGGCAAAATTTCTCCGTGGCAATTGATCTCAGACATTGAGTCTAATGTTCATTTGTCTCTCACCGCTGATTCAGAGTAGATCATGTGGGAAGAGTAGTCAGTCACTTGTGGAGAAATTGGCAATTACTGGTTAGTTATCCAGGAAAACCGGTTAGACGGACTGACCGCAGAGATATAACCTATATGTTGAAATCGGCGTTAAACCCCAAAACAAAAAAACAAAACAAAAGGCAAAACAGTATGATTCCATCAGAAGAGCGGGGTTGGGCGGGAGACATAACAACAAACAACTGAAGGTATAGCTCTTGGTGTTTCAGAACAGCAGATTTTTTAAGTTTTCCCTATATAAATCCTTGTGAAAAATCAAATGATCCCCCGGGTGGGGCCAGTTTTGACCCCAGGGTCATGATTTGAACAAACTTGGTAGAGGTCCAGAAGACAATGCTGTACACTGAATATCTTAACTCTAGGCCTTGTGGTATCTGAAAAGAAGTTTTTAAAGTTTTTCCTATATAACTCTATGTAAAACATGTGACCCCTGGGGCGGGGCCATTTTTGACCCAGGAGCCGTGATTTGAACAAACTTGGTAGAGGTCCACTGGACAATGCTGCAGGGCAAATATCTAAACTCTAGGCCTTGCGGTTTCTGACAAGAAGATTTTTTAAAGTTTTTCCTAAATAACTCTATAAAATAGTTAATTTTGGCACTTTCAGGGGCCATAACTCTGGAACCAATAATGCAATATGGCAATTTGAAGAAAGGAACCAAGATCTTATGGTAATGAAAGTGAAGATCAGACCAAAATTAAGACCACTAGAGTGCAGAAAAGCTTTTATCATAATTTGACCTAGTGACCTAAATTTCAAAGTCACATAACCAAGTTTCAAAACTGACCTAGATCATTGAGATAAACAATCTGACCAAGTTTGAAGAAGATCGGACTAAAATTAAGACTGCTAGAGTGCGGACAAGCTTTTTCTATAATTTGACCTAGTGACCTAGTTTTAAGGGTGAGATGACCCAGTTATAAACTTGACCTAGATATCATTGAGATAAACACTCTAACCAAGTTTAAAGAAGATTGCATCAAAATTAAGACCGCTAGAGCGCGGACAACAATTGTGAACGGACGGACGACGGACAAAAGGCGATCACAAAAGCTCACCCTGTCACTATGTGACAGGTGAGCTAAAAACAACTGTAAACGTCAACTGTTGACAAGTATTTACCATAATCCCATGTAAATAGGTTACAATCAATGACCTGAAAATGTCTCTCTGGCACTTCATTGGAAGTCAAAGTTTCTTTGACATTTGAATTTCCATATTTCAAACAGGCGTCACATGTCAAAAAGCAGTCTGTCAACTGTTTTGATAGGCTTGGACAATATATGATAATCAGGCTTGCAGAAATCCGACAAATCGTCGGTCCAGACCGATTCAGAACATCTGGGACCGGTTCGCATCTCTGAAAATCCCATTTCAGTCAGTCAAGAAATTCAGCATTTTCTATTCCTAATGTAAATCCAGACAGTATAAAAATCAGAAAATCTGCCAAAAACAAATCCACAACATATTTATGTCTCGACCGTCTGTGTATATCACACCTCGTTAATCCGTCCCAATTACACCCTAATAAAATTGTCAAAGACCATGAAAAACAAGTGTCCAGTGGTAACGCGCTGGACTTGTAAACCAGGGATCCCGAGTTCGATCCCTCAATCCTCCACTAACATTACAAATAGTCTTTCAGATGAGACATTAAACTGAGGTCCCATGTATCAGTGCTATACACTGTGCATGCAAAAGAACCACGGGTGTCTCCAGAATGGGATGCTTTCTGTATATTGCACTTCCCCTACATAAAATAACTTATCTCTTCAGGGGGCATTGGTCATATGGGCAACTAGCACCAACGATAAATAACTCAAATACATAATGTATTTGCAGCTCGCACTACGTCAGCCCACGTGTTCGTCGAAGTTGGCTCCTTTGATGTCAGTTGAAAGATGAACAGCCTTTACACAATTACTTTTGAGCTGAATTAGCGGTGCGTTTCTTATGCTCCATACTGTTTGATGTTTGGAAATCTAGTAGCAAAGTGAGTTATTTTCGAAATACACCATTTAAAGGTGTAAATTTTTTATGCACTTACACACAACAATAATCTAAAAATTAAAAATGTGTAAGTTTTTGATCAAACAGAAGGCGGTAGACAATTCTTTTTTACTCGCAAGTCTTTTATACGTATCAAACCAGGGAACAAATTTTCATTCAGAGACTAATCATCATTTAGGACGAGTGATCTAAAATTTCTACTCATCCTGCGTCATTACAGTGAAGTTGGCTAAGAGATCGGCAATCGACGTTCGACATTCAATGTACAGCTATGCAATCAGCATTAGGCTATGCATTAGCAGATATGCTAATACACAGCTGTGCAATCTATGTTCAGCTCTGCATTCAACGCAATTAGTTTGTTTTCTTGCCATAGACTTGCTGCACAGCCATATTTCGAAGCATCTGTCTGTCTCACTTATGGTTTGTTGTGATCGTAGTATGCAAGAACTGGAGCTTTAGTCTACATTTCCTTTACCTTTTGGAAAGCTGCTTTCTGCTCGGGTCAAAAATCGAAGTCTACTTCTTTTATGAAGCAATTACCTAATAGGGGCATTAACTTTTGCCAAACTGTCAAGAAACATATTTTTAAAGACAGAACACATATTTTATTCTTATTGCAGTTCAGTCTGACCACACAATTCTTTTGACGTTACAATACATTTATCAAGTTTGCATCATGTCCGTGGACTAATATGTCATCTTCTATAACGCAGGCTCCGTCCATACGTCCAAAGACTATTTACAGAGTCAGCTGGAGTGATGACCTTCATAATGATACCCTCTTTCCCATTCTGCCTAGTTCGTCAGAGAGTATATCCCTTAGGACTTCAGTTGGGTGGGGGAGGGTTAACAACTGGGATTGCGCTTAACTTGAAATAGAATTCTACCTGTCCCGGTAGCAAGCCTATACATGTGAATACATCACTCTGCTCTTACATAACATTTCTTGTGAAACTGATACCATGTATTCTACACTGTTTGTAAGCTTTATCGGCTGCAATCCAAGGTTAGTAGAGAGGCTTATAAGTGCATCTGAGCATTTATCAACAATGTACCAGGTACGTAGGTACGTTGTACTTCTTCCCTTTGTACAAGCAAGGAATTTTCATTATTCCCAATAAATTCAGATTATTCCAGTATATGATGACAATTTCATATCCTGACAAGGGGAAGTAGACCTTTAGTACTAAGAAGTTTGGGTTGAATGTTAATTAGGGCACACGTGTCACTTTTCAGATCAAACAGGACATTTTTTGTCCCACAGCTAACTTGGGAAAAGCTTTTTTTATTCAGAAAATGCCCTTACCAGGCTAATTTGAAACATAACATTCGTTTTATGTTAAGGGTTTCACTTGTAATGGTGTTTGTTATTTGCTTAAGTGTCCACATCATTGTGCGCAGCCATGGTGTTCAATTGTGATTTGCAATATATTTGTGAATTTGTTCCAAATCTGTTACCTTATCATTTCATTGTGCTTGTAAAATAACACTCTTTTGCTCTTATTCTTAGCTGTGTCAAACAAGTCTTCAAAGATGTCTGTTCCTTTGTTAAAGAACTTATATCTTGCCAAAATTGGATTTAATTTCAGTTTTACGTAATTTTGAAATCTGGTATAAAATGTATCTGGCTGTTTTGGCATCGTCAGAAATGTCTGTCCACTAATGTTTAATTTCTTTTCACCAACCACAAACCCAGTATAGAAAATATGAAACAATTTGTTCCATTAATTTTTCTTTTGATGGCCCACTGAATATTAGTTTTTGCATGTCCTTCAAACATTCATCTACAAGATTGGTGTTGTACCAATTCATTTGCGGTGCTTTAATACCTTTTATTGTGATTTCACAACAATATTTTCTAAGAAAAAAGTCTTTAAAAATTACACCAAGCCCCACCATTCAAAGAATGGCGAAGGAGTATTAAGTGTTACACCTGTCCATCTACATTTGCTTCCGCATATTTTCAGAAAAATCCTTGCATATATTTTATTCCCATTTACATTTATGTGTGTTTTATGAACTACAGGTTCCTTTCGAAACTGTGCATGACACTTACAATTTTATCAGAGTTATGGCCCTTTTTCGACTCAACGTTTCGTTTCCACACATTTTAAAGGAAATGCTTGCACAAATTTCATTTATATTTTAAATGTTCATGTGTCTTATAAAACTACAGGTTAAAATTGGGCATGTGATCTAATCTCAAATTTGATCAGAGTGTATATGCATCTTATAAACTACAGGTTCTGGAAAATTTGGCAAGACACCCAAATTTATCAGCGTTATGACCCTTTGTTGACTTAATTTCTGATAAGAACCAAATATCCTCATATTTAAAGGACCATTTTTTTGGAGCAATACCTAAAACAGTTATACTGCTTTCGACATTCCATCTGCCTCTTCTTACATTTTAACCATCTGCCTTTGACCTTCTGTCATCATTTGAGCACTGCAATGTGTCCAATGGATACACTTCTAGTTACAAAACATTTCAGTTTTATTTTCTCTGAAATCCATCATGATAGCACACAAGTGTTTAGTCTCACTATTTAACCTCCAAAGGTGAACTGATTTAATAGGTTGACATTTTATAGTTGTTCACCTTCTACGTCTCACTTTGATCTGCATCTGCTTACATAGATTCGCCCAATCATATATGGTTGGGCACATATTATTGCTTGTTTGTCCCATATTTTGCAGAGTTTACAACAAAAATGATGACATTTAGATAAAATATCTAAGAAAACACACACAGATAATATAAGTATAAACTGAAACACTTGTTTTGTATCTGTTTATCCGCCATTTTATGTAAAGTTTGTCATTAGGAATTCCTCTGTGATGAAGGCAATGATGTGATTGTTGAAAACAGAAATTACCCGAGATTTCTGCTCGGTTATATGCAGTTTAAAATTAGGCTTAAAAGCTAAACAACTAAAAAATATCAAATCTATAAAAGCAGTTCAACACTTTAAACATAACAACTTAGGCTAACTTGTGTTAGATTCCAAAAGTTTTGTCTGATACTAGTTCACTGCATATCCATATACGTATTGGGCATCACAAGTTGTATTTAGTTAACTCAAATACAGTTTATATTTTATTTACACTCTGTACATGTTCCCAGAAATACTTTAAAATGTAAAGAGTCCAGCTCTGCTCATATACAGAAGACCAAGCTCTGCCTAACATCATGCCTATATGAAATTTTGCTGGCCCTGTTGGGGATTGAACCGGGATCGTCAAGATAGACAATCTGACTGACTGAGCTAGCCGGGCCGGCTTATATAAACGAAATATATGTATTCTTAGAAATGTTGTTTTATTAAGTCTTTATCACTAAACACAAAACAGTACAGCCACTTGCCAATTCAATTCTGTAATGCGGACAGGGAGATATTTAGTAGAGGTAAGCAGATGAAAACTAATATCTTGAATCGTCTAGATGTATGAAATATAATTGTAAAATTTATTACTTTTTTAGACTTGTGTTCCCTATTACCATGAAAAAACATTTATATTAGATCTAGTCCATATTCACAATCATTTTTACATAAATTATGACACGGTACGGTACGAGATCATAAATAGCTATTTTCAGCGTACATAATTCACTACTGTTGCAGCATATAAATAAGTAGTGGTTTACATTCTTTAAACTTGATAGACTTGCATTTTTTTTTCATACAGATGCTTTATTCACATTTATTGTCTTTACGAATTTTAACCTAAATACATATTTCATCACAGAAAGATATGTTAGCCTTTGCCATTATAGCGTGATTTTTACCCATATATATCAGGATATGCTCATGACATCATTTTTATTTTGACTTTGTTAAATATTTGCTTACCTGTAAATTTTATTCCAGTTTTGTTTATTAAAAATTATACGTAAAACGTACAACGTTTAACAAGTATCGCCGACACATTGAGGTCTAACATGGCACCGCTTATATGTTACGTGACTACATCAAGCTCCACCTACAGAAAATGTCATGTGATGATGGAATGCAAACTTCACGTTACACGGTATGTAATCATTCCGGGCTGATATTTGGATAATTTTGCCGTTTTAGAACTGATTCGAGGTTTTCAGCACCGGACTGATTAAGGCAAAAAATGGAATACACGTCTGATGAGCAACAGAAAGTTAGAAATAAAAGCATTTACAGCAGTAACTTGTTAAATATGTTAGTTGCAAGGAACATTAAAATATTAAAGAAATTCACATACAGTTTTATTCGGTATTTCAGCAGTATTAAAACTGTTTATATATGAAAACCAATTTCATATTTGGATCAAGAAAGTTGTAAACAGGTACAATTATTTCCAAAACCATCTTTGGGTCCTTCAATATTTTATGGTTTCGAAAACTAAAAGACACATTCCGCACATAAATACTCGGCGAGGGGAAAATCCCGGGATCCGGGACCCGGGACGCCCGGGATCCGGGATCGTATTAAACATATAAGGAAACAATAAACAGTGTTGGTTTTGGTATTTGACGTAATTTGTGGCAATAAAAAAAGTTACATTATTTGATTTATGTGATAATGAAATAAACAAAAGTTTATTCAAAACCTATTTTGCTTAGATATTTTTTTAAATTACCACGTACATTTGGTAATGCTTTATTATAATATTAAGAATTTCAATACAATATTAAAATACTAATATAATGATAAAAAGAATGTCGCAACTTTATCCAATATAAAAAATAAAATCCATCAACGATAAAATGAATTTACTGGAAAAAAAGATTTTCACACCTATACTCTACATGCTTATCTCTAACAAAAGGCAAGCGATAATCGATAATTTATCGATGACACTTATGGCAGGTGGTGTATTCCGGTATTACTATATGTTTAATACGATCCCGGATCCCGGCTTTTGTAAAGACGATCCCGGGATTTTCCCCTCGCCTAAATACTCTTATTAAAATGGGGTGTCAGGTAATGAATTTATAATAAGTCTTGTTATGATGACCATATGAATATTGGAATCACCAGACTGATTCAATTTTGAGAAAAAGCAGGCAACGGGCTGATTTTAGGCTTTAAACTGCTGGCACTGGTCTGCTACTCATAGTTATAATCACTGAATTCAGGAAAACCCCGCCTTGAATATTCTACCATGACAAATGTCTCAACTAAAATTAATTTAACTGGTTTATTTTTCAAATAGAACACGCCCAAGTTCTACATTATGGTTTCACACACAAAAAAGCGAAAAACATACTTCAGAGGACTTTGTTATTAGAATTAGTTTCAATATATAACTATAAAATACAAGAGCTGTAATTTTCGAAGAACTGGCCAGTTATAGACAGACTGGCAGGTGTGCTTGACTAACACCCCAAAAAAACCTTAACCACATGCTTTTATAAATTAAAATGTAATCTATTTATCATATGAGCAAGTCATGGTTAAAAGAGAATTTCATTACGTAATCTGCAGTTACGATAGAAACGAAGGTACGTTATCTATAAACAGAATTAAAATGTTCTTATAACTAAGTATTTTTTTCTCTTTACAACCCATTTTCTCTTACAAATCTCTTGCAAAAAGTGGTCAAACAATGGTTAATATACAATGTCAGTTGCTCAAATAATGGGAAAAAAACGGATGTATTAACACAGCATCAGACACCAAGCTTCATAAATCATAAATACTGGATAATAGTCTAAATGAGCGAAGCTCTAAGGAATCAACCAAGTGTGTGATGTATCATTAATTAAAACTTAAACAAAAACCATTTCGCACATTTTGGTGTACAAAAGGAAGTATGAAATAAAATATAGTCGACTCCAAATGACAAACATGCAAAAAGCACTTATCCTTAAATAGTTTGAATAGAGTATGAAGAAAGTTGGATGATACATTAAGCTACATGAAATCGCATTTTGATTATTCCAACACAGTAAAAAAATCGATGAAATGGTACAAAGCAAGATTGAATGAAGCGTTATGCAAGTTCAAAGGCCAACAATCAATGATAGAATTAAGCATAACGCAAGTTCCAATGAAATAAAGCAATATGAAATCAAGCATAATGCAAGTTCCAATGTCATCAAGCAAGATGGAATCAAGCATAATGTAAGTACCAGTGTCACCAAGCAGGATGAATCAAGCATAATGTAAGTACCAGTGTCACCAAGCAGGACGGAATCAAGCATAATGTAAGTACCAGTGTCATCAAGCAGGATGGAATCAAGCATAATGTAAGTACCAGTGTCACCAAGCAGGATGGAATAAATGCAGTAATTCTGTTCCATATAAAACTCATAAAGGAAATTTATTGAATATAAACATTTGCCCGTACGTCATACCTAAGGCATTGATCATCTACATGTCGTTACCAGTAACTAACTTCGTTCTAAGTTGTAAGTGATGGAAGTTCGATGTTATAATGTTCTGAAACCTAAAATGTGACTAGATCCACTCTGCTTTAATTTAAATTTTCAAGATGTGCTCATATTTTCTTCATTTACTTGTTATATTATTAAAATATGTATTTTGATCATTGTGTCTTCTGAATTAGATTTTGCAATATTCTTGTTCCAGCCATATACTGTATCCACTAGTTTTAATGATCTGTAAATTATTACATTTTAATGTTTGGCAATCTTAGCAAACAACAAAGTCGGCGAATACACAAACTTGCACACCCGTAATAAAAATACCTGCACAAAAAGCGAAACAGCGTCGATAGTTCACACCGTCATTGTATGTTTGTTGAAAAAATTAGTTAATTACCCCCAGTCTCAAGGTGTTTGCAACATCGCTCACTTGATTTCCAAGTTGTTGTGCGCCGTAATACACGTAATAGCTAAAGTACCAGCTGGTAACCATGTAAATTAATCTAATTTTAGACTTTATACACGCGCACATGCGTTGAATTTTTTTATGGAAATCTAGTCTGTAGGTTACTTGCTTACTAGAGTTGTTTGTGGGAGGTTTTCAGATGTCGATTGGGAGAAAATATAGTGCCGTTGCTCGTTGTTTAGAGGTGTGGCTCGTGAGAGATGAAAATGCATAGAATTCCAACGGGAGGAAATACAAATGTCGTTGTAACGAGGATGTCGTTCGTGGGAGGTGTCGTTCGTGGGAGGTTATAGGGAACACTTAGAAAATTTTCTCCGATGCAACCACAATGCCTAGGGCTTAGATGTTTTGCATGGAATATCATATGTAGGTCCTCTTTCAAAAATATGCTCTCAGGGTCAAAACTGACCCCGCCTAAGGGGTCACTTGATTTCTTAATGGCTTGCATAGGAAAAACATTTTTGTCAGAAACCACAAGGCCTAGTGTTAAAGTATTTGATGTGTAATATGGCCTTGTGGATCTCTACTCAGTTTGTTCAAATCTTGACCTTGGAGTCAAAATTGCTTCTGCATCTGGGGTCACCAAGGCTAAAAATATATTCTTTTACTTTTCTCAAAGCCTTTATTTATTGACCGATATTTTAGATAATCAGTAGATATGCACCTTTCATGAACCTCTACCATTTGCTAGGGTCAAGACCAAGGTCACCAAGGTAAAAAAATATTTTTTTTCAATTTTTGTTATGAAGCCTTCATTTGTTGACCAGTGTTTTATATATATGGTATAGGTACCTTGATTGGACCTCTACCTCTGGGTAGGGTTTGAGGTCACTGGGGTCAAGGTCACAGTGGTTAAAATAGGTTTTTCAACCTTAAGTCAAAGTGCTCGCATTTGTAAACAATAGATGTCCTTGCTTTTAATGAACTAATCTATCCTGTCATAGGTTCCAGAGATATAGGGCCAAAAACAGTCTTATTTTGCCATGTCTGCATGATAGTGGTTTCACAGCTTTGTTAATCTTACAAACTACTGGCCTGAGTCTTCATTTATTGACCGATATCTTAGATATTTGGTATTCATGCACCATGACCATTATGCCCCAGGGTTGGATTACGGTAACTAGGGTCAAGGTCCCTGATGCTAAAAATCACTCAAGGAGTCAGTTGGTAAAAACTTTAAAAATCTTCTAGTCAGAAACCACAAAGCCTGGTGTGAATGAAAGTAGTTGCAGTTGTACTCAGGTGGGCTATAAAAGGGCCTGCCGTGAAAGAAGATAAAAAATATATCTTTACATTGAATTATTTCTTGTCCATCTTGTAAATTTGAGGGAGGGTTTTTGTCCTCCCTGTAAATATTATGTGATGGGTTCTGTCCACTTTATCAGTTTTGAGATGGGGAGGGCTTTGGGCTTTTGTCCAAGAGAGCTTTTGTCCATATTCTGTAGAATATGTATAGTTGAAAATGGATAGTTATGACATATCTTTCAAATAATTAGACATATATAAGACATTTTTTTTCAGAAACTAACCCGGCATTCTTTTTTGACAATTCTCGCTTTTATCAAAACACTACTTTTAAAATATAAGTTGAGAATCAATCAGGTACAAGAACTTGAGGTACTGATCAATCCTGTAATATTTCATTCAAATTGCGTTAGTAGTACAAGGGAAGTAGTCCGGATAAACTTTAAAAAATAAAAATCATTAAAGGGCCATAACTCTGACAAAAATCATTGAACTAGAATATGCCAAAGATTTGCTCAACTACACTTGGTATTGATCATTCCTGTAAGTTTGGATGAAATTGTAGCAGTAGTTTTTGAAGAGTAGTTTGGACAAGATTTGTGATAGACGGACAGACTGACAGACGATGGAGAAGTGATCCCTATGTCTCAGCTACTTTGTAGCAGTGACACAAAAATCTATTATTCATTTCTAACTTCAGAAACTTGCAATATCATCTATAATTAAAGACAAGAGTTAGCATGTGACCAGTATATGTTATTGTATCCTCTTCAAGATGTTTGGAAGACGACTTTCTTCTGTTTTGCCATGAGAAACTCCTGAAAACATATACAATGGAAGCGAAGCAGCAATCAGTACTAACAGGAAAGCTGAAGTAGCTGTAAATATTACAAACAGGGGTAAAGCGTATGTCTCTATGTATGTCTATTAAAAAAAATTCTGACCGTCTTGTTGGGGTCAGTTATTATCCCAGAAGTAAAAGCTGAACAATCTTTAAAAACATCTACTAGCCAATGCTTTATGCAACTTTGAACACTCAACTCTCTGGGCCTTGTGGTTTCAGGGCTAGCCGGTTTCAGAAAATAAGTTTTAAAGGTTTTCTGTACATTTCTAATAAGGACCCTTAGAGATGTAGCCAATAAAAGCACAAGTGACTTAATTCGAACATTCTCTGTAGAAGTCAACTAAACATGATGCATACCAAATTCTAGGGCTCTTGTCCTTGCAGTTTCTAAGATTTTTAAAGTTTTGATATTCTTAATCTAAATCTATTTTCAGCTCTTGTGGCCATCTTATTTAAGGACATGGACAATTCAAGTTTTGAAAGAAATCACCTGTGGATCACACCTGTACAGTTTGTCAAATTTGATTACATGGTTTAGTTGTCATATAAGGAAAATGTTGACAACCAACATTTGACACCATGGTACCTACAGAATAGTGCTGAAAATTAAGAGGGCCATAATCGCATGCATCACTTACCTGAGCACCACCGAATTGTGTCTTGAAGATGTATCCTGGTTATAAAACATTTTTGCTAAAGGCTTAATAACCAGTGTTGACTATGGACAGATCATTGTTTATCTATACCTCCATAAATCATTGTTGAATAAATTTGTTTTGCAAATGTTTTTTTTTCCTCAGTAAGTCTTTCAAAAACTATTGACCCATGGGATTTCAATCCAACTTGAAAAAATTTGTCATTTTTGCAATGAACCTTTAAATATATTTTATAGCTAGATAAAATCTTTTATGTCATTGTGGCTAATTTCTTTTCCTAAACACAAGTTATCATTTCGGTAGTTAAACGCAATTTTGCTTTTCTGTTAATTTATTATGTAGTTTAATAGCCAATCAGAAAGTGTGCTGCTTACACGTGATCATTATTGACCAATCAGCGTGCAGCTTCCTCATAACAAAGAAATTTTTCAGAACGTTCTTGCGTGTTTCATATTGAGGCAGCAAGTATTAACATATTGGCAAGAACTGTTAAGCCTTTTTTAACTGTAAATTATTAATATTTATGTTAGCTAGCTTGACCGTCTGAGGCGGCACTAGCAAATAAGTCACTGTGAATTTTGTTGTACACACCAGCGTGACCGACTGAGGCGGCAAGCTACATGTACCTCTAATTATATGACATTATCTTTAAATAGTACAGCATGTCTTTGTATTTGTTAGGCTATTTTGACCGTTGTGAGGCGGCATTATAGAATTGTTATGAGATGTATATATTACCATTGTAGTTGTAGAACCATGATGAATAACATTGATGCTTAATAGTTGGCATCAAACATAAACCTATACCATTTCACATCAAAACGATATCGAAAGTCCACTTACGATATCGACCTCCTACTATGTGCTATTGTTTGTATATATGTAAGGTTTCTATAGCATTTATCTTCACTTATATTTGTTAATTTGTTTGTTACTTATGTGGTATCAACATTTTTACACATGGTATCAGTGGTATTTTATATTAGATATCACTTCTTCAATACATGTTTCAATTATCGCGTTAATGCACTTCATTCACCTAATTCCCATTTTAGCCAGTATATAAACATACTATTAAATTATCCTTCTATAAATATGTGTCTTATTTGCCGCTAAACATACCTGTGTATCTGGCGGTCATCCCAGATTACGTCATAATCTGGTCTTTTGGCGGAATTTTTTCAGCCAGATATGGGGATATCTTTTGCTAAATATAGATATTTGTTCTAATGGCATAATAAATTTTGCCCATTTTCAACTTCATACACTGTAGTTGTTTTTATTGATCTCCCCATACTAGTACACAGTTTTTCTGCTTATCGGCCAACAGATGCACATAAATATATTTTATAGCTAGATAAAATCTTTTATGTCATTGTGGCTAATTTCTTTTCCTAAACACAAGTTATCATTTCGGTAGTTAAACGCAACTTTGCTTTTCTGTTAATTTATTATGTAGTTTAATAGCCAATCAGAAAGTGTGCTGCTTACACGTGATCATTATTGACCAATCAGCGTGCAGCTTTCTCATAACAAAGAAATTTTTCAGAACGTTCTTGCGTGTTTCATATTGCTAGACATATTCTTGCTTTTTGACTAATTTTTCACCACCACCTCCCTTTCCTCCTCCTCGTTAGTTTTTTGTATCACGCCACACCGGGAATACACCACCTGCCATAGGTGTCATCGATAAATTATCGATTATCGCTTGCCTTTTGTTATAGATAAGCATGTATAGTATAGGCGTGGAAATCTTCTTTTTTTCAGTAAATTAATTTTATCGTTGATATATTTTATTTTATTTTAAAAGTTGCGACATTCTTTTTATTATTATATTAGCATCTTAATATCGTAGTAACATGTGTACTGAAATTCTTTATAAAGCATTACCAAAAGTACGTGGTAATTAAAAAAAATATCTAAGCAAAAAAGGTTTTGAATAAACATTTGTTTATTTCATTATCACAAAAATCAAATAATGTAACTTTTTTATATTGCCACAAATTACGACAAATATCAAAACCAACACTGTTTATTGTTTCCCTATATGTTTAATACGATCCCGGATCCCGGGCGTCCCGGGTCCCGGGATTTTCCCCTCGCCATGTTTCTGTTTGGCTATTATATTGAACTTTTTTATTGTTTTTCTATGTGTCTTTTATTTTTGTATTCCATATTGTTATTGTAATGGCGGAATTTTTTCAGCCAGATATGAGGATATCTTTTGCTAAATATAGATATTTGTTCTAATGGCATAATAAATTTTGCCCATTTTCAACTTCATACACTGTAGTTGTTTTTATTGATCTCCCCATACTAGTACACAGTTTTTCTGCTTATCGGCCAACAGATGCACATAAATGACACTATATGCCATATCATGTTTATCTTAGCATCATATCTAGTCTTTTTTTTCTTTTTATACAGTAAGATTTTCAAACATTTTCTCAATGAGGGTCTATTTACAAGTGATGGCAGACCCTTATAAAAATTTTAAAACATTTTCTTTTCTATATGTTTAAGATCATAAATGATCCCTGGGGCAAGGCTGATTTTAATCAAAGAAACAAAGTCTGAACAACCTTAGTAGAGGTTGTTATGGTCTAGTGCACACCTTCCTATAATTGTATAAATACAACCTCTGACAACTGCATCGTAATTGTATAAATACAACCTCTGACAATTGCATCAGGGAATGGATTCTTTGGCTCAGTGGTTAGAGTGTTTTCCTGTGGTGCGGGAGATTGGTGTTTGAATCTCACTCTGGGTTGAGTATTCTAAGATGCACTGCATCTTTCTGTTACAGACTTTAATGTTCATAAGAAGGTACACAAGACAATGCTGCACACCAAAATCTAACTTCTAGTTCTGTCTGTTCTGTAAGAAGAATATTTTTGAACATTTTCTCTATATAAGTAAAATTTAACTGACAACCAGGTTGGTGCTTATTTTGACTAAAAGACATGATTTGAATAATACTAGATGAGGTCCACTAGAAAATGCTACACATTTACAAGAATTTAAAGAAATTTAGGTCTTATGGTTTTAGACAAGAAGATTTCTGGAGTTTTTCATTCTAGTTGCCAAAGCAACCAGCTGTGTGGGATGGAATTCAATGAGAAACTTTAGTAGAGGTAAGTGCGAGGAAGATTTCATCAATTTTGATGAAGTTGTTTGATGTTGTATAAAAGTAATTCTGATGACAAACAATGCACTACGGATACACAGAGAATACTCACCATGTCAGATTAGCTTATGACATGCTGGAAATAAAAATGAAAAACAGCATGTATATATAAAAATAGAACTTTACTGGTATCACTGTGAAATGAATCAATTAACTTACAGAACAATAAATATTAAGAAATTGTTATGTATATAATATTGTCATCCAAATGGTCTGTGAAAATGCTGAATCAACATTAAAACAGTTGCTATAGCATTAATAAAGCAAGCTTGGAAGACAAAAGAATCGTTCTAATACTCGAGCTTAAGGGTACTGCCAATTACTACTAACTACACTCACTAAAAACATAAGCACTGGTTCCCTCACAGAATGGTTCAGTTCAGGGTGTATGGTGGGAACAAGTAATATCCAAACTTACTTTTAAGTTTACCTTAACATATTGTTCCAAAAAATCATAAATTTTTGATTTTTCAACAAAAACATTGAAACTAAACAGCTCAGCAATGACAAATACACATATTTGTTATACATGAGTTGCTCACAGTAACTTGAAATGATTAAGTTATAATAAAATCATACAAAAATAATAATCCGACTTACTTAGAATATAACCTTTGTTCTATACGGCCATCTGAATTTGCATGGTTTTTTCAACAGTTTCAGTTCTTCAGCAAATTATAGTTACATAAAATTATATGTTTGCTGCAAATTCTCAAGAATTTTGGTGAAAAAAAGCCCACATTAACGTAATTAATTAATTACAAGATACTGAATCATTGTTGACTGGCATTGTTATTGTCTAACATTGTTAGTCTATGAATGAAGGTAATGTTCTAATACACAATACATGAAACAGGTTTACTGCCACAAATGTTAATACAAATAGATCTTTGTCAGTAACAGCTCAGAAACTAAATGACAGCTAACATACATGTTACATCACACCTATCAATACCCACATCTATCTATATCCTGGTCCACTTTCAACATGCACACTGACAATGAGGGAGCCTTCTTTTGAAGGATACATTGAAAACAGTTGAAGACAGAATGAATATTACCATAACTCAAGAATTATAAATCAGTTTTCTTATATCAAACTTACCTAAAAAAAGATGTGTTTAAAAAAATTAATAATTAATCAAAATGGGTGTCTCATTTGCCTGTAAATATTGCACCAATTAGCAAACTAAAAAAGTCATAAGTGTTGTTTATATCAATATATGTGATCCATAAAAGGTCTATAAACTCTAAGCAGATTTCTAGTTCAGATCCAGTACTAGTCACAGCTAACAAGCAAACACAGTATTACATCACAACAGAAGTTTGCCAACAGGAAAGGGCATATGAGTCACATACTGTAACTATTATCACAAGAAACTGGTAAAACCAAATAATGCTCCCCTGAAGTATTCTTTGTTCAGAATGGCAGAAATGTACTATTAATGGTATTTCATGAGAAATTAAATACTTTTTAAGTTATAGTAAAGACAATCATGATGAAACATATTTGAGGATTTATAGTATAAAACGCCGCATTTGTAAGGACAGTTGATTTATTGCAAAATTTACCTGCTACTTGTTTAATCTGTGAATGTTTGCCAGAATTTTTATAATCACAACAAAAGGTGTCAAGTGCTTGACTGGCAGGTGTAAAAAGTAGACCTGTACTTTAATCAGTGTTGTTCTCCAGAATTCCAGCTGATTTCCTTCAATACTTTTCAAGTTATTTAACTAACAAGCATTATTAGGTATTCTAAAGGGAGATAATTAAAAAACTAAGAAAAATAGAGTGATTGTTTTTAACACTGCACTTCCTCTCACTGATCTCTATCACTGTGTGAAGTTTTAATAAAATTCCTTAAATAGTTTTAATGTTATTCGCTGGACAAGCATAATTAAGTACCATAAAGGGAGATAATTCATAAACTAAGTAATGTAGGGTTATGATTCTTTGACACTACACTTCCTCTCACTGGTCCCTAAAACTGTGTGGAGTTTAAATGAGAAACCAAGTTTAGAAGTTGTACTCCGGACAAGCATTATTAAACATTTAAAGTATCATTAAGGGGGATGATTCAAAAATTAAGCAAGGTAGACATATGGTTATTGAACAGTGCACTTTCACTCACTAGTACCTATGACTGTGTGAAGTTTAATCAAATTCCTTCAATACTTTTCAAATTAATATATGGACAAGCATTATCAAGTATTATAAAGGGAGATAATTTAAAAAAAACTCAGTAAATTAGAGTTATGGTTCTTTGACAATGCACTTCCTCTGACTAGTCTCTATAACTGTGTGAAGTTTCAATGAGCTATCATGGACAGTTTAGGCGTTATATTACAGACAAGCATTAACTTAAGGGAGATAATTAAAAAACTATGCAAGGTAGAATTATGGTTCTTGGACACTGCACTTCCTCTCACTAGTCTCTATCCATGTTTTAAATTTCAATCAAATTCCTTCAATACTTTTCAAGTAATTTTCTGGACAAGAGTGTGATGGATGGACAGACAGACAGATGGAAGGACAGACAAGGTGGCAACTGTATGTTCTCCCTTTGGGAAGCATAAAAATATATAAAATTTCTAACCAAATACAAATGAAGACCCTCTTATTTACATACTAGATGCAATATATATACAACTGTCTAGAACAATTACAAACAAAACAAAAATCACAGAATGAACTGAGAATACTTTACTGTGAATATTTAACTAGCAGAGGGAAAAGTATAAAGAAAATTGAAGAAAAGGTGTAAAGAAATTTAAGAAAAGATATAATTTTATACAATAAATTAATTAAATTCAAAGAAATTTAACCCTTACCATTCTTGATGTCTTTCAATTTGGACAGATCCATTTCCTGTTTATAGGGGTGCTTACTGAAAATTGACTGACTGAATGGCAAGTAGTTCAGACCATGATCAGACAGTACAGTCTGCACTGACTGCCAAGGCAAAGTCAGTTGCTTCCAGCAGGGTAAGGATTAACAAGAAACATGGCAATGCCACGAAACCAGGTTTTCAAAAATGTTGTTCTGATTCTATACTATAGTATGAATTTTGGAATGAAGATTGCTATGAATATTCAAAAGATTATAACATGACATGAAGGAAAAGATAATATTCATGAGAATACATGATAATGAGTAGGATGTAAATTTCGGCTAACAATACTGTCTGCAAGGAGTATACTTAATAATGAGACAACAATTTCTGCACATCATCTTGATGTGGTAAACATTTGTCTGAAGTTTCATCAAAATTCTTCAAAGGGTTGAAGAGTTACAGAGCGGACAGGATTTTCAATGTTAATGTCACTGTGACCTTGACCTTGGAGCCATCAAAATTCTACAAAGGGTTGAAGAGTTACAGAGCGGACAGGATTTTCAATGTTAATGTCACTGTGACCTTGACCTTGGAGCCAGCCATGCGGAACATGCGTTCTGCACGTCATCTTGATGTGGTAAACATTTGTCTGAAGTTTCATCAAAATTCTTCAAAGGGTTGAAGAGTTACAGAGCGGACAGGATTTTCAATGTTAATGTCACTGTGACCTTGACCTTGGAGCCAGCCATGCGGAACATGCGTTCTGCACGTCATCTTGATGTGGTAAACATTTGTCTGAAGTTTCATCAAAATTCTTCAAAGGGTTGAAGAGTTACAGAGCGGACAGGATTTTCAATGTTAATGTCACTGTGACCTTGACCTTGGAGCCAGCCATGCGGAACATGCGTTCTGCACGTCATCTTGATGTGGTAAACATTTGTCTGAAGTTTCATCAAAATTCTTCAAAGGGTTGAAGAGTTACAGAGCGGACAGGATTTTCAATGTTAATGTCACTGTGACCTTGACCTTGGAGCCAGCCATGCGGAACATGCGTTCTGCACGTCATCTTGATGTGGTAAACATTTGTCTGAAGTTTCATCAAAATTCTTCAAAGGGTTGAAGAGTTACAGAGCGGACACAATTTCGTTTGACGCCCGCCCATCCGCCCATCCGCCCGCCATACCCCAATCTAATAACCAGGATTTTCAAAATTGAAAACCTGGTTAATAAACAAGTTGTTTGCATCTCTTTAGCAGCATGAGAGGTTCTTTCTTTTTTCCCCACTGGTTTTAAAGTAACATTTAGTAGGACCATAGTAATTGTAAAATCATTAATGAGTTTGTCTATATTTCATACTTTCACAACATATATGTCTGTATCAGAAATGCTAGTAACTTGTTTGGTCTGGTAATACTTAACCATCCTGAATACCATGGACATCATTCAAAAAATCAATTAACAGTAATCTTCACTTGTAACCTAAAATGATTTTTGAGCAAGTAAATGTATCTAATGACTTGAAAATTCTTTAGACTGAATGAAACTAAATGAAGAATACAATGGGTAAGTGACATTTAGACTGAATGAAACTAAATGAAGAATACAATGGGTAAGTGACATTTAGACTGAATGAAACTAAATGAAGAATACAATGGGTAAGTGACATTTAGACTGAATGAAACTAAATGAAGAATACAATGGGTAAGTGACATTTGGTTTTTCTTTCTAATGTTTCATTTGCATTTATTATCATATCCCAGGTACGTGAGAAAAATAAAGAAAACAGTGTATACAAGACCTTGGAAATGTACTATAACACTTCTCTTTGTTATAACATATTATATTATGTATTTTTGACATTTTTATTAAATAACAGTTGAGAAGACTATGGTTTGTCACAAATACGAACACATTTTAAGCTTTTCAGCACAATCACAAAGACCATTTTACCACTGGCTCAAATTTACAAACTAAAATGCTTTACTAAATTTGGACCCAAAACTTCATGAAACCTATGACCTACGACTTAACTATTTTACTAAGCAGCCAGACTTCTAAACCTAAGATACTACAATATACGGCTAAGGTGTTTAACCATTTAAAGCTAATACTGATAAGAAAGACACAGTTATCAGATTTTTCGTGACTGAGAAAAAAACCTAATGTAATGAAAATAAATTTTTAAAGGTAAAAGGCCCAAAGTTAGTATGCCTATAAGTTTATCAATACAAAAAAATATGATTACAATAGGCTCATATTTCATGGGGAAAAAATGCTGGGTTTTTTTCAATGAGTTGGTTATATTCAGAGCTCAAACTGATTACAGATTTATGTCCAATTTATTTAACATAAACTTCTTAAAATCAGGACACTATTAATTAGGTCAGCAAATAACTTGCTAAATACTGGCTCATTTCAATCAAAGACAGAAACAGTGTGAAAAACGCTTACATCAATGGGAATGGACACTCGAAAATTGCGGAAATATGGTGTCGCGCACATCCGCAATTTGTTCTTTATAAATACCTTAATGGCCGATAGTATATGTTGTTGCTTATACGATAGTATAATCAAATACCGAAAAAACAACTTACAGTAAGAAATCACAGTAAGAATTCTAGCCA